>OZ007588.1:58275925-58623425 GCA_963931845.1 Maratus michaelseni | reverse complement strand
ATAAGATTTATCACTAAACATATGAAATATATAATCTTTTACTCATAACATTTGTGTAATTGAACATTAAAATATGAATTTATAATTACTTTTTTAAACATTTTTTCTTTTACACAAAGGAATTTAAAAATTAATTAAAACATAATTAAAAAATAATCATTGTTTATATTGTAATTTTAGTAAACTTTTGCATTCAGATAAAATATGTGTTGTAGAATTAAGATAAACTATTTTATATATTTATGACAACAAATCTTCATTAGCTGATAAAAATCGTTAACAAACATATTCGTTATCTGTGCCTGAAAAAATGCGAAATAAATCTTTGTTAACTGAAAAAAACCCCGTTAACAAATGTATTCGTTAGCTAAGTTATCACTCCATAATAAATTAACTAAAATCAGCAAAGTTAATAAAATAGTCATGATTTGTATGTACTTTTTGTTAACAATTATTTATAACAGAATTTTATGAGATAATTCTTGAATAAAATATTTATAATTTAAATTCGAGCTAATTTATAAATACATTTTTTTGTCGTATAATTGCTCGTTATTTTGATCTTTTTATTATGTCAGTTTAATCCAACGCCTCTTTACCATCTATAATAGTTTTGCAGATGAAATTCACTTTGTTTTAGCGATTTATCTTTGATTCGATCACATTGTCAACTGTCCACACCAAATTGTTTAATAGCCAACATGATTTCTCGTAGACGAAGGGTCATACAATCAATTGAATCGCCATTTGCTCTCGACCACGTATTCTGGGTGACTTTTCTGATATTTAGTATTGTTAATTATCTACAACAAATTTTTTAATAGCTAACAAAATTTCTCGTGTGCGAAGTGTCATAAATCTTTCGAGTCATCTGTTAATTTTTCTGATATTTGGTATTGTCAATCGTCGACAACAAATTATTTAATAGCCAACAAGATTTCTGGTTACCGAAGTATCATACAATCTTTCAAATCGGCATTTATTCACGATCGCGTATTCTCGTAATTTTTCTGATCAGTGGTATTGTTAATCGTTGACAACATTTCTCGTAGACGAAGTGTCATACAATGAATTGGATCGGCATTTGCTCTCGACCACGTAGGTGATGCGTTATTGAACTATCCATACTGTTAGTAAGGAGGTCTTGAAATGAACAAACGACATGTAACGTGTTATGATAGATGACCGATAACAAGGAGAAAAAGGCAAGAACTAAATAATTGAAATAATATGGGAGACTATTTGACTTTGTATCAGTCATGAAGCAAGTGAAAATCTTCCAATTTACATGTTAAAGGACAAAAAACAGAAACAAGGAAAAATATTTTTATAAGAACTATAAAAGAAATTATCTTGAAATCGATGCTTTAATTTAATAATTAAATAATGTATGAAAATGTAAAATTATGTTGAAGTAAATAAAAATGTATATTACTAGATAAAAGTTTTTATACAGGCTAAGTTAAAAAACGAACTGGATAGAAAGTATATATATATACAAAAATATTATTACCTTATTCTTCCTGGAATGAGAAGCACCCATTTTTCTGAAATGAAACAAAAAAAAAAATTAGAAGAAAATTTAACAAATAATACAATATCATTATGAAACACACTGCATTTACCCTTTACATTACATTTACCATTATGAAACATTTTACATTTACCATTTACATTACATTTACCATTATGAAACATGTTACATCAAGAACTATTTGATCAAGATTAAACCCAGAACAAGATTTCCCGGCAATACATTAAATGACGTCTTTTTTTTCGATTGAAAGAAATAAAACTTCTGACTTAATTATAATGTCCCGTCAGAAATGAATTAAAAAATTATTTTCGACTTTAAAAATTAAACAGTTTAAATAGATACAATCAAAGAGTAACAGAATCACCAAATGTTGTAAAAGACGATTATAAAATGATCAAACTAATAGTTCAAGTTGCGTCATCGAATGTTATATTTGAGTCTAACCTGGCTAAATTTAAGAGATTTTCAAAATGAATAGTGAATGCTTGTATTTCTGCACTCCTGCTGTTTAAGTTATGTATACAAACTGTAAATTTGATTTAAATTAACAGTTTATGATCATTTGAAATTAAGATAAAATTCAGTCTAATAAATAAATGTATGACGCTGCATTGTAGAACACATTAAATCGTAAAAAGAGGCTGATTTAGATTGAACGAATTGATTTTGATAGAACATTTCTTCATCTAATCGGTAAAATGTATTTAAATGATGCGAAAAATATTAATAAAAATAAATTAAATTAAAATAATCAAAAATCAATAAATTATGGCATAATTTCCACACAAACTCTTATTTAAAGTAAAGTACATTTTGTGATATATTCAGAAACATATGTTGAAATTATTTCAAGATGTTTAGCAAAGTACTCTAATGAAATAAATCTATGATGTAACCGTTACAGAACGCATTCAATCACAAAAAGTGTTTGATTTTCATTAAATGCTATAAAATTTCAGACTCACTTTTCAATGTCAAATTACAAAACTAAAAAATATTTTCAATTCAGTTTCAATACGTTCTGTCAAAGATCTTACAATATTCCAAACACTAAGAAAGCGAATCTATAACAGACTGAAATAATTTCTTGTATATTGCTTATCATTATTGCTTCAATTGTTGCCCATGTTATTTAATATCAATTGTTACAAAATGTTACGTTACATCATTTAAATTATGCGCTATTGAAATAATCAAAAACCAATAAATTGTGCGTTAGTTTCCACACAATCTCTAGTTTCAAGTAAAGTACCTTTTGTGTTCTATTCAGTAACATATGTGGGAATTATTTCAAGATGTTTAGCAAAGTACTCTAATGAAATAAATCAATAGCATTAAATCGTGAAATAAGTTTTATTTTCATTGATTTTTTTCATTGATGCAAAATAATTATGACTTACTTTTAACTGTGAAATTACAAAAGGTAAAAAAAAATCAACTTTGAAAGCAATCAGTTTCAATACGTTCTTTCAAAGAGCTTACACTATTCGAAACAACAAGAAAGAGAATCTATAATAGACTGAAATAATTTCTTCTATATCACTTGTCATGTTTGCTTTCATTGTTGCCAGTGTTATATTATACCGATTGCTACGAAATGCTATGTTACATTATTGTAGGAAACAAATGTTTATTGTTACATCAGCGTTGATACATTAAAGATTTTCTTGTTTGATAATTATGTACAAATAAAAATCCGTCATATTTTGCTATAATTTTGATGCTAACAGTTTTTGTAGAACATATCTTCATCTAATTCGTAAAATGTATTTAAATTATGCTGTATTGAAATAAACAAAAATCAATAAATTATGCTATAGTTTCCACACAATCTCTAATTAAAAGTAAAGTACATTTTGTGTTCTATTCAGTAACATATGTTGAAATTATTTCATGATGTTTAGCAAAGTACTATAATGAAATAAATCAATGATTTTACATTGCAGAACGCATTAACTCGCGAAATGAGTTTTATTTTCATTGAATGCAATAAAATTTTGACTTACTTTTAGATATCAAATTACAAATTATCAAAAATATCTCCAGCTTTGAAAACAAAGATTTGAATACTACTTTTAAAGAGCTTATAATATCCCAAGCATTAAGAAAGTGAATCTATAATAGACTGAAATAATTTCTTAGTGTATAAACCTTCTCGTTCTTACTTTCATTGTTTAGCATTTCATTGTTTAGCTTTCATTGTTAGTGCAAATGATATGTGCATTTTTATAACAAACAAATGTTTATTGTTACATCAGCCTTGATACATTAAAAATGTTCTTGCTTGAAATTTATTTTACTAAATTATGAAAAAACGGCACATGTTTCTATACTTTTGACGCTAATATTATTTATATGAATAAGTCTTGATCTATTCGGTGAAATGTATATAAATTATGAGATTATAAAGTAATCAAAATTAAATAAATTATGCTATAAATTTTACACAAACCCAATTAAAAAATTACATTTTATGTTCTATTCAGTAATGTTTGTTGAAATTATTTTACGCTTTTTATCAAAGATATAAATGCGATCAAAGCGAGAGAGTAGTGATCATGGGTTGCGGCATCGAGCGTTATTTTTGAGCATAATTTTCTAAATTTTAATTATTTTCAATATTAACATTGAATGCTTGTATTCCTATAAAAACAATGCGTTTGATTTAAATTTTTGAGCATAATTTTCTAAATGTTAATTATTTTCAAAGTTAACATTGAATGCTTCTATTCCTATACAAACAATGCGTGAGATACAATTCAGTCTTATGAAATAAATATATGATGTCACGTTATAGAACGCATAATTCAGAAAAAGAGTCATACTAGGACTGGATGCAATAAGATTTATGACTTACTTTTAAATATAAAAAAAATATTCAGCTTTAAAAACAAAGTTTTGAATACGTATTTCTAAAGAGCTTATAATATGCCAAGCACTAAGAAAGCGAATCTATAATAGACTGAAATAATTTCTTACTGTATAACCCTTGTGGTTCTTACTTTCATTGTTTAGCATTTCATTGATTAGCTTGCATTTCATTGTTATTTCAAATGTTATGTACATTTTTGTATCAAACAAATGTTTATTGTTACATCAGCGCTAATAAACCAAAAAATGTTTTTCGTTGAAATTTATGTTTAAACTATCATAAAAAATAACATTTTTTGTTGTAATTTTGAAGCTAACATTATTTGAAAGAACACATCTTGATTTATTAGGTAAAATGTATTTAAACTATGAAGTATTAAATTAATCGAAAATAAATTATTTATGGTTTATTTTTCACACTAACTCTAAAGTATATTTTATGTTCTATTCTGTAAAATATGTTTGAATAAATTCATACATTTTAGCAAAGATATATTCGATCAAAGCGATAGGGTAGTGTTTAAAACAATAGTGCAGGCTGAGGAATAGGGTATTAATTTTGAGCTGAACTGGTTAAAATTAAGAGATTTTAAAACTCTTCAGAGAATGCTTGTATTTCCTGTACACCTGATATTTCAATTATGTGAACAGCCATAAATTTGATTTAAATTAACAATTTTTGATTCTTTGAAACTGAGAGAAAATTTAGTCTAATGAAAAAAATCTATACTTTTACATTTTTGACTATATTAAATCACGAAAAAAGTTTTATTTTGATTGAATATAATAGAATTTATGACTTACATTTAAATGTCGAACTACAAATTATAAAAAATATTTTCAGCTTTAAAAATTGTAACTTTCAATACGTTCTTTCAAATCGCTTATAATATACCAAACAACTAAGAAGTCGAATCTATAACAGACTGAAATAATTTCTTAGTGTGTAGTGCTTGTCATCCTTGCTTTCATTGTTGCCCGAGTTAGGAAATACCGATTATTACGTTCATCTGACAACACTGGGATAACAATGCATACATATATTTAAATTGTAAAAATAAATAAAATGTAACTAAAGAATTAGGTTAATACAAATGTTACTTTACATTATTGTAGCAAACAAATGTTTATTGTTACATCAGCATTGACAGATTAAATAAAACATGCCTTGAAAATTATTTTAAAATATTATCAAAATATAATACATTTTGATATAGTTTTCACACTAACATGATTTCAGAGTACATTTCTTAATCTATTCGGTAATTATGTATAATTGAAAGTGCATTTTATATTCTATTTAGTATTGAGATTTTTCAAACTTAGCAGAGAACTAGTTTTAGTTATGTTATTTTTAGAACCATATTCAGAGAATGTTATTTTTATAACAATGTTTGATTTAAATTAGCAGTTTATGCGTCTCTGAAATTAAGATGAAATTCAGTCTAACGAAATAAATGTATGATTTTACATTATATCACGCATTAAATCACGAGACGAATTTTATTTCGATTGAATGCAATGATATTAATTTAAATGTAAAATTACAAAATATTAAAAAAAGGAAAATCTCGAACTTTGAAAACAATGGTTTTCAATGCATTTTTTCAAAGCTCTTATAAATGTTATTTTTGAGCATAACTGCCTAAATTTAAAGGATTTTCAAACTGAACAGAGAATGTATGTAATTCTGCACACCTGCTGTTTAAGTTATGTACACAAACCCTAAATTTGATTTAAATCAGCAATTCACGATTCTTTGAAATTGAGATAAAATTCCATCTAATGAAATAAATGCATGGTGTTACATTATAGAACACATTAAATCACAAAAAGCGTGTTATTTAGATTGAATGCAATAATATTTATGACTTACTGTAAAATGTCAAATTACAAATTATCAGAAATATATTCAGCTTTTAAAAGAAAGGTTTGAATATGTTCGTTCAAAAAGCTTATACAATCCCAACCAATGAGAAAGCGAATCAATAATAGACTGAAATAATTTCTTAATTTTTAAACCTTCTCCTTTTTGCTTTCCTTGCTACCAGTGTTAGTAAATACCGATTGTTACGTTGACCTGACAACACTGTGATAACAATGCATTCAAATATTAAAAATGTAAAAACAAATAAAGCAACTGCAGACTTAGGTTATTGGAAGTACTATTTGCTCTTTTGTAGAAAACAAATGTTTATTGTTTCATCAGCGTTAATGAATCGAAAAAAGTACTTCCTTGAAATTTATTTTAAAAACCCATCAAAAAATGTAACATATTGCTGGACTTTTATCGCTATCATTATTTAAAATAACATTTCTTGACATTTTCGATAAAATGTATTTAAATTATGAGGTATTCAAATAATTAAAAATCTATAAATTATGCTATAGTTTTCATACAAACTCTAATTTAGAGTAAAGTACATTTTGTGTTCCATTCAGTAACATATGTTGAAATTATTTCAAGTTATATTACAAGCTTAGAATATATTTCCAATATATTTTCCAATATATTTCAAGCTAATCAAAGTACTCTAATGAAATAAATAAATGCTTTAACATTACAGAACGCATTAAATCGCGAAATCAGGTTTATTTTCCTGGAATGTAATAACATTTATGACTTACTTTTAAATATCAAATTAGAAATGATCAAAAATATCTTCAACTTTGAAAACAAATATTTGAATACTACTTTTAAACAGATTATAATATCCCAAGCATTAAGAAAGCGAATCTATAATAGACTGAAATAATTTCTATTATATCATTTATTCTTGCTTCCATTGTTGCCGGTGTTATTTAATACCGATTGCTACGAAATTTTATGTTTCATTATTATAGGAAACAAATGTTTATTGTTACATCAGCGTTGATACATTAAGGGTCATTCGACAGTATTCCTGTGTTACGTACGGGACATTTCACAGCAAATTTTTGAGATCTTTTTTCAGTATCAAAATATAAAAGAGAAAGTTTGCAATTATTTTTAATGCATTATATATCACTTCAACTATATTCTTATGAAATTTCTTTTTGTTTGAGCCAATACATTTATATTTTTTAATTAATAAAGTTGTGTTACGTACGGGACATCACAAAAAATTGTTTTAAAAGTACCTCTAGCAATTTGGATTTTACCCTGAATTTATTTAATATTTTCCCAAATAAATTTAAAGAGTAGAATCAGAAATATACATTTTATTAATTAACTTAATTATTTTTTTAAATTGCGTCATTAATTTATGAAAGCTAATTATTTCTGTTACGTACGGGACAAGGCTATTTGTTACGTATGGGACCTATGACCAAATTTTTCTATATGGCTGCAAAAAAATGCTGTAATTTTTATTTGATTTAAAAATATAATAATATTTTGGATAAATTTTAATAGAAGAGATTTAAAGCTTTAAAATGATGTATTTTACTTAACTTTTTATAATTTTTTTTTCAAACTTGTGAAGCGAAATATTGTGGAATGACCCTTAAACATTTTCTTGCTTGAAATTTATGTAAAAAAAAAAAAAAAAAAAAAAAAGTCATATTTTACTACACTTTTGATGCTAACAGCTTTTGTAGAACATTTCTTGATTCATTCCGTAAAATGTATTTAAATTATGCGGTATTAAAATAATCACAATATTCAAGCAAAATACTCTAATGAAATAAATCAATGATTTTACAATACAGAACGCATTGAATCTCGAAATGAGTTTTATTTTCATTGAATGCCATAAAATTTATGACTTACTTTTAAATGTGAAATTACAAACGCATTAAAAAAAAATCTTCAAATTTGAATACAATCAGTTTCAATATGTTATTTCAAAGACCTTACACTATTCCAAACACTAAGAAAGCGAATCTATAATAGACTGAAATAATTTCTTGTATATCACTGATCAGTCTTGCTTCCATTGTTGCCCGTGTTATTTAATACCAATTGTTACGAAATGTTATGTTGTATTATTGTAGCAAACAAATGGTTATTGTTACATCAGCGTTGATACGTTAAAAATTTTCTTGCTTATTTATATTTAAAAAATCAAATCATTAATTAAATATAACATTTTATGTTTTTTCAGTAATGTGTGCTGAAATTATTTCAAGATTTATAACAAAGATATAAATGCGATAAAGCGACAGTTTGAGGCATAGTTTGAGGCAAAAAGCGTTATTTTTGAGCATAATGTTCTAAATTTTAAAGATTTCCAAACTAAACATGGAATTCTGGTATTCCTATACAAAGAATAAGTTTGATTTAAATTATCAATTAATGAAATTTTGCAATAGAGATAAAATTCAGTCTAATGAAATAAATATATGATGTCACATTATAGAACGCCTAACTCACGAAAAGATTCATATTTGGACTGAATGCAATAAGATTTATGACTTACTAATAAATATCAAATTACAAATTATCAAAAATATCTTCAGCTTCTAAAACCAAGATTTGAATACTACTTTTAAAGAACTTATAATATCCCAAGCATTAAGAAAGCGAATCTATAATAGACTGAAATAATTTCTTAGTGCATAAACCTTTTCGTTATTACTTTCATTGTTTAGGTTTCATTGTTAGTGTAAGTAATATGTACATTTTTGAATCAAACATATTTTTATTGTTACATCAGCGTTGAAACATTAAAAATGTTCTTGCTTGAAATTTATTTTTAAAAAATCATCGAAAAACGGCACATATTTCTATACATTTGACGCTAATATTATTTGAAAGATTATATCTTGATCTATTCGGTAAAATGTATTTAAATCACGAGATTATAAAGTAATCAAAATTAGTAAATTAGGCTATACATTTCACACAAACTCTAATAATTACATTTTATGTTCTATTCCGTAATGTGTGTTGAAATTATTTCACATTTTTTAACAAAGATATAAATGCGATCAAAGCGACAGAGTAGTGATCACAGTTTGAATCATCGAGCATTATTTTTTAGCATAATTTTTTAAATATTAAAGATTTTCAAACTGAACTGTGAATGTTTGTATTCCTATACAAACGATAAGTTTGATTTAAATTACGAATTAATGATAATTTGAAAATAAGATAAAATTCTATCTAATGAAATAAATATATGATGTCACATTATAGGACGTATAATTCACGAAAAGAGTCATATTTGGACTGAATGCAATAAGATTTTTGACTTACTTTTAAATATCAAATTACAAATTATAAAAAAAATCTTCAGCTTTGAAAACAAAATTTTGAATACTACTTTTAAAGAGCTTATAATATCCCAAGCATTGAGAAAGCAAATGTATAATAGACTGAAATAATTTCTTAGTGTATCGATGTTAATTAATCGAATAATTTCTTAGTGCATCTTTAATCGATTTACCCTTCTTGTTCTTACTTTGATTGTTTAGCATTTCATTGTTTAGCTTTCATTGTTAGTGCAAATGATATGTGCATTTTCTTAGCAAACAATTGTTTATTGTTACATCAGCGTTGATACATGGAAAATGTTCTTGCTTGAAATTTATTTTCAAAAAATCGTTAAAAAACGGCTCATATATCTATATTTTTGAAGCTAATATTATTTGAAAGAATATGTCTTGATTTATTAGGCAAAATGTATTTAAACTATGAGGTATTAAATTAATCAAAAATCAATAACTTATGCTAAGTTTTATTTTCATTGATACAAAATAATTATGACTTACTTTTAACTGTGAAATTACAAACGGTAAAAAAAAAAATCTCCAGTTTTGAAAGCAATCAGTTTCAAAACGTACTTTCAAAGAGCTTACACTATTTGAAACAACAAGAAAGAGAATCTATAATAGACTGAAATAATTCCATGTCATGTTTGCTTTCATTGTTGCCAGTGTTATTTAATACCTTTTGTTACGAAGTGTTATGTTGTATTATTATAGGAAACAAACATTTATTGTTACATCAGCGTTGATACATTAACTATTTTCTTGCTTGAAATTTACTTAAAAATAAGTAAAGAAAAAACTTTGAATATTCAAAATTCAATATATATATATTGAATAATATAAGTAAGTAATAATAAAGTATTGAATATATATATATTGAAGTATATTCTTATTTTCTTATTTTTGAAGTAAAGAACATTTTGCGTTAAGATATGTATTCGATCAATTAAGTTACTTATATAAAACAATAAATTTGATTTAAGTTCATAACTGTTTGATTCTTTGAAATTGAGATAGAATTTACTGTAATGAGATAAATCACTGATTACGCATTACAGAACATATTAACTCACTCACGAAAAGAGTTTTATTTTTATTAAATGCAATGAATTTTATGACTTACTTTTAAATGTCAAATTATAAACGATACAAAATATCTTAAACTTTGAAAACTACCCGTTTCAATAAGTTCTTGCAAAGAGCTTAGAGTATTCCAAACACTAAGAAAGTGAATCTATAATAGACTGAAATAATTTATTTTTATAACTTATCAATTTTACTTTCATTGTTGCCCGCGTAATTTAACACCGATTGTTACGATATGTTATGTTACATTATTGTAGCATACAATCGTGTATTGTTACATCACCGTTGATACATTTAAAATTTTCCAGCTTGAAATTTATATGTAGATGTATATAAATAAATGAAATAAATCACTGATTTTACATTACAGAACGCATTAACTCGCGAAACGATAAAAAATAATTTCAAACTTTCAAACGAACAGTTTCAATATGTTCTTTCCCGTGTTACTTAATACAGATTGTTACGAATTGTTATGTTGCAGTATTGTAGCAAACAAATGTTTGTTGTTACATCAGCGTTGATAGATTAAATATTTTCTTGCTTGAAATTTATTTAAAAAAATAAAAATGCGACATATTTTTCTATACTTTTGACGATAACAGTATTTGAAAGAAAATTTTATGATCTATTCCATAAAATGTATTTAAATTAAACGGTATTAAAATCATCAAAAATCAATAAATTATGCTATAGTTTTCATACAAACTCTAAAGTAAAGTGCATTTTGTGTTCTATTCAGTAACGTATGCTGAAATTATTTCAAGATGTTTAGCAAAGTACTCTAATGAAATAAATCAATGATTTCGCATTGCAGAACAATTTAAATCACGAAAAGTGTTTTATGTCCATGCAATGCAATAAATGTTATGACTTACTTTTAAATGTCAAATTACAAACGATAAAAAATATCTTCAACTTTGAAAACAATCAGTTTCAATACGTTCTTTCAAAGAGCTTAGAATATTCCAAACACTAAAAAAGTGATTCTATAATAGACTGAAATAATTTCTTGTATATCATTTATCATTTTTGCTTTCATTGTTGCCCGTGTTATTTAACACCTATTCTTACGAAATGTTATATTGCATTGTTGTTGCAAACAAATGTTTATTGTTACATCAGCATTGATAAATTAAAAATTTTCTTAAAATTCATAAAAAAGGACACTTTTGCTATACTTGTGACGCTAACAGTATTTGAAAGAACATTTCTTGATCTATTTTTTCGCATAATTTGCTAAATTTTAATAATTTTCAAAGTGAACAGTGAATGCTTGTTAAATTGCTTATATAAACAATAAATTTGATTTAATTTAACAATTAATGATATTTTGAAATTGAGATAAAATTCAGTGTAATGAAATAAATATATGATGTTACATTATAGAGCGCATAATTTAAGAAAAGAGTCATATTTGGACTGAAAGCAATGAGATTTAAGACTTACTTTTAAATGTCAAATTAGAAATTATAAAAAAATTTCTTTGTAAGAACTTATAATATCCCAAGCACTAAGAAAGCGAATCTATAATAGACTGAAATAATTTATTAGTGTATAACCCTTCTCGTTTTTGATTTCATTGTTTCCTGTGTTAAGAGATACTGATTGTTACCTTGATCTCTCAGCACTGTGATAAAAATTGTTATCTTGATCTCTTAACACTGTGACATAAATTAAAAATGTAAAAATAAGTAAAATAACTGAAGGCTTAGATTAGTGGAAATAACCTAACAAACAAATATTTATTGTTACATCAGCGTTAATAAATAAAAAAGACCCTTAATTTTTTTTTAATCCTATATTTTTCACATACTCTTTTTGGTAGATTTTGTAAGAAATGCTACCTATTAAATTCTCCCCTAAGTTGGAATTTTTGAAAATTTTTTGCAGATCTCCGCCGATGAAACCCGAGAACCCAAAACCATCCCCAGTTCAAAACTCTATCTATCTATCTATGTCACTTTTTTGGACACGATAACTGCAATAATTCTGCACAAATCTCTTGCAAGCTGACACATAAAATCAAGGGCATAAAATATCGGTCAAGTTCGTTAATGGGCAACATCGAACCAATGGGGGTGGTGGGAAATGGGGGTGCTTTTTGTGAAAACAGAAAACCCCCCATAAGTTCTTAATTATGATCCGTTTAAGGTTATTATTACTTCTAGGAAAAGGGCCTAAAATTTATGTATGACAGATTTTTGATATCATCAAAAATGGACCCAAGGGGGGGGGGGGTAAAGGAGGGTTTTAGAAAAAAGATCATAACTTCGTCATTTCACAAGATATCAAATCCGTTTATTATAAATCCTCTTAATGTTATCTAAAACTTTTATATTGACATTAGTTTATATATTATAGATATTAGTTTTTTTTTTATAGGACCAACCCTTATAGTAAATAAATAAATAAATAAATAAATAAATAAACAATCCCTGCCGCCTCCGCCTGCAAAGAAGTTAGGTTTCGAACTGGGTGATTCCAACTTCCGCATCATGGCAAAAAGGCAATTCCCAATTCCCAACTTCCACAATTCCCAACAAACAGGCGGCCCACGGTCTGCGTCTTCGAAATCTACCTGTACCTGTAGGCCGAGCCGTCAGGGATTTTTTAAAATTAAGGAATAAATAGAAGCTAAGACAAATGCGATGAGAGGAATAAGATGGTTCTGGGTATCTAATGTTTAATTTTTAGCTTTTCTGGCTAATATAATTTGAGGCTATGAAAATCAGTCTTAGGATTTTTGTTATCATGTTTCCAGGTACACTGTAAGAAATAAAAAATAAAATCCACGAAAAAACGGAAAATTTAGGGGCATGAAAGTTGCCGCCTCTTATCTGTTTATGCACGAAACTTCAGTTTCGGCATATCCTTGTTTTCAAGAGGGAAACTTACCGCTACAGAAGGTCTTTACACATATTGGGAACGATTATGATGTTAAATTAAAAAAAAAAAGAAACTACAAGGGTAAAAAATCTGTCAACATGTAATAACGTGTATCTGAAATATTGGCTGCTATGAAAAAAAATATCGTCTGCTACTGAAATGGCACGTGAAAGAAGCGAGTGGCTTGAAGGTAATAATTTGCTTTTTACCGTAGAGAATTATTCATATTACGTGATTAGAAAACCTTGCGAGAAGCATGGTTGTGTCGAAGTATAAAATAAATGATGTTTTTAATTGCAAAGAAAAACTAGTCGTTCGGGACCACCGTAATACTTACCCATCATGGTCATCATGGTTATGCATAATATAAAATATGAAAATAAAACATGTGTAAACTATTTGTAAAATGCATTAAGCGTCTCATTTCCAATCAAAATATATCTTTGAATTGAAATTTGACTGAAATACAGGGTCATGAAAAATCGAAGAGTGTGGCAAATAGGATTATAAATATCTCGGCAACTCATTATCTAATCGGCTTCATTCTTTATGAAAAATTTATGTTTTTTTTATTATCTTTTATAGTCACTCCAAATAAACAATTTCGAAAAATTTTATATACTTTTTATCCGAACGAATATTTTGAGAGTGCGAAAAAATGTTTCCGAATAATCGAGGTTACTGAAATTCAATAAGCTTCTTTCTATTATTACATACTACAAATTTCAAGTTGTTATCTATCGGGAGATAGAACGTTTACAGACACACACACACACACACAGACAGACGAACGGCAATTTTTCTTTTCTAAAAATACCTTTTTCGAAATCTCCAGTGTCTGAAACGTGTAAATCCGTCAAATTTTTATTTAAAACGATTACAAGACTTACCCTATACTATCCTACGTATGATGGGTAGGTAAAATCGTCAATTTTTAAAGCTATCAAAAAGAAAACACCAAAAGATCTCTCCGAAAAAGGTACATTTCTGAAGCGCACTCTATTGTAATGGAAAATCCAAAACCTCAAAGAACTATCGCTAAATCTTTTCTTACATCTGCAGCAACTGTAAATAAAATAATTAATCGATATTTGAATTTAATTAAAACAACAAATACATAGTTAATCGGCTGCTATCAACAGATGTAGTTGAGAGAATGACAAAATGCAGACTGTTATACTAAAATAATTTAGCAGGTGATAAGTGGAAAAAAATTGTCGCAATTGATGAAAAGTGGATTTATCTAAATGTCTCTTAATAATTTTTACTTTCCTCTATCTTTACAAGAAGAAAGTATCGGATTCATGAAAATTTTCGACTTCCGGTTTTCGGCGGATTTATACGTTTTAGAAGGTCCTGAACAAGATTTGACTATTTTTAGAAAATGTCTGTCTGTGAGTCTGTGACGTCTGTCTGTATGTGACAAACATTTTCTGGGCGCTCTATCTCAAGAACTAATGCACGAAATTTAATTAAACTTTATATTCAGTTAGTACGTAATATAAATTGGTGCTGATTAGTTTTTGGTGAAAATCACCCGACAGGTGGCGCTACTATGCTGCATTTTTTTCGATTTCCGCAATAGCTCTATCTCAAGAACTAATGCAGTTATTTTCATAAAACTTCAGATTAAGTTATAAATAGACGCTGATTACATTGTGGTGTAGATATCCCAACAGGTGGCGCTGCATTACCACCTTTTTCATCATTTTTACGATAGCTATATCTCACGAACTAATGCACAGAATAGCAGTAGTCTTATCTCAAGAACTAATGCACGGAATGTAATACAACTTTAGATTCAGTTAGACCTTGATATAAATTGGTTGCTGATTCTTCTTAGTGTCTGCGAAACCTGTGTGAGATAGAAGAAAGTTTTGGGATTGGCATTTTATCATGCAATTAAACATTACATTTAAATCTAGAAAATAAAAAATACAGAAACATCAGAAATGAATCACGAACTGAAAAGAAGAAAAGATTACTCATTTAAATTTTCTAATCAATATTAGCATAAATTTTTGAAAATTAGAAAAAAAAAATATTCTATGCAGTAACTTCTTGAAGGAATGCTATCGAAAGGATAGAGTCAAAGAGATAAGCGTGTCGCTTATCATAGAACGAACTGTTAAATTGTTCATTAATGCTAAAGTAAAAGTAGATTGTGTAGCTAATTGTGTAGGGAAACATCACCTTTTTGCATATGTTTTATTTAACTTGGATAACAAACGGGTTAATTTGAAAGATCAATTTATTAGTATATATTGGCTGACGCATTCATCATAGCCAAGATTATTGCTATATCATCGTAGATTCTAATACGAGTAAATCTTGTGTGTGTGTGGTTATACATATATATATGCAAATTTTATCTTAAAAACGGCTCTAATGATTTTGACGAAATTTTGTATCCTATCGTTTTGGGGCACCAGAAAACCATTGGGCTAGGGCACGTGTACGAGAAAATTAGATTAGTGGGTCATTTTGGTTCATCATAGGTCAAGGTCAAGCTAATTCTATCTAAAAAACGGTTTAAACGGTTTAAACGATTTTGATTTAATTTTGTATTTTACGTTTTTCGTGTACGAGAAGATTATAGGGGTGGGTCACATGTTCGAGAACTTTCGATTAGGGGGTCATTTTTGGGTCAAAGCGGGTCAAGCTAATTTTATCTAAAAAACTGCTCTAACGATTTTGATTAAATTTTGTATCTTACGAGTTTCGGGCACCAGAAAATCATTCGGCTAGGTTACATGTCCGAGAAAATTCGATTAGTGGGTCAAGCCAATTTTATCTGAAAAACGACTCGGACTATTAGGTCAGGTGATCAAGAAAATTATTAGTGGGTCATTTTGGTCATAAGTCATTATGGGTCAAGCTATTTTATCTTAAAAACGGCTCAGAGGATTTAAACTAAATTTAGTATTCTAGGTTTTAGGTAAAGAAAAGACGGGATAGGTCACATGTTCAAGAAATTTCGATCAGTGGGTCATTTTGGTCATGGGTCATTATGGGTCAAGCTATGTTTATCTTAAAAACTGCTTAGATGATTTGAACTAAATTTTGAATCCTACGGTTTTTGGGCACAGGAAAATAATTGGGCTAGGTCACATGCTAGAAAAAATTCGATTAGGGCGTCATTTTTGGGTCACTGTGGGTCAAGCTTAATTTATCTAAAGAACGGCTTATACTATTTTGACTAAATTTTATATCCTACGGGTTTCGGGCACGAGAAGACAATTGTGCTTAGACACATGTTCGAGAAAATTTGATTAGTGGGTTATTTTGGTCATGCTTCATGATATTTGAACTCAAAGCTAATTTTGAACGAGCATATTCCCTGCTCGTATATTCTAATACGAGCAAATCTTGTGTGTGTGTGGTTATATACACTATATTGCCAAAGGTGACCGGTCACTTGCGATTTTAGACGTTTTGTTAACTATCTAGAAAAATACTTGAGGAATTAACCTGAAACTGCAGGTATATAAACAGTATATTATAGGTAATATATTTCTTCGAAGATTTTTTCCCGAAAACCCATAGGAGACTGTCAACAAATTAAAAAAGAGCGAATATCTTTTGGATTACCCTGTAAAAACTAATGCAGCAAAAGTGTTCAAACTCGAGATTATAAATAAGTGGCTTATTGTAATATAATGTGTTCACTTTTATGAGGATAGCATGTATACTCGAAGAGAAATTAAGGTTTTTATAAAAACAGTCCCAAATATCGCCAAGTTTTTTGCTTATAATTTGCAGAGTTCTTAATATAAAAAAAAGTTATTTTGAGAAAATATGTCACACAACATTGTACATAATACTCTACAATCGGAATTAAAAAACAATAAAAATTGGATGAAAAATGAGCAGGTTTACTAAAAATGTTTCACTGCGCATGCGCGAATGCAATCAAAATATAATGTGCATAATGTATTAGCTAAGTATATAGACCTATTTTTGTGAGTCTCAAAATCATAGCTTGAAAGTTCTGAAAATTATCGTCGATAGAATAAGCTCGAAATCCGTTGTTCCCAAACGGAAGCAAAAAGATGAGGGGTTGTATCCAAATATAGTAGTACGTGCAACCAATTTGTGTGCAAATAAGATTCTGCCGGACATATTTTAACATGTTTAGACATACTAAAATAATAAAAGAAAGAATAAAAATAAAGTCGTTTAAAATGAAACTTATACAATGCATCAATGGTCAATTTGAAAGGAATCGTCTGCCTCAAAGAGAAAAGAATAGATATTAAAAACACTAGGGAATCGAACGCAGGCGAAAACCATTTTTTCCCTAAATCTAATAGATTTTTCATATTTTTATTTGTCAAAGTTGCTGCATTTAGTGATTTTTTTTTTTACTGGTTTCTTTGCTTTTCTTGTGCGTGAAGCGCTCATACATGCGGTATCCATACAGTTTTTTTTTTTAAATTGTATTAAGCGTTTATGCATGCGATATAGTGATCGCGACATTAACGAAACTCAAGGGTTTTGTTTATTTTTTATTTTTTTGGTATTATAAATACAGGGAGTTCGCTGCTTCCAGTGATGCTTCTTTGTTAATTTATTAATCATCATCTTATGCATGCGATATAGTGATCGCGATATTAACGAATTTCATGTATATTCGTTTTTTCCAACTTCGCAATGACCGTTAACATTATTTGTAATACTGATGAAATATGAATTAAAA
The DNA here is from genome assembly GCA_963931845.1 of Maratus michaelseni. Taxonomy (NCBI): domain Eukaryota; kingdom Metazoa; phylum Arthropoda; class Arachnida; order Araneae; family Salticidae; genus Maratus; species Maratus michaelseni. The sequence goes on along the minus strand of OZ007588.1, from coordinate 58,605,150 downwards.
CGTTGTTTCTTACTGCTCATATTAACTTTTTATATGCATTTTTATTAAATTTGTGAAATAATTTTTTTATATTTTATTCATAAAAATGCAATATCTAAAACAATATCTTCTGTTTATATTATCTGTTAAAATATCCGATGTTTGTTTATGGTGTAAACAAATAATTTTCTTTTAAATTTTTAAATTAATACAAAGCTTCCTTTTCTCCAAAATCGTCTGAACTAATCAAATTTTGTATCCGGTATAACGCTACTCTCAAGTAAAGGCACCCTATTCTTGTGACGTTTTTATTTCAAAATTCATTAATTTTACTACCTGTAACTATTTAAAAATTTATAATGGCATCATTTTTCCATTTGTTTATTGGGCGTTTCAAAATTCATGCTTAAAAATTATTTTATAAGCCATAACATATCAGGCAATTAAGATATAGTTTTCAAACAAATTGCATTTGAAAGTAAATTTTTTTCCTCTATAACGGTGTAAAAATTGAAAATGTGCTATGTTTAGAAATTAAAAAAATTGCAATAGTAAAAATCACAAAACCGAAATTTCATCGTCAGCTGTTGCCATTCACAAAATGGCGTATGCGTTACGCACGGACACGTTTGGCCTTTATAATATAGATAGATAGATAGATAGATAGAGCGTAAACTTATTTCATATACATGGGTAAATTTCGTTGTCTTGTTAGTTTTTACCCCTTGTCACTAGTGACGCTAGTATCGCTGCAGATTACAGATTTTGCTGTAACTGTCCTATCGGCTATGATGTCATGCATTTTTTTTTTAAATCGGTTATAAAAAGGGAAAAAGTTATTGGTTTGGCGCTGGTTTGAAAATCGCGCCAACCAAAAAGTCGCCAAACATCGCTGCGTGAGTGTAAAGCATCTGTTCCGTCCTATCTTTTAAATAAATCTATGCCTCTCCCCAACGTCAAAAAGGAGCGAAAGAAAGGTAAGTTGAGTTGAAGGAAATCTATCGAGTGTCAATGAAATAAGCGTGTCGCTTATGATAGAACGAATTGTTAAAGCGTTCGTTAATGTGAAAGCAAAAGTAGAATATGTAACTAATTGTGTAGTGAAACCTCTTCTTTATTGCATGTGTTTTATTTAACCTGGATAATAAACGGTTTAATTTGAAAGATCAAGTTATTACTATATGTTGTCGAACTTATTCCTCATAGCTCAGATTATTACTATACTGATCCTATATTGAAATATTCAGTGGCGTAGCCACATATTCAGCGCCCTGGAGCAAAAAAAATTAATGCGCCCTCTTGTCTCTGAGGAATTTTTGGAATTTTTTGTTTTATTTTAGGTATAAAATTCATGTAGAGGGTTCGTACGGATGCTTACTTTTGGATACCCCTAATTCCATAAAGAGAATTTTCCTTTACTTAATTGCAGAATTTTGCATTTAAATAAGGAAAGATTTACTTTTAGGAAATGTAAGCATACGTACGAAATTTAATATTACTTATTTTCTATTGACATACTTAATTTATTATAAATTTAACAGTAAGATATTAAATGCAATATATTTAAATAAAATAAATTGTAATTCATTAAGTACCGAGTATCTACTTATATTTACAACGTATGGGGCCGGATTTACGTTTTATATGCGACCATGAGCCCAATTCTAACTGCGAACTTTTCTTGTTCATTTCAAGAATTCCCGATTTCAGAATTTAACAGAGAAACACACTATGGTGGAGAAATTTTTAATTTTGACAGCATGTTACTTGAAGCATTTCGATGGAAAGTAAAACCGATGAAAAAGAAGAAAAGATACATGCCTATACATCATTGCAATGTAGTGATTGTAATTATAACTACAGAAAAAAAGTATCTTTAACATTCAGATTTTTGTCAAAGTCCAATTAAAGCACTTTGAGGGCCTAGGCACAGTATTATTAGATGGACCTCCCAACTGTAATATTATAACTAAGCTCAAACCTCGACATCCCCCCCACCCTATATTTTCCAAAATTCCTGAAAGTATTTGCACAAATGGTGAAAATCTTTTTTTTGTTTCTTTTTTCTTTTACTTGAAATTTATTTTTAAAACACAATGGCAGGTCCATAATAATTATATAATGGGGAGAACCTAGCATTTTTTCGCATCCCTCAAATAAGAGTGCCCCGAATTAGATATAATCTTTATGAAATTTGTAATGTGAAAGGGGGGCCATGAAACTTCCATTTGCCCATAACTTGCAGAGTATACTTAAAAATATAAGTTCTAAATGAAATATAAAAACACGAATTGAATTCATGTGAAACATGATTGTTTAAAGTATTTTCACAGGTTTATTAACGATTCTTTTAATAACTATATATAAAGCAGCATATTCTTTGCATTAATAAAACAAAGATGTTTATCTATCTGTATGTCTGTTTTTGGCGTAATCTAGTGATCTTCATGCAGTATGAAAGCGAAGCGTTCGTTTTTTTTTTATGCATTTTGGAATCACAATCACGAAATCCCTCACACAGTTACAAAAAAGAAAAAAAAAAGAAAGAGAAAAAGAAAAGAAAAAGAAAAACACGAAACTTTTCGCATTACATTCCCAGTTCGAACCTATCTTTCTTTAAAAAAAATAATCATATTTAGTATTTCGAAAAAACATTTTTATTTCAAATTTTCCTTTTTCTGCATTTTGAAACTGTCGCATCCGCTTCCCGAAAGAAAATACAAGAAAAAATACCCACTTATTCGTGGTATCTTTCCCTTTTTAACAGTCTTTAATAATAATAATAATAATAATAATATTTGCTTTAAAAATATATAAAAAGCCGAAGTTCGATTTCAAGTTATTTTCGTGTCTTCAGATTCCTTTTCAAGTTTTCTGTTTTTCTTTTTCTTTTTTTTTTCTACATTTTAAAGCTTACCGCATATGCTACCCGAACGAAAATATCAAGGATTTAAAATACCTTCTTATTCACCATACTTTTCTGGTTTTGATGGTATCTTTGGTTTTGAAAAATAATAATATTTACTATTTCGAAAAAAAAATCATGGTCGAGGGTCATTCGTTTTCATCTTTTATGTTTTTACTGTAATTTTAAAAAGTTATTTCCTTTTTTCGGACGAAGAAGATATCCACTTATTCTCGGTCTTTCCCGGTTCTAACAATATCTTTGGTTTCAAAAACTATTAAAATGTACTATTTCAAAAAAAAAAAAAAAAATTCTTGAAGTCGTTTCACGGATTCCACAAACATTTGTTTTTTTTTCTCGGAATATAGCATTTCCCCCTTTTAAGAGAATTGTGCTTTTGAACATTTTCCGAGGGGTTTTCGTTTCTGCATATGTCCGGGAAAACCTCCACATTTTCAACACACGTTATCAATACACTGGATGATATTCTTTCGCATTTTAAAAGAGTGTGTCAGAATTCAAAGTTTGATATATCTAAGCGTCAGAAATTAAACCAGCAAGCACTATAACGGGACCCTTTAGTTTGGAAACATTTTCGTTTAATAAATATAAAATCATACAAATTCGAGGTTCCTATGCAAAAGCAGACCAGACCGTGCGTAGCAAGCCTGGCGTACACTGCCAAAGACAACGGGGCCTCCGATTCTAGGTCTGTTTGAATAGATTTTCATTTAAAAATGTGAAATCATATAAATTCGAGGGTGTGTGTGCTGCCGATGGCAGTGGGTTCCCCAAGATTAGATTCGTATGGAAATATTTTCGTCTAAAAATATAAAATATTTCAACACTGATTTTAAGTATATTTAAGGTTATTATCACGGGTCCGGGAAATGCCGGGAGTGTTAGCTAATACTAAAAAGCAATATTTCTGAGAAAATCATTTTTTCTCTACAAAGCATTTCATTTTATCATGCAATATTAATCTTAAAAATATGAAATTATTCTTTTACGTCTCAAATTTAAAAAAAGTCTTTTTTTTAAAAAAAAATTACACTTTATTTTACTCATTTTCAGTCCTAAATAAATTTAACCTTACACCATAGATCCTTCAGCTTTCACATGATTTTCAAGATTTATTGCGTATATTGAGTATCTCATCAAAAACAACTAGTTGTAAATGATCCCGCCAAGCCACAAACCTAAAACGTCAGTCATAAAAAGAAGTGATATCACATAAAAAGAAACGATGTAGAAGTGCATACTCCGAATCCCGTGTAAAAATCTATCACCACTCATAATATTTCCAAAAGACTCGGAGTGAGGTACAGTATGTGAAAACTGCTTGGCGACCTGCAGGCTTTTATAACGTTGGCGTTTCTTGCAATTACATATGACTATATTATTTTTATTTTATTTATTTATTTATTTATTTATTTATTTTGCTCCCATAAAATTGTAAAAAGTTGAAGCTTCTGTGTTTGCATGTCCTTTCTTATTTATGAGCCTGAAAATTCAATTTGTAGACTATTTTTTACCATTATTTAAACTTAAACACCACAAAATTGAGATACATTGCAGTAATTCTAGCGTAAGCGGAATCGCAGAGATCTGGGGAAAAATCCGTTCTGTCAGTTCTTTCGCATACAAAAATATTTATAAAAGTGATAGAAAAAAAAATATTTTTTTTATTTTCAAAATTGATGTACTGCATATATTATAAAAGCCTGCAGGTCGCCAAGCAGTTTTCACATACTGTACCTCACTCCGAGTCTTTTGGAAATATTATGAGTGGTGATAGATTTTTACACGGGACTCGGAGTATGCACTTCTACATCGTTTCTTTTTATGACTGACGTTTTAGGTTTGTGGCTTGGCGGGATCATTTACAACTAGTTGTTTTTAATGAGATATCACTCCTTTTTGTAAGGTATTTAATTTGAATTACACAGATTCCACTTTTATTCAGAAAAGAAAAGATAAAAGAAAGATGAAAGGGGCAAAAAAAATAGTGATGCTATAAACAGAATTATACATCCGAATTATACAATTTATTGAGTGACTTATTCCAATGTACATGTCACTACCATAGCAACGGGGAAACTTTTATATTAATTTCCTTACATTGTATTCATCAGATTATTTATGACATGTTTATTTTCCTTTTTCTTTTGTTTATATCACTCTTCCGTTGATATACATTCAAAAAACAAAAAATTAGAAAATTTTACAGTAGTTTACAGACTAATTAAAATACTGCAGTTTCAGAAAACTGTGGAAAAATAAGAAGCACTTTTTTTCGGTCAATTATAACAATAAGTTTATGGAGCATACTTTACAAAGAACAATCAATTTTTTTTTCTACGAGTCATTGTAATTTACAGGGATTTTTTATACTAATATATTAAATATTATTTTTGAAAATTACTGAGCACCTTAAAAGTTTTTTCATTTGTTAAGTTTTTTTTTAACTCAACGTTTCGAGAATCAGAAAAATATAAGATTTGCAATGTTTGCAAAAGTATAAAAACTACTAAAATGATTTCAAAATAGAAACTGTTCGTAGGATGACATCTATTCCAAAATTTTGTGTGATTTTGTAAATATACCGCGTTTACATAATAAACCGTTTAAAAAGATGTAAAATTTTATTAAAATTTTTGAACTGATAATTCATAAAGCTTTAAATTAGATTTTAAAAAGGAGCATGATTAAACCAAAAAAGACTATATTTACTAAATGAACAAAATACATAAAGACACAAAATACGTGATTAATGTTTCTAGTCTATCCATTCCAATTCGGGGATCCTAAAATATAGGTCCCCAATCCCCGGCAGTCCATGAATTAATTAGGAAATATGTATGCAACTGTTAAAATGTTCTCTAAGTCGACAATAGAGGCAATAAGCATAGCTCGGCAAATATGAAACACGGCATTGCTTCGTCATGGCTTTGTTTCGTGAGGTGTTTGTTCTCCAAACATAAAAATCTATCGAAAGTGTTCGTTATCCGAACATATGTATCTCATGCGGAAGTGTTCGTTAACCGATTTGTTCGTAGACCGAACAGTCCGTTACCGATCACCTATTGTATACGAAATTTAGCATTTTTAATTTTTATGGGGAATTTACAAAATTATTTCCTTTTCATTGTACTTTAGGCCCGTTTTTAGAGCATTTTAAGTTAGTCATAGCCGGAGATTCGATGAAAAGGCAAATATTTAAACGCAACATTTTTACATTCTATTACTCAGCGCATGAATGTAAAGTTGGAATTTTGTAATCGCTATTTCAATTCATTCCTGATACGCTAGAATTATATATTTATAAATAAACGCAGTTTTTTTAATCGATGAAAATACTATATTTTAATAGATTTAGAGCTTAAGATCGATGAGCTTTCAGACGGACAAAATCAACTCGTGTTAAATTTTAAAGCAAAATAGTAAAACCTTACAGAGATTGAAACGGTATAAAATCATTACAATACATGTCATTAAATAAATATACATCGGTTGTAATGTAATCAAGATCTTCTAAGAGACCCTGTAAACGAAACGTATATGATTCAATGCCGCTTTACAATAGAGAGTTTAAATGAATCGGATGTAGTAACATATTTGAATATCTTGTGTATATAGCCACTTTGACAAAAGTTATGATATTTACTATTGTTTTTCCTCTGTGTTAAGTACAAGAATCAAGTACTTCAACGTAAAAATTCGCTAATTACACAACTATTTAGTCTTATTAAAAAATCTTTTGAGTTACCCTGTAAACAAACAGTAAATTCTACAATTCTGTTTTACAATAGGAAGCTAATTTAGGTCGTTCGTAGTAACATATTTTTAAATCATGCGCATACGTTCTTTTTGAAAAGAGTTAGACCATTTAATATTTCTTTGCTTCATCTTAAGTATAGGAATAAATCACTTTAAAGTGGTATACATAAAAAACTAATCAATATTTTTACACGAAATATTAAACATTTGAACTACTCATAAAAACAATTCAAATGCTGCAAACCGAGTAAAAATCGGATAATTGCACAACTCTATAGTCCTATGTCAAAAGATCTTTTGTGAGACCCTGTAAACGAAACTTAAATGTTGCTATTTTTTTATAATAGGTAGCTTACTTGGGTCCACTGTAATAACATATCTTAATATCATGTGTATACGACCATTCCCAAAAGAGTTGGGTCATTTATTATTTTTTTTGTTTTGCTCTATGTTAAGTATAGGAATCAATAACTTTAAACTGATATAAATCAAAAACTGATTAATATTTTTACATGAAACTCACAAAGGTTTGAACTACTCATAAAACCAATTCAAATGACGTAAACCGCGTAAAAATCCGATAATTACACATTGCTGTAGCCCTGTCAACAGTTTTTTGCTCTATGTTAAGTATAGAAATCAATCATCTATGTTAAGTATAGAATGTATCTATCATCTATGTTAAGTATAGAAATCAATCATATAGAAATCAATCTATGTTAAGTATAGAAATCAATTCATCAAATTCATAGAAATCAAGTTTTTTAAAAATATAATGCCATTTTAGCATGACCATGCTTCTATAGTCAAATTTTAGATTAAATTCAAAGTAATATCATGAAGTTTCATGCATTTGAGAAGCTGAACATTTCCTTTTCGTGTGATCATGTGACGATAATCTTTGTTCTACAAGAAAAACCCTTTGTTTCTTTATGATAAAAAATGCTTATGGTCTTTGTTTAAAATTTGCCTTATCTTTAAATTAAAGATCGTCCTGGGAACAGGGACCATGTGGCGTATGCCAAAATCCTACGCGGTCTACTTATTTTATAAACTGCATTGACAAATGCATGCTTAATTTCCACACGAAAAAAAATTATATTTTTTTTCTCGGTTTTTTGTTTATAAGATGGTCAATAAATTCCTCCAGATCAAATTAAGACACTACTTTTTTTTATAAATTAATATAGTGACCAAAGAACTAAATCGGTGTTGTGACATTCTGCTTCTTAACCCTTTGACTGCGGCAGTCCTGCTATCGGGCCGTGGAACGCACATCTCTTCGCATATAATAGTGATAACTTGGTAACCCACAAGGTCCACAGGGTGAAGACCTTTAATCTAATTGATCCATGTTAAGGTTCTAGTGATAACTCGAATGATGACTGAAATTTCGCATAGTTTGAAATGAATTTTTCATAGTTTCATAGTTTAGAAATTTCGCATAGTTTGAAATGAATTTTTCATAGTTTCATAGTTTAGAAATTTCACATAGTTTGAAATGAATTTTTCATAGTTTCATAGTTTAGAAATTTCGCATAGTTTGAAATGAATTTTTCATAGTTTCATAGTTTAGAAATTTCGCATAGTTTGAAATGAATTTTTCATAGTTTCATAGTTTAGAAATTTCGCATAGTTTGAAATGAATTTTTCATAGTTTCATAGTTTAGAAATTTCGCATAGTTTGAAATGAATTTTTCATAGTTTCATAGTTTAGAAATTTCGCATAGTTTGAAATGAATTTTTCATAGTTTCATAGTTTAGAAATTTCGCATAGTTTGAAATGAATTTTTCATAGTTTCATAGTTTAGAAATTTCGCATAGTTTGAAATGAATTTTTCATAGTTTCATAGTTTAGAAATTTCGCATAGTTTGAAATGAATTTTTCATAGTTTCATAGTTTAGAAATTTCGCATAGTTTGAAATGAATTTTTCATAGTTTCATAGTTTAGAAATTTCGCATAGTTTGAAATGAATTTTTCATAGTTTCATAGTTTAGAAATTTCGCATAGTTTGAAAAAACAAAAAGAAACAAAAAACAAAACATAATTATTAAAATAACTACACAATACGATTTCAGAAATCACTTTTAATTCTCATCTTTGTACAAAGTAACATTCCACCTAATAAAAGCATGTTTACATTGAACGTAGAACTTCATTTAATTTGTAAAAACTTTCTCATTTGTATACCTAAACTTCTTCTCACGTTTATATGCATTATATATATATATATACAAGCGTAAAAATTCGATATGTTCGGTGCTTCCATCCACGTCCACCCCGGAGGTTCAAGCACATGGATGCGTTTTTTCCTTGTGGTATCCTCTGTAGGCCTAATCCACCACGGTCTAATAGCACATCATCAGTCCTTGAATAATACAGGTAAACTTCTTATCATTTCACAATCCTCGAAAATATGCATAATTTTTGTATCGGGTTTAAAATTAGTCATACACCAGTCCTTGTCTCTGGTGTCAACCCTTTGGGGACGAGCGACACGTATAAGTGACGCATAAGATGCTCAGAATCCTTCATTATTCCCACCAGTTAATTTTTATTGTAAGATTTGCCTTATTTAAAGATAGCATTTCTGCGATTCAATTAGGCGAAAATTTCTGTTTTAGAAAACCGGTTGTGAAAGCTTAAAAATTCCGTAAAGGACGCTCGTCGCGAAGGGGTTAACAAAGTCACTCTCCACGGGATAATTAACACTAGAACGGCCATGAGCGGTCATTTAGACCGTTACTAAATGAATATAATCTGATTCGAACCAGAAAATTCTTTTAAAAATACACTAAATATATGCCTCACAGATATATGTTAAATGGATAAATTAAATATTTTTAAATACGAATTCTGCTGTGAAATAGTTTTATAAAACTTGAGTAAAATTTCCGGCCGTTCTAGTGTTAAATGATTTCAATTAAATGATGAAATGTCACTGTCTTTGTGTTAACACGTTGACGGACACTTGCGGCTATAGCCGTCAAAGCGAAGTTCACAATGTGGCATGACGGCTATAGCCGCCCAAAACGAAACTGTCGTTTTTAGACACTACGGCTATAGCAGCACAAATGTGCTGCTATAGCCGTACAAGTAGAACCGGCGTACAAGTAGAAGCCGGCGTACAAGTAGAAGCCGGCGTACAAGTAGAAGCCGGCGTACAAGTAGAAGCCCAGTGTCATGTTTTGGAAACAATTTTTTAGGTTGAAGTTTCCACCTGTTATATGAGTTGCAGCTTCAGTATGCACGTGCAGGGTGGCTAGTGGTCAGGGAAAAATACAGTAAAAAAAATGATAATTACCAGTATATTCTTATAGAAAAATTCAAATTGATCGAATAATCAACATAAATTTTTCTATAAGAATATACTGGAGTTTATCGCTTTTTGTGACTATATTTTTCCCTGACCACTAGCCACCCTGACGTGGTTGTGAAGGGAGCAGTGCAACCCAATTAAAGGTGCTGAATTAATCAAAATTAAGTTTATTTAAACAGAAAGAGTAAAACTATACTTCTAATATTCTAAAAATTACAAAAACGTATAGTGTCAATTTTCGAACTTCACTATTTCATACTGTCCGTGAACGTGTTAAGTTATAATAACTGTCACAGGTTATAGGTTGAAAATTAGTTATTACCACAATTTATTTTATATTATTTTTTTATTTTTTTTTGTTACCAGTCATTGTCTCTGGTTATTTTTTTTTTTTGTTACCAGTCATTGTCTCTGGTTATTTTTTTTTGTTACCAGTCATTGTCTCTGGTTTTTACAAAGTGTCTTTTCACTACATAAATATGTTCAAAAATAGTTAGATAACCAGTTAATGTCTCTGGTTTTACTAAAGGTCTCTGTCCTAATTAATTTGTCACAGTATATATGTTAAAAAATAGTTAATATACCAGTAACTGTTTCTGGTGTTTAGACAGTGTCTTTTCACTGGATTAGTAAAAAATAGTTAGTCTGTGACGTTATGAAAGTTCTCTATCCTAAATACGTCTTTTGTCACAGTATATTGGTCAAAAATCAGTTAATATACCAGTCATTGTTTCTGGTGTTATTAAAGTATTTCATCATGGGAAACGTTATGTAGCATTTTCATCTCACTAAAATCTTTTGCGCAAGTTCTTGAAAAATCTTCGAACTCTCTGCACTTTTTCATTCTTGATTTCCTGAAAAAGACAAAGCGTGTTAAAGTACAAAGCGTGAAAAATATTTTTTTCTGTAACATTTATTTAGCATAACCAACAGTGTGAAGTTAAAAGTTAAAAACTCTTAAAGGCCTACACTAGTCACCATGGGAACGTCCTTTTAAAGTTTATCCTTTGCATTTTAATATTTTTACACGATTTTTTTTTGCACAGGATAGCTGAGGTCAATCTTTCTCCGGGCCATTTCCTACATTTTCAATTTTGGTTTCAGATTTTTTTTTTTTTTACTAATTGTAATTTATTTTTGAAATCGATTTCGAAAAAAAAAGTAACGTCACGAAAAGAAAAAAAATTGCAACCAAAAATCGAAAAATTAAAAATGCCCGGTTAGAACTCTATCTCAGAAAACCTATGAAAAATATGTTCATTAGAAATATTGAAATGTAAAGGAGAAATTTGGAAAGGACGCTCCAATAAATTTAACAATAGATCACAATTTTCGTTTCGTAATTAATGAACCATCCTATGAACCAACCACTGAAATCGGGTTTTTGGGTGTTTTCCACCAAGATATGACTTGGCCGACCGATTGCGTTTTAATATGCGAATCAAGTTTTAACTAATTCTGGAATTTCTGCCGTGAAATCGAAGAGGTGATTGTCTGTGCTGCCGCCTCCCGGTCTATAAAGAACGATAGAACTATATGTAATAATACTAAAATTATCCCTGAAAAATTATCTAACTAACAATGCAAGTCTCATTGAAATCCATCCAGTATAACTTTTTAAAAAGGCTAATCTTCCGTGATCGGGTTCATTTGATTATGGAACTTTCCCCCATAGTTCAATAACTGAGAAACGAAGAACGATATGTTACAAACTAAAACCTTTCCTGAAACAATATCTAACTGACAATGCAAGTCCCATCAAAATCCATTCAGCAAAACTCCAGTTATAAGCGTCCGGAACGAAATTTCCATTTGCATTTTATATACAGAGTGATTATAATTAAAGTCCCACTTTCAAACTGCTGTAAAAAAGGAAGCACTGGTCAGAATGACTTCAAATTTGAACTGGATATACTGGAAGAAGGGGAAAACGGTATGGCATAAGAAAGAAAAAGTTACAAAGCATATCAATAGATGGCGCTGTAAGCGGAATAACGAAAGTGGATTCGGCTACAAGTGACATTTTTAATCGAAATACGACGGCTTCGGCATGATTTTCACAGTAAATCAACCGTACTGTTCAATGTGCATGAGTGTTTCGGTTATTTGACGGAAAAAATGACTTCCAAATCAGTCAACAGTTATGTTTCTGTTAGTAGAAATCTCATCCACCACGGCAAGTTCGTATCACATTGGATGAGAAAAATCGATTTTTAACTGTCCTTGCGCCAAAAACCGCATAAAAAGCACATAATGTTTCGGTTTTTAATTGTGCATGAGTGTCTTTTAATTTACATAGTATGCCGCCTACAGCGCCATCTATTGAAACACTATGGAACTTTTTCTTTCTTCTGCCATACCGTTTCCCCCTTCTTCCAGTATATTATTGAGTTCAATATTGAAGTCATTCTGACCAGTAGTTCCTTTTTTACAGCATTTTGAAAGTGGGACTTGAATTATAATCACCCTCTATAGGGGAAGATTGGGTAGCCCCGGACACTTGGATAAATTGCAAATAAAAAACAAATGAATGAAATTTCTGTCTTGATTTTATACTTAAAATAAAATTACGAACTTCTTTAATGATTTTAATTAAACATTGGTAATAATATCGAATTATTTAACGATAGTAATATTAATAGTTTGGCCTTGTTTTTTTCGGCGTCACAAGAAACGGCGGGTAGCCGCGGACATATTAATCAATGAAGTCGCAACCGTTATTTTGCCTTACAAACATCGCAATTATAATAAAAATCCGATGCATCTATATAAACACAATCTTCATGTGCCAGTTTTTGAATTCCTGGCACTGAATCCAGTCTTCATAAAATGTTTCTCCGCATAGGATGCATTCTGTCTCGTTTTTTCGAAAGTTTATTGACGAAAACAAAGCACTCACTCACGACTAACTTACTCGGCGCCCACGTCGCAATTAAACTGTATTTGTTTCGACTCTAGAGGGCGTTCATTTACAATAACTCTTTATTTACGCAACACTTTGAATTTCTTAGAAATTGAAATGTCCGCGGCTACCCGACTTTCCCCTATAGTAGGATATTGGAAATAATGTTTTCCTTATTTTCTATTTCTAAATTAGTCATGTGTTTTCAACAATTTGCTGTAATATTTAATGCATTTTCTATCTGGAGAATCACATTGCTTCTATTCCCCAAAAGATAATCATCCAACGGATAAACACTTTTTCCATAAGAGTTATGATAAAAAATAAAATAAAGGTATTACATTACTCACCATGTGAAAAGAAAAAAGTTCTTTCAATCTCGACCGATTGACCCCTGACAATATTATATGAATTTCTCTCTTGGGGAAAATGCATACCTTTATTTCCTATCTCCTTATCATTTTTTCATAGCAGTAAGACTTATTCTCTAATTAGAAGAGGTCATTCCTGATGAAATAAGTAGAAATAAATATTAAAAATTAGTGTTCCATAATCAAACTGGAGCCACTCAAAGAGAATAAAGATTAGAATTATTTTATATTATTACACTTCTTAGATTTATTTTAATCTCTACGGCGAAATTTGTTTAATACAATGTTTTGACAAAAATGACTGTTTCATTAAACCATATCTCCTTAAGTTCTAGAAAGATCTTTGAGTACTAAAGATATTCAATCACTACAAGATCAAAAGCGAAAATTATATATATACACTGCTCAAAACAATTAAAGGATATTGCAGTTTTAGGTGGATTTTGTATCTGCGAAACTTTTTAGCTGATTGATACATGGTCGACAGACATAGTAGGTTATATGAGAATAAATTACACATGTTTGGCAGAAAAAAATGCATTTTATTGCGCATTTGTGTACAAAAGGAAAAAAACACAATTTGTGCATATGAGAAAAAAAGAATAAGAAAAGGTGTTTTCTTCAAAGAAAATCATTTTCAGTAGGGGGTATGGTTTCCACGGGCGGCCAGCAACGTTGAACACCTTTGAGGCATGGACTCAATGAGGCTATTAATGACGAGTTGGGGTATTATGCCCCACTCTTCCAGAAGAGCTCTTTCCAGTTCTTGGAGAGTTTGTGGGGGTTGTTGGCGGCCAGAAACTCGTCTTCCTAGAGCGTCCCAAACGTGCTCGATTGGATTCATGTCTGGAGAACACGCTGGCCATTCCATTCGAACGATTCCTTTCTCGAAAAGGAAATCCTCCACCAGGTCTGCACGATGTGGCCTGCAATTATCGTCCATTAAAATGAAGTTATCTCCGATTGCTGCAGCGTAAGGGACTACAATAGGTCTGAGGATCTCATCCCTATATCGGCGACCAGTCAGAGCTCCATCTCGAATGATGTAGAGGTCAGTGCGCCCGTCAATGGAGATGCCACCATACACCAACACTCCTCCACCGCCAAATCTGACACTTTCGTGCACGAACGCAGGATTATTCCTACTGCCACGGTCCCTCCAGATGAAAATACCCCTATTATCCGGATGCACAGAAAAACGGGATCGTCAGAAAACAGAATATTGCTCCATTCATTTCTCCCCCAGTTAACATGCTCGGTTGCCCACTCCCTGCGGTCGCGACGATGCCTTGATGTTAATCTAACACATACCATCGGTCGGCGAGCATACAGACCTACAGCATGGAGCCGGTTTCGGACAGTCTGAGTTGAAATCGTGGTGCCTGTAGCCGAGCGAAGGTGTTGTTGGAGAAGAGTAGCGTTCATGTTTCGGTGTCTCCGAGCTGTTAACGCTAAATACCGATCTTCATTGGGCGTTGTTGCCCGTCTACGACCTTGCCCTGGTCTTCGGCCTGCACATCCACTCTCCAAAAAACGGTTCCAGATCCTGGAAATGACACTTTGTGACACTCCAATGGCTTGCGCTACTTCGGCTTGAGTTTGGCCCCCTTCTAACCTACCAACAATTCTCCAAGCTTCTGAATCTGTCAAATGACTTCGCTGAGACATCGTACTCATCGAAACAAAGCAATCACTGAATGCCGATCATCCTTGTCTTCATTCTCTTTTATCCAGTTGAAAGTCAAATTTCATTCGCTGCCGCTGAAGCGACGTTTTTGACGTCGAACTCAAAATTTGCATACTCCACAGTTTGAAAACCAGAAAAATTTGCATTTGTGATTCTCTTCTTCTATTTTCGGCAAAAAAAATTTCGTTTATATCTTTATTTTATATAAAACTTCAAATATCCTTTAATTGTTTTGAGCAGTGTACTTTAATAAATTCACTCGATCGCGCTTTCTACCAAACGTAAATCAAAGCGGTGAATTTCGCATAATCGGAGCCCTTGTCAAATTAACTTATTGCAACTGAAATTTTTTGTACACCATGACTTTCAATTCTGAAACTAGGCGTGGCTCTTAAGATAAATATCCAATGCTTATAAAAGAGTGGGTTTAAAATAAAATTACTTTAATTTTCTATTTTAAAAGTAGTCATACTATTTTAACATTTTTCTATAATATTTAATGCGTTTTTTATCTGAAAAATTACATTGCTTCTATTCCTTAAAATATATTCAGTCATTCAACCAATAAAAACTTTTTCCACAAGATTTATGATAAAAAAAAGACCATACATAACTCACCATGTCAAAAGAAATAAAGTTCTTTCAATCTCTGCCCAAGCACTGACAATATTATATTAATTTCTGTCTTGGGAAAAATACATACCTTTATTTCTTTCCGTCATTCTCTTTTATCATTTTTTTTCCATAGCCGTAAGCCTTATTCTCTAATTCGAAGAGGTCATTCATGATAAAATAAGGAGAAATAATTATTAAAAATTGGTCTTCCTTAATCAAACAGCGGTATGAGAATAAAGATTTATTTGAATCTCTACGGTGCAATTATATTAGTGAAATGATTTTTTACAAAAATGACTGTTTCATTAAATAATATCTTCTTAAGTTCTAGAAAAATATTTAAGTAATAAGTTAGAAAACCACTACAACATCAAAAGCAAATTAAAATAAATACACTTGTTCGCGCTTTCTACCAAGCGTAAATCAAAGTGGTCAATTTTTCGTAATAGGGCTCCATGCCAAATTAACGTATTGTAACTGAAATTGTTTGGACAACTTAAATTTAATTTATGAAATTAAGTGTGATTTTTAAGATGAACAGTCAATGCTTATAAAAGAATGTTCTTTAAAAAGACTATTTTTATTTTTAATTTCTATTCGCAAACTTGTCAAATGATTTCAACATTTTGCTGTAATATTTAATGCATTTTTCATGTCGAAAATGCCATTGATTTTATTCCACAAAATATATTCAGTCATTCAATCCATAGAAATAAATACACCAATACTACACCAATAGAAATAAAGTAGAAATAAAGTGTATAAAGTATTTTCAATCATTTTCTGTAACTAAATGAATAATCTTGTAATATTCGTCTGAAAACTGTGAGAATATTTTAAATAATTAAATATTATTTCATATTAATCTAAATGCATACAGAAAATGGGCATTTATTTCACCGTTAATTTTCATAACAAAACTGTACTTCAAAAAACTATAAAAAAATCACACAAAAATATATAGATTTAGCATACCAATAATAAAATCTAATTGGCCACTAAAAAAGTAAAAATATAGACATAAAATATATAATTTAATATTTGTGTGGCATATATATTCGGGACGTACATAGAGTCCTTCGCTGTATTAACCCCTTGAAGAGCACCGGTATATTATATATACCACTTAATTTTAATCCCAAAATGTCACAATGACACCGGAATTTTATAATCAAATTTTGATTTTATAAGGTACATGAGGAAAAGCTTTTACTTATTTTAAAATAAATTCGTTCGTGAATCCTGGTGTCAATTAATCATTTCAATATTTTGGCTACAAGAGTGTTTTGCCCCTGAAGGGGTTAAACTTCCCGAGTCCAGTCTCCCTGCAGCTCGGTGTCTTTAATTTAAGTACTTTTCCTTTTAAATTTATCCGGTATCAATTTTTTTTCTTTTCTATTTAGAGTCTAAGGCATACGGGTCGGACGTAAGAACGTTTGACGAAGCTCTTAACCGCTTTGCAGCGGCAGCGCTCCGCGCAAATTTATTGTGGTTAATTTATACTACACCAATTTTCCATAAAGGTTATGATAAAAAACTAGTCGGATGTGCCAATTCCAAAACTTTCTTCTATCTCATATATGTTAATATTTAAAAAAAAAAAAAGAATATGAAGTTTGATGAAATTCCGTCCATTAATTCTTCAGATATGACTATCATTAAAATCGTGTAAATCCTGAAAAACGTAGCATAGAGCAGCCCCACCTGTACCATTACCCACCTGTACTATTTACACCAAAACCTAATCAGCAAAAACTTATGTCAACGTCTAACTGAATCTGAAGGTTGATGAAAATTCATGAATTATTTCTTGAGATATAGCTATCTTGAAAATCGTGAATAATGCAGCATAGCAGCACCACCTGTTGGGCTATTTACACCTAGAACGAATCATCACAAACTTAAATCAATATCTAACGGAATCTAAAGTTTTATTAAATTCCATGCATTTGTTCTTGAGATATCACTATCGCCTTCATATTGGGATACAAAACTATGGAACAACTATTGTCTCTCGCATTCTGTTTTTACTTCACCTTTCGCGAGAGCCTTATAATTAATAATCTTGCGATATCGTGTAGCTATTGATTAAACCCTTGAGTTTGTTATCTTGTATTGTTGTGGATATTAATTTACAGATGGGTATTATTTATTACTTCAATCCCACAATAATAATAATAATAAATATACTTTTTCGTCATTTCAAAGAGTTTTCTTAACTACCAAGTTATAAAATTACTGCACAGTTAAAAATTTTGTTATCAGTTGAACTAAAATTTGATGATGCAGTAGCTACAACTATACGATAAAGAAATCCAACATTTAGAGCTATGTTTCAACGGGAGCTCCACATGTTGGAGTGAAATTTCATCATCTTATAGTTGCAACCAGGGCTTGACAAATTCGGTTGCCAGACCATTTTAGAACATGTAATCGAGTAAAAAGTCTTGAGTAAATTGAGTAAATTAGCGAATAAGACGGAAGATCATTTTTCATGCTAATAATGAGGACAATGTGCAGTTTTCCATCAAAAATAAAGCCTGAAAGTTATTGCAAATGTTTAAGGGGACCGTGGACCTTTATTTGATCAAAAATCGAACCAAAATTAGAAGTTTGTTTTTGTGTGTATTATTATTCTCCAGTTTGTATTGAGTCATTTGAGAAAAATTGCATGCAGCTGCGATAGTTTTTCGCAAAGTTACAAGCGTTTGAATTATGTACACACAATTTTTCGATGCTTTAGTAAACACTCATCAAACATTTGCTTCCAACGTAAAATTCTTTTAATAAATATGAGTTACTTTAAAACTACATATATAAATAAACCTCGACGTTTCGGTTAATCTTTATAACCATCTTCAGGAGAACTTTCATAAATAAAAACAGCAAAAAATAAACTTTCCACTGCCTTATCAAGGACTTTTGCTAATGGACAGATCAGGTTTATTAATTTTAACAACGTTAAAGTTATTTCCAGACAAAACAATCCCTTTAAAGCCTACATCCGTGAATCTATAGAAATTTCATTAAGAAAACATGAAATTTGTAACGATATCTCATCATTTTCTGTTCCAGCTATATGGAAATGCATTTTGAAAGAACTTTAATTTCGTTGAATATGAGTTCCAGTTACATTGCTGATTCATAGAGTGCGCCATCTGGCTTATTTTGAATATATTGTTGTAAATTCCGTTATTTTAGCGTCTTGTCAGTTAGAAAATTGGAATCAATCATGTAACACATTTTTAATTTCTTTTTTGCTGTTCATATTTATGAAAGTTCTCCTGAAGATGGTTATAAAAATTAACCGAAACGTCAAGGTTTATTTATATATGTAGTTTTAAAGTAACTCATATTTATTAAACGAATTTTACGTTGGAAGCAAATGTTTGATGAGTATTTATATGTGCAACGTAAAGTCCTTATTAATTAAGCTTTAGTAAACTTTATACTTGTTTTTCTCAATACAGATTTTACACGGTTTTTAGATTTTTAAAATGCTCCATACGTCTTAATTTTTGTTCAAAATTCATGAAATTGATAAGGGAGAATCCTGATACTGTTTACAAAGATACTGAGTATGCATTTTACAATTAGATTTCGTGAAGATAATTAAAATTGATTTTTATTGAAAATTAAAATGCTAAATTTTGATGAAAATAGAAATGCAATTCAGAAAAATTAACTATTCAAGGTATTAAATAACTGATACACAGATTTGTTTGTAATATAGTTTTAAGTGATCCAAATGCTAAATTGGGAAAATATCTTTAAAATTAAGACGCAAGAAGCAGTTTAAAATTTGGTTTATAAAGTTTAGTATTTTTTAAAAAATCTTAAAATTATATTAAGATTAGAAAGGTTTTTTTTAAGGTATTCTATATATTTATGGTGAAATGTATACATGCACAAAATTTCATATATCTATGATGAAAAAAAAATAATTTTAACGTCCATGCAAACGTAATGATTTAGCCCTTCGACGGACTATTGGCAGAATTTTTAAAGAATTTTTTAAATGGATTTTCCAAAAAACTACCCAACAGTAAAATTTCTTGGAAATCATGGAATAACGCTTTAGTGTCCCCAACTTCCCAAACTTCAGTTATGTTAAAATTTAGTAAGTTGTCCGTAACAAAAACTCTTTATATAGAGGATTCGATCAGTATTATGGATTGGGAGGTCATTGTTGTGGATTTATGTTACAATATGTATTCATTACATTTAGAGTCTTTTTAACACTTTCGAACATAGTTGAAAAGTGTTCATAAATTTAATTTGTCCGTCTGCGTATGTCTGTCTGTTGCCCGTCTGTCCGTGTTCTAACTCGCATAAATATAAGATTTTCATGCAATTGATATATGTTATTGAGGTTTAGTATGGCTTGTTTGGTATTGAAAATGAAGTGTGTAAGGTAAAGCTAGGACAGTCTGCGCCCAATTCAAAAGAATAGCAATAAAAAATCTAAATATTAATTTTTTGCTAAACTATCCATGAATAATTTTTACTTCATTTGTTTTTTATGCATTTCTATTGCTAGTTTGTTGTTATGTTGCAATTTAATAGAACAGTTGTAATAAAACCAAGAAAGTTATTTTGCGCAATCTCTCCTTACAGGGTTGGAGTGATTGCGCACATGGGTAGGAGAGATTGTTACTAATAATAACTACAATTAAATTGTTAACAATAATAATTCCACTTAAATGACATTGCTGTAAGGTTTTTGTGAACAAATTTTATTGTATTGGGAGTGAATATTTCAACCTAATGCTTAAAGAATCAGAAAAAGGAAATAATTTTAAAAACGATTAAAAAATTTTAATTAAAGTGAAGAAAATTAAAGAATCAGAAAAAGCAAGTCCAGATAAGATTAAAAAATAAAATTATGTAACTTTATAACACGTTTACCTTAAAATGAGTTCATTTTCATTTTTCATTTTTTTATGCAAATTTACCAATAAATAATCTCTCCTAGTATGGAAACTAATTGGAACAATGCGCCATCTCTCCTAAGTAGCAGATGCGCAAACTCTCCAATTTCGGTAGGAGAGATTGCACGGCCTTTTATTTAAACATAGCCGCTACTAAAACGAATTGTTGATGTTCACATTGTTAGTCTAGATTAGTAGCTTATGAGAAAGCGTTTAAGCTTAAAATATATTGTACTATTGACATTGTATAGAAATTCTGATGAATAGCTATGAAAATTCAAGCACTTACTTTGGGAAAACAAAACAAAATAGCAATACTTTATCTTAGATGCTCAAAGCAATCAACGTGCACTTTCAAGTAGACACTCCACTCCTGTTGTTGTACAATTACCTGGAGTCGCTGCGCTCTCACTCTACTCCTTCCCCCCAAACCTCTATGTGCGCAATCTCTCCGACCGCGTCATCTCTCCTGGCTTTACCTTATAGTATTTATAGTTCATTTGCAGTGACACTCAAAAGAATTCCGTTCCATTATGATCTATACGTCAAGGTTTGTCATTCCTTTGTAAATTTTGCAGTACCTCCACTTTATACGCATGAAGGCGAAGTTTCTTATGAAGCACGCGACTCACAGTTTGGAAATGGAATTGATAATTGCCTCGCGGCAGTGCGTACCGATTTCTGGGAGCTACGAAAAAATCTTGGCGGATTCTGTAAATGTTGCTATTATGGAATAACTAGCGTCATCTGTTGATTTTTTTTAACACAGAAAAAAAACCAATATCTAAAGTAACGCATACGTGAATTTCTAGTTTCTATCTTGCATACTTTTTTTACATAAATTTTAAAAATGTTTCAAGGTTTTTTGATACACCCTGTATTATATTTTTATAAACTAAGAAACATTCGATCTTTTTTACAGTGTGTTTAAAAAAATTTCTGGGCCCTGAAATGCAGTATTTTCTTCGACGTGTAGCCACTCATTTTTTCACGTTTAAAATTTTAGCTTTATAATTAAACAATCAATTGTATAACTTCAAAATTAATGTCTCTTTTATATCTTTCAAATAGAAAGAAAAAAAAATCTATATATTTGAAACAAAATTTTAAAAGCGAATATATTGATCTTTCAACTGAACAGTTTTTAAAATTATTGCGGATCTTTCCTCTTTATCAAACTTTTAAAAAGTTATGTGGCCATTCAAAAGACTTTAAAGGAAATAGAAGAAAAAAATATTTAGACTTTTAAAAAATAGAAACAACAACAACAAGAGAAAAGGAAAGAAAGACATTTTTTTTTTTCACCTGATATTTATTTTTTTTTAAATGAAGTTTTTGTATGGGACTTTCAGTTTAATTCCCAGCATTCATTTTAAGAAAGAGGCTCTCCTTTGTTGCAGTTACAGTTTCAGTTATAGAAAACCTTTAGACAAGAAAAAAAAAAAATTTAAAGTGTAATCCCAAACACTCTTGACTTAGAAAAAAAAACCCATTGTAAATGGAAAAGATTTTTTTTTTCTAATAATATAGGGCTTTCAGAGTTTTGTCGTAAAATATTTTACTTAAGCTTCCAGATAATTATTGCAATTAGTTTATGTCATTATAGGAAATAAACATTTACATAACGAGGGTGGGAGACGTGGAATTTCTCAAATTATAATTATTATATGTATTTCAAAATTAATTTTCGAAAAGTTTATAAATTGTAACATATAAATTTTCCAACACAAATCGATTTCTAGAAGTTTCAAATACACGAATCTGAAACATCACCTCTTTCAGACAAGTGTTTTTTGAGTTATGTTGTAAGTATAGATGCATTGCAGTTCGATTTACATCTCTTAATAATGAATTTAACATTAAAAGTTAAAAATTTTAAACCTGCTTTTTTCCTAAAATACTTGACCAAATGATGCCCCGTTTGATACCGTAAGGTAAGTTTTACCGAAGAACAGGATTATTCGATACAGGATTATTCGAAATGAATCATCCGATTTCCAAATTCCATAGTTTCAGAAATAAACGACACAGAATGATACATAATACATGAATACAAAGGCAAAGTATGGAAATTTTATATTGTAAAAAATAGATGGCGCTCGTCGGTTCTTCGTGAAGAACGTCTAGACATACTACTTGTAACTAAAGAAAGTTATATCGAACACTTCAATATTTTTCCTTTGTATTCATGTATTACTTATCAATCTGTGTCGTTTATTTATGAAAATATAGCATTTTGAAATCGGATGATTCATTTTGAATAACACTGTATAATGTCAAATTTTGGCGTTAGTATTAAAATTGCAATTAAACTGTTGGTACTAAGTCCCTTCTTAACACTTTGCAACTTAGTTGAAAAGTGTTTATGAATTCGGTTCTGGCTGTCTGTCTGTCTGGAAGTGCTCTAACTTGCATAAATATACTCCAATTGCGTAATTGAGCTTTACCATGGCATGTTCGGTATTGAAAAATGAATGTGTACCGTATATAGTATGCTACAGGGCACAAAAAAAGCCGTTACATTATGGTATATGGGAGAAAATCGTTTGCAGTGTATTTTAATGATGTTACACTATTTCAAATATATTGAAATTGGTATACATCACTGAGGTGCGTGCACTACAAGATGATTACTACAGAATAGGGTATGCGTAGCAATTATCGTTTATTTACAGGGACATTCAAGCTAATTCGGTTACAGTACTGTCTAAGTGCGTTTTGAATTGTGATATGTGTTTTTAGATTTAACTAATTTTTTGCATATTACATGGTGTGTATAAGTTCTCGAGCTCATATACAGGACTGTACAAAAGAATTCAAGTACATTTCCGCTTGTTGATGGAAATTGATGAAGGGGGATTTTCAACTGTGTTATGCGTTTCCTAACTGAACTAAATTTTGCCATACTAAGTCCTATATGTACAAATCTGTAGATCATATACAGGGCTGCACAAAAGAATTCAGACAATTTCTGTCTATAGATGGTAATTACTGAAATTGGGTTTGCAAATGTGTTGTGCATTTTTGAAATTGTTTACTTAGACATGGGCGGGGCTAGTTGAGCTTAAGCCGAAAGATAGGCTTCTCGCCCGGTTTGGCTTTAACTTTGTTTACTTAGACATTATCTTTCACCTTATTGAAGAGTGAAATTTTGTTACAGTATTCTGATGCATAATTTTTAGGTGCGTTCGTATTTATATAAATACATAGCACCTATAGTCATCGTCTGGTCCGTCCGTCTGTCCGCATATAACAGCGCAAAAACTACCCACCCGAATGTTTTGAAATTTAATATATATTATCGTTGTAGAATTTTGTCGAGTCATTTCTAATTTTCTAATGAACGCACCTCCTACGTCACGTTTAACGTACAATTTCCAACTTGTTCTTACTTCAAATAGAAAAGAATCTATACATTTGAAAACAAAATTTTAAAAACGTACTTACTGATCTTTCAGCTAACATTCTTTAAAAGAACTGCAGACCGTTCCCCTTTATCAAACTTTTTATAAAGTTATGTGGTCATCATAAGCACTAAAAAGACTTTAAAGCAAATAGAAAAAAGAAATCTTTATAGAATAGAAACTGTTAAAGGAATGAAATAAAAAGTTTTACATGATCTTTTTTTTTTTTTTTAAACTTTCTGAAAATGAAGTTTTTGTGTGTGACTTTTAGTTTAATTCCAAGAAATCATTTTAAAACAAGTTGGAAATTGTACGTTCAAAAAAAATTTTTGAATAAAAATGGCAACCTGGCATATGAAAAAAGAAGTGATTTGCCCGTATTTGTTTTCCTCAGTCACATGACGTGCGCTTTTATTGCTCAGATTACGGACGATAGGATTTAATAGAATAAAGAAAACTTTTCTTAATATCTTTTTAAGTTATGATTCGATTTTCATAAAATTTGAAATGACTCGACAAAATTCTACAACGATAATAAATATTAAATTTCAAACCATTCGGTTGGGTAGTTTTTGCGCTGTTATATGCGGGCAGACAGACAGACAGACGGACGGACCAGAGGATGACTATAAGTGCTACGTATTTATATAATTACGAAAGCACCTAAAAAACTATTCCTTTTCTCGCAATTACAGTTATAGGAACACTTTGGAGACAATAAAGATGAGTTGAAAATGTAGTTTCAAATCTCCATGACTTACAAATCTATTTCATATCGAAAAAATCGTAAATAATATGTCTTTTGGAAATATTCTAGTAAAATATCTTTCTCGGATACAGCTTTGAGATATTGTTTGGAATCGATTAATGGTTTGTGTCAAGCGACAGACTTGCTTATTTCGTGTGTGACTTTTAGCTTATTTCCCATAATTCTTTTTAAGGAAAACGATCCCTTTTTTTTCTTACAATTACATTTATAGGAACACTTTGGAGACAATAAAGATGAGTTGAAAATGTAGTCTCATACATCCATGACTTACAAATCTATTTCATATCGAAATAATCGTAAATAATATGTCTTTTGAAAATATTCTAGTAAAATATCTTGCTCCGATACATCTTTGAGATATTGTTTGGTATCGGTTTATGGTTTGTATCAAGTGACAGAGTTGCTTATTTCGTGTGTGACTTGTAGCTTAATTCCCATAATTCATTTTAAGAAAAAGGATCCCTTTTTTCTTACAATTACATTAATAGGAACACTTTGGAGACAATAAAGATGAATTGAAAATGCAGTCTCATACATCCATGACATACAAATCTATTTCATATCGAAAAAATCGTAAATAATATGTCTTTTAGAGATATTCTAGTAAAATATCTTGCTCTGAGATATTATTTGGAATCGTTTTATGATTTGTGTCAAATGACAGAGTTTCATATTACTTTTAATCGCCTAGGAAATGTCCTGTTATTTATGATAAAAGCACACCCAATCACCGAAAGAAACTATTTTTTTACCATCGCTGTAGTACGGAGCAGAATTTATTTTCTGATTCATCTCAAATTAAAATCAAACGCTACCATATTTTCCACCAACCTAACAGATTAACTTAATAGTTTAGTACTATAGAAAATTCCTCATAAGCTACTACTATTT
Organism: Maratus michaelseni; assembly: GCA_963931845.1. NCBI lineage: Eukaryota > Metazoa > Arthropoda > Arachnida > Araneae > Salticidae > Maratus > Maratus michaelseni. The sequence goes on along the minus strand of OZ007588.1, from coordinate 58,579,595 downwards.
TTATTATTTTATTTTTATTTGGTTTTATTTATTATTTTTATTTATTTATTTATTTATTTTTGCTCATCAAATATCTATTGTGTGTTATGTTTTAGCTATTGTATGCATCATGTATGCTATGTTATTTAGTTATATTATGTAGGTTAAGCTATGTATATGATGTAGTAGTATAAAGTAAAACACACAGATAAACGTCTGAAATCATTAAAGGTACACTTAAAGAACGGTATATTTCAGATAAATACAATAAAACAATAACCCAACAGGAGTGAAAAGTATGTAGTAGTATGTTATGTATGTTATGCTGTTATACACTGTAGAAAAAAGGTGTATTCTTACTTCTAAACTTTTGGGAATATAGGTCTTATTTTTCTATACATTTACAGCCGTTTTATTTTTGATAGGCGCACAGAAAATTTATAGATTTTAGCGCATTTTTTGCTGTTAATTTTTTTTTTAATTGTTTCCTTTGTTTTACAGCAAATTTGTAGATTTTACAGCATATTTTACTGTTAATTTTACAACACTGTTATTACAAAATATAATATTACACAATAATACAATAAACCAACAGGAATGAAAAGTATGTAGTAGAATGTTATGTATGTTATGCTATTATACACTGTAAAAAAATGTATTCTTACTGCAAAACTTTTGGGAATATAGATGTCTTATTTTTCTATAAATTTACAGCTATTTTGTTTTTGATAAGTACACAGAAATTTTGTAGATTTTAGCGCGTTGTTTTTGCTGTTAATTTAAGAAAATTTTGTTTGCTTTGTTTTACAGCAAATTTGTAGATTTTGCAGCCTATTTTACTGTTAATTTTACAACACTGTTTTTACAAAATATTACACAATAATACAATAACCTAACAGGATTGAAAAGCATGTAGTAGTATGTTATGTATGTTATTCTATTATACACTGTAAAAAAAATGTATTCTTACTACAAAACTTTTTGGAATATAGATGTCTTATTTTTCTATAAATTCACAGCAGTTTTGTTTTTGATAAGTACACAGAAAATTTGTAGATCTTACCTCATTTTTTGCTGTTACTTAAAAAAAAATTGTTTTTTTTTTTCTTACAGCAAATTTGTAGATTTTACGGCATATTTTACTGTTAATTTTACAACGCTGTTATTTTCGTGTACACAGTATAACTGTAAAATCTTTTAGCTTTTTCTTTTGTAGATAATTTTATTTTTCATTCCCCCCCCCCCCTCCCTGTACTGTTTTTTATCTTAAATTTTCCTTATTCGATACTGAAGCAAATTTCAAAGACTAAGGTCACAAAATGTTATTTTTATGTTTACTTATATTGTTGTTTTAATAACATTATTACTATTATATAATCAATTGTGTTATGTATAAATAAGATGCAAGTTAAATTGGTTATTTGTGTATGTAAGATACAGATTTCGTTTTTTGATCACGTATATCTTCCACAAATAGTTAAGTCACTAACTTGGATATAAAGTATTTTTCATTAAATCGTAAGATATTTTGCTTGTTTAACTAGCTAAATATATAACAAATCACAGCACCAAGAGATAATATACATAATTAACTGTTGAAAGGCGTTGAATAAAAACTTTAAAAGCATTTTTAATAAGTTGTTTACATGTTTCGGCTCCACCGACGACATTATCAAAAGAAATAACAATATTTTATAGTTGCACGACCTATAATGTAAAGATTTCAAACGCCATCATACAATTTTCACATACTGTCTCAGATTAGGCACGTTATTTTGTTTTATTTTTACTTGGATGTATATTTCCATATTCGAAACCATGGAGTAAATCACTCCATAATTTTGATAAATTAAATGATGCTGCATCGGTGCATATTGAATTTTTAAGTTTTACAATCTCTGTGGTTTCGCTTATAATGGATCGATAGTATAGATTAGAGGGGGAAATTATCTTATTTTCATTGAAATTTATTTGAATGGTTTCTTCTTGGTATAATCTTGGAAGGGCTGTGGTTTTTCTATTGATTTGATTTATTTGATTGCCTAATAGGGACTGCTCAGACAAGGAAACCAGGTCTGTAGAGCATAGTATCCCTCCCGGTCCCTTTATTAGAGTCTTTAAAAAGAGTTACAGTGTTTAGACGCAGTCAATTGTATTTTATATTCGTTAAGTGCACCATTTTTTCTGTATTTACATGACTAGCAGGAAAATTAGTTATAGAAAAAAGGAGCATATAGCTGATATAAAGTATAATAGTAAACCCACATTCCTTGCAAGATTATATCAAGAAGAAACTGTGCAACTAAATTTCAATGAAAGTAAGAAAATTTTCGTCTTTACTTGAAGTTGTTTGGTGTGCAATTCGGAAAAACTGCTTTTTTAAAAGACAGAGAATAGTTTGCTTTTCATCTGAGAATAGTTTGCTTTTCTTCTGAGAAGAGTTTGCTTTTCTTCTAGCATGCAAGTGCAATGAAATGGAGACATCCTATATACGTTTTCAGAATCTGTAATTTTCAAAGATTACAGCATATAAGTGCTCTTTTCCGTTTTTTCATTACCTTGGTTGCGGCAGCCTTGTTTATTTGTAGACGCGCGATGGGATTAGTTTGTATTTTCAAATCGGAACTGATTGGCATAGGTGGGCGAGGTATGCAAACTTCTCTCTCTGAGACGTATAAGCATCCAAGTATATTTCACAAAAAAATCAGCATTTTCCAGTGGAAATTATCAATCTTTTTAAACGTGATAATACAGCACCAATATTTATTTATTTATATGTCAAAATTTTAAGCCTTGGCCGAGGCAAATGTACTTAAAAAGTTAGTAGTTCGCCTTTTATCTCTTTTATTTGTGACGTTCATTCTTTCTCTCACCCAACTGTACCACCTAATGTATTTTTTTTTCTTTTTAGAAACATGAAGTCATTTACGCACAAACCTGAGAGGGGTAAAATACCAGTTGATGTAACGAAAAGAACCGTTGAAGCCCATCTCATAGATAAATTGAGTTTGAAAGTTGTATTGCAACAGTTTGCGATCTGATCAGAACTCTGACACGCTATTACCAGATTGCAAGGGACAAAAATGAATGTTGCATGTACTCAAATAATACCAGGAGGAATTGGAGGATATTGTAGCCTTCGACACGTATGTGAATTTTGTTAAACCGATAGGTTCATTAAGGCGGGAGACAGATATATTATGCAACGTACGTAGGTATCTACTTAATGAAAACATGATATGATGAAATCCCCTTCTAGTACAAGATATAGAATAAATAGTTTAGATTATTCAGGATAAATAATAATGGGTTCACTAATTCATTTTTTCCTTTTCTTTTCCCATAGGTACTCCTGAACTTGAGTGTTCCCTTGCTGGATACCTGATGAAAGCAATTGACATATACTTTGTTTATAACCCCAAAGAGGTATGAAGGTTTGGTTTTCACTTGGCAGTTTAAAATGATTTGAAGATTCCGAAAAAGTTATCGAAATATGAAGTGGCAGGCAAAGCTTGGTTCAATCATTTACTTAAACGACATCCAAGACTTTCGATACGCTTTCCCCAAGCCACTAGTTTGGCTAGATCCTCTAGATTCAATTGCCTTAATTTTACGGGATTTTTCGCCCTTCTGTAAACCATCTTGGACCATCTACGGAGGATGACTCAAAAGACAATGTCAGCTCTCAGAAAGTGAAGACAGTGTGGGATTTGCGTTTCGACGGCAATTCAGAAGATGCCGAATACCACAAAACAGAAAAGTTCAAAAAGGGACAGGATACCGACGAAGAAACGAGAGAGTCCCAAAGTAATGAATATAATGATTTCACCGTGGCCGATTTTGTTGCAGTAATATATTTTGGTAGAAATTACTCTGGTAAAATAACTTAGATAGATGTGAATACCGTGGAATTTAAGGCGAATACCATTTAAAGATTTAACAAACTTTGGAATGACCAGCAGACAAAATCTGGTATAAGATTAACTGCATTCTAGATAAAATGGACAAACATGCAATTTAGCAAAGGGAATTGCCCTGTAAGTATGAAGAATCTTGAAGAAATGTTCTTATCCAACAGAATGAAAAGTATCCAGGCAAGGAACTCAACTCGAGATTTTTAGATTAACGTGTCAACACTTTGTTAACTGAATTACTCTGGCCGATTCTGATCAGCATAATTTACTAATATGGATTATATATTCATCTGTTGGAGCATTACCATATCCTTCTGTGATCCGCAGTTGTACCCGAATAAAATATATTAATGCCACGTGACTCTATTATACAAGGGAAAAGTATTGATTGATCCTAACCACTCTGGTGGATTTTTATTTTTATTTTTACTTTTTAGAAAATTATATTAATACATGCAATTTTAAATGCAATTTTGTTAAATTTAAATCACATCAATTATAAAATTCTAGGTTGGAGTTTAAAGATTAAATAAATGTTCCTATCGGATAGAATGAAAAGCATTCAAGCCAGGAACCAAAGCCTGCATATTTGGCTTAAAATGCCAACGTAATTCCAAGACTTTTCACTCCGTCGGACTAGAAAATTCATTCAACATTTCCAACCTGGATTTCTGTAATTAGTGTGATCGAAATTTAATTAATTTATGTATGGAGATAATGTATGTAAGTATGAAGTATTCAGCCACATCCCCCTAAATGTTAGACCTACCCGGTAACACAAAAATGGCGGGTGTTGTAGATTGATTTTTTAAACAGTTTGTATGGTCCCTTGAATTTGAATACCAGTATCTTCCAACAGTACTCTTCGCTTAAAAATCCGCCTATGGCAGCCGTCTTTTGAGTCAATGGGAAGGCCTAGTATTCAGGAGGCTGCGATTCAGCATGAACATTTTTTAAAATTAAAAGTATTGATTAATCCTAACCACTCTGGCGGGTTTATATTTTTGTTTTTATTTTTTTAAATAATATTAATACTTGTAATAATATTAATACTTGTCGTTAGAAGATGGTAAATTAATATTTTTATTTATGCACTCGACTTTTGGCTAATGCTGATGAAATTGTTTCTTTTATTTCGTTACTATGGTTTTTCTTTTATTAAATTTCTACTATTAGCTCACACTCTCTCTATATATATCTTGTTCAAATTTTCAATCGTTAATAAAATATTTTCTATTCATCCACTCAAGTTCAAATAAATTTTTTTAAACTTGTAGTGGATGACACTTTATGTTAATACAGTTGTTTCAAATATTAATTCATTCATTAAATTTAATTAATTAATTTTAGTTTTAAATAGGAGAAAAAATTCCTCCCATTGTTTTCATAAATGAAATGAAATATTTATCTCAAATGAGTGATGCCACAGAAATAAAATACCGCAGCGATGATTATAAAATAACGTTCAATAAAGATAACGTGGGACATGAATGCTGCACGGGTTTATTTTATATATTTATGATTAAAAAGTAGGAATTGACTTTAAAAAAAAATTACATTACTTGTTTTTCTGTTATATTTTATTATCTCACGATAGTGGGGAAATTTAGGGGTAAAATTTACCATCTTTTTTTTTCCCTTGAGTTTTAAAGAAATTGTACCTCGAGGTTGATATTTTTTATAATAGTTTGGAGAGTAATTGTGTTATTCAAAATAAATAGAAATAGTACGACGAAAATTGAATAATGATAAGGTAATATATCTTAGATCATCCATTTATTTAGAAACAGCGCGGTGTTCTAGTAGTAAGTTGAAGTTCTACTATGTTTCTATATATATGTATATAAATTCATGTTAACATCTGTCCCATGTATTGTCTTCATATTATTTTAAAGAATAGAAATAAATTCTATGAAGACGAAATTAGATCATTTAAAAAATGTACGAACCTAATAGTTTTGTTTAACACTAGTAATAAAATTTTAAAAAAGAACTTGTTAGCTAAATATTTTATAAAGTTTTGTAGACCTTTTTTCTTTATCAAACTTTTAAAACTTTATGTGGTCACTAGAAGCATCGAAAAATACTTTAAAGGAAATAAGGTGAGTGTACCGGTAATGGAGCATGCACCTGTAATGGGTCAGCTGCTTTGACAAATGAAAAGCAACCTTGTGTATCACAGTCACAAGAAATTAAATGGACAGGCCTCGTGTCTTACGTGTTCCATTATTGGTATACTTGCTTTACAAAAGAAAAGGCTTTTTTTTAAAAAAAAAAGAAGAAGGAAATGAAAAATGTAACAAAGACAAACGAAAAGTTTCACTTGATATATTTTTTCTAAAACTTTCTAAAAATAAAGGTTTTATGTGTAGCTTTTAGTTTAATTTGTAAAATTTACTTTAAAAAAAGTGCTTTTTTCTGTTACACTTACCAAAGATCTCTTCAGGGAAAATTTGGGTTCTTTACAGAACTCTTCATGATTTTTTCATTGTAAAATAGGAGCGTTAACAAAAATTTTCATTTTAAAATAGGACCCTTTACAACATTTTCCCCCTTAAAACAGGATCCTTTACAAAATTCTTAGTCTTACACATTACAAATACATATTTCCCAAAATTTGTCAATCTCCAAATTGAAACTTTCACAAATTTACTATTTTAAAATAAAATCTGACCTGCCACAAAACAGCTAGCTGAAGTCAATAAAGAACCTATTATGTAGCTTTGATACAATCTGTATCAAAATCTTAGGAACAGCCAGAAAATGTCGTTTATTAAATAACACTACAAAATTAAACCAAAACGTATTATTTACTTATTATATTTTATAAAATTATTCAAATAAATCATACCAAAATGAATAAATGGATACGTTATCATAAATTTAATAAAAATCTGAAACTAAACAGAGTCTCAAAAGTTTAGGCACAATGGGAAAAAACACATCATTCAACACTTTTAAAAAACGCTATTTATTAATAGTAGTGGCCTGGATTGGTTAACTTCAAATAATCGTGTTTCTATTGGATCAATTAGATTTTGAAATATTATTGGTGTCAGAGAATACCACACTTTTTTAATGGTCACTGGTTACTTTTAGTTCTTTAGCAGAGACATTTAGCTTTACATTCTTGTATACTTCACGGATTAAGATAGCCCAAATGTTCTCAATTAGGTTTAAATCTGGGCTTAAACTTGGCCAATCTAAAATGTTAACAGTTTACGTGAAAAGTATTTTGTACTATGTCTTTATTTTAAACCATTGCCGTGCAGAAATCTCCCTTCAGGGACCCCTAACATATCACCAAGTGGAAGTAGATGTTTCTCTAGTATCCCTTGATACTTTGTTGATGGTTTTGTCTTATGGGGTTTTTTTTTCCATGGAGAACGCCAGGGCGGTTTGGCCATTAAAATCATGGAACTAGGAAGTTATATACTTTAGTATTTCTATGTTTAAAACCAATCGCACACCAAACCATCAGAGACTTACTGGCTTGTCATTTACAGAAAAAACAGGGGTGAACTGTTTCCTGAAGTCATGCCAGTAGCAATTTCAGCCATCATGGTTATCCATATTCCATTTCTTTTCGTCGTTGAATAATATGGAGAGCCACATATACCCGTACGACATGTACTTTGGACCTGAATCCTTTCTGGCTTGTTTCTGGAATGAGGTTTGCAAGATATTTTGTTTTATTTCTTGCATTCTCTTATGCGTCTATGTATTGTGTCTCTTGAGACACTGACACCGAGTTTGAAGTAATAAAGAAGAATGAAGATAATTTAAAAATCGAAAGGTTTTGAGTAACCTTTGCCAATCTTTTTTAAGATAAAATCTTCTATTAAGGCAGTTTATCTTATTAACAGAAAATCATCTATACATTGTAAACGAACATTTTTAATAGTTGTAATATCGATGTTACGAGGAAAGAAAATGTAGCAGTAACATGCAAAATTTTAGTTTAGACTTACACACATTTTAATAACTGGTATGTATTTACGAAATTTAGATCGTGGGTTCGCATGTTAGTACAAAGCAATGTCAATATTATTTCTAAACAGAACACATTTCCCCTCTAACATTGAAACACGTAACTTTTTGCAACAATAAAAAAGTTACACATCAACATTGAAAACTTTTAAATAAAATTTTTAAAGTTATTGACATTCAGTAATTCTTAAAAACTAACAATGAATGTTGAAATTTAAACACTGAGTTTTAAATAACATGTTGCAAAAAGAATTTGCTGATATTTCAGCTAAATATTCTATAAAAGTATTCCAGATCTTTTGTCCTTATCAAACTTTTAAAAATTTATCTGGTCATCAGAAATGTTGAAAAAGACTTTAAAAGAAATAGAAAAAAAAATCTTTAAGTTTTTATTTTACAAAAAGAAAGAAAAAACAGCAACAAGAGTGAAAAAATGGAAGACTTCAACTGATATTTTCTTTCTAAAGCTTTTTGTTAATGAAGTCTTTGAGTGTTTCTCTTAGTTTCATTCCAAAAATTCATTTTAAGAAAGGTGCCCTTTTCTGTTACAGTTAGAGTTACAGAATTTCTTTGTACTAGTAAAGAGTAAGCGAAAGTTGTAATCTTAAACACTCATGACTTACAACTTTAATGCAAATATTCTTTTTAAAAATTATAATTTAATGCTTTAATTATTTCAGTAATATAAACAGTGATGGGATAGGTGCGTACCAATTATCACCAGTAAGTTTTATCAGTATTCTTTGCTTTATTCCATTACATAAATTCCATCATTAAATAATAGAAAAAATGCTATAAATATTTAATGGTGACAATTGGACCGCTGGCGTACAGCTGTCCCTAGACTGAATATAAATATTTTTAAATAATAGTATAAATGTTGAAAACCATTCATTTATGAGACTTTTAAAAAGTTACGTGGTTACTTTTTACAAATGAAGTCTTTGTGCGTTGCTTTCAGTTTTATTCCAAAAATTCCTTTTAAGAAAAAGGTTCTATTTTTTGTTACAGTTAGAGCTACAGAATTACTTTGGAGTAATAAAGAATAATCGAAAATTGCAATATTAAGCACTCATGACTTACAAATTTAATCCAAATCTTCTTTTTTTAATTATAATTTAATGCTTTAATTATTTCAGTAATATAAGCGGTGCTGGAATAGGTGCGCACCAGGGTGCCATTTGTCACCACAAAGTTTTAACAGTATTTTTCGCCTTATTCCATTACATAAATTCTATCATTAAATAATGCAAAAAATACTATAAAAAATTAATGGTCACAATTGGACCGCTGGTATACAGCTGTTCCATCACTGAATATAAATATTTTTAAATAATAGTATAAATGTTGAAAAACATTCCTTTTATGAGACTTTTAAAAAGTTATGTGGTCATTGAAAGGCCTTTAAGGCTGCTCGTCAGTAAACTTCCCGATTCCCCTCGCTAATGTTATTCCTATGGGCGTAGTATGCATTCGTATTTTTAAAATATCTCCTCGGAAAATTAATATTTTTAACTTCTGTTTTCTTTATATTGTTCTTAAAGAATGTTTCTGTTTTTCTTAGTTATCAATTTTTTTTCCTAAAATATATACTTAATTTTATATGAAATGTTAAAATCGTATTCAGTTTCGCTAAGATTTTAACACATAAAAATATAAATTAAGCACACAGTTTACAAATATTTTGATAACTAATCAAAAAAGAGACATTCTTTAAGAACAGTACACAGGAAACAGAAGTTAAAAGTATTAATTTCCCGAGGAGATATTTTAAAAATACGAATGCATCCTACGCCCATAAGAATAACATTAGCGAAGGGAATCGGGAAGTTTACTGACGAGCAACCTTAAAGAGACTTAGGATTCTTAAAAAAATCCTTTTTTGAGGAATTATATATACTATATGATCTATAAAGAAGAGATATCATTGGTTCGTTGCGAGCCTCGGGGCAAAAAATGCTAAAAACCGCATTAAAAAATTAAAAAAATATATCTATTCAAAAATTCCGAAATCGGACTTCGAGGTGCAAAACTACATATACCTATAGAGTTATCTTGCTTCCAACTTTTGTAGCTCTGCATGCAGCGGTCTCTTCAGAACACAGCCGACAGACACACAGACAACTCATTTGCTTTATTATTATAGATTAAAGTGTAATCATTTCTGAACACTTTAAAACAAAATCACTGTCACTTTTAATAGCCGTTACACGTAGAATACTTTCAAAGAGAAAACTTTAAAATCATTTTTGGGGTGATTTTTGGGCATTGCGTGATAAAAAACTTTTCAATATTTTTTCATGAAATTTTCAAGTATATAGTGTATGACATAAATTTCCATCTTTTTTTTTTTTGTTGTTGAAGAAATAATTTTTTTCTTGGATTTACATTGCTAAAACTTTGAAAATTTTATGTAAGCACGATGCAGCTTTGTATTCAAAACATAAAAATGCTATAAATAAGCAATTTTTTAGGTTCAGTGTAAGCATTGTACTCTCACGTGCAATTAGATACCAAATATTTTGTCTAACAAACAGAAATTCTTTCGTAACCATGCGCGCAACTCGTGAATACAATTTTCTGCTCGACAAGTTTAAAACTCCCTATAAAAAAATTCCCCATTTTGATTTGAAAAAAATATATATAAAATGAAAGAAGAGACATGTACCTATTACTGCTTTTAAAAATTGTGTATTTGTAATCTTTTAGTCTATAAAATGACATAAATGATCAATTTCTTTCACTTTTTGACATTTTAACAGTCTTAAGTCCGTTTAAACTTAAAGGAAACGGAGAAAAAGAAGTCTTTACACTTTTATAAAGTAGAAACAAAAACAACAAAAGAAAAGGAATGAAAAGTTTCCCCGAATATTCTTTTTTCTAAAACTGTTTTTAAATGCTTTTTTCATGTGTGTATTTTAGTTTATTTCCTAAATTCACTTTATGAAATCTCATAACGCTCTTTTGTTACAGTTATAGTTATAGTACCCCTTGGGGATATAAAGTTATAGTATCCCTTGGGGTATAAAAACGAATTGAAAGTGTAGTATGAAACACCCATGACTTACAAAATTATTTCAAGAGAATAGATTTTTTTATGTATAGCTTTTAGAGCAACGGTTTCCAAACTTTACTTTTACGCAAACCACCTTAAAGTGACAAACTAACATGCAAGGATATAGAGCCTTTTGTATAATCTGTCCTATTGGGGGGGGGGGGGGTAATTTTAGCGCAAAACACATACACAAGAACAGTAATATGCCACACTTATATGGAAGTGGGGTTATCAAGACATTTTACCTCATAAAAAAATCGCATTTATTAATGAATATATTGGGAAAATATAGTTTAAGTGACAAAGCAATTTATAGCACTGCATTGCACCAACGAAAGAGTTTGTCCTTCTCTGGGATTGAAACATTTTGTTAATTTAGCCTAAAGCCACTCTTTACATGAGGTGTAACAAAACACTGTCTTTTCGCAAAGTTTTTTTATCTATTTTTTCACGATATTTTCTTCAAAAGTTGTAACATATTGTTTATATTATATTGTTGCATCAGATAAAATTAATTACATATTTTTGAAGAACTGGTCCGCGACCATTTTTACACGACCCACCAGTGGATCGCATGCAATCGGATGTAGGCCTTCGTGTCACTGGTATCTGGAACCTCATTCGTCGAAGTGTACTATCACGTGAGCAACGACCCCGTTTCATCTTCAATTTCCATTTGGCAAACTTTTGGCATGTTTTTAAGACTAAAGCAACCTTAGCAAGCAGTTTCTTTAAAATTTTATTCTAAACAGTTTCGAAACGGAATCGGAGTGACATTTTGTTTGTCTCCATTTCTGTAAGTCCGAGCTTGTCATCCTAGCAGTGGAAAGTTAGAAAAAATGGAAAGTTTTTATTTTTTAATATTTAATAAAGTTATAAAAAATAATTTGGATGAAAAAATAGAAAGTTTCTATTCTTCAGTATTTAATTGAGCTATAAAAAATAATATGAAACAATATTAACAATTTACATAAATATATATAAATATTCGTTATAGTGATTGCAGTTTTAACGAATTTCCCATTTTTGGAGATTCCAATAAAGATTTAGTCGAATCCAGTGTTTTTAGTTTTGATGGGCGCGAAGCGTTCATACGTGGTTATAGCAATTGCCGCTATAAAGATTTTCATATTTGTAGAGATTCGTTATTTTCCTATTGACGGGTTAAAAAAGGTTATAACATTCAGAAAAATTGTATAATTAACCGATCTATTTTTTTAAAATGAAGTTATTTAATCTAAAATTAACTTAGTTCTAACTTAATGATCCTTGAAAGAAATTAGCGATCAGATTAAATATCATCGAGAAATGGCCAACTATGCGCCGAAATTTAAATTCTCTAGGCATCAGCTTTCGACGAATAGGAATTCTGATGCTACTAATATCTACTATGTAGTATTCCGTTGCATGTCAGTGGATCCATAAGTTTGGGTACCGCTCATGTTATATCTACTGGGTATGCTCATTTGTTTTATTGTCATATCGTGCTTTACAAACAATACAACAGTGTTTGATATTTCGCAACAGTGCCTTCACATTATTCCATGCAATGTCATTTCATATGTCATTGTTACTAAATAAACACAACATTCAACTTTTATAAACAAGAGCCGTGATCATTTAGAAGTTGCCTGTCTTTTATAGTAGATTCACTTTCAAAGCGCATGTTATTTTGTCTGCTCTTTGTAAATATTGGCTAAAGTTGCCTCTTTTAAAGTTCTTCTAATTTTGTGTTGATTTGTTATCAGCTAATATAAGTAAGTCATAATTTTATAATTTAAATAAAATGAATAAGTTTGTGCGCAATTCAATTTTCTCCACATTTTCATAGCGAAAATGTGGCATAACGAAATATGGAGCATTGAAAACCATGTAGCATGCGTGTCAAGGCAAGCTCAGTCATGATGCTAGTTTAAGGCTTAAAATACGTTTATTTAAACTATGCGGGCAGTGATGTGGCAGAGTCACTTATTAAGCCTATATTAAGCAGTGATCCACAAAATTCAATCTCTAACTTGATCTCCACTAGAAATGGCTAACAAGTTTTAATAAAACAAAATTCCACTTACATGAAGAATATTGATAGTATAATCCACTACTAAATCCAACAGTTACTCAATTCGTTCAGCTGAAATATTAGAAACATTCGAAAAAAAATTAATATAATATTTATTCTTCACATTACCAATTTTACACTCAGACATTATCTAAAAAAACATGGCTAAAGTTCTATTAAAACAGTCCTTCATTATTAAAAATGTTAAAAAACTTCACATAAAACTGTTACCATTACATAAAAGCGCTTTCACTCCGGCCAGAGCATCATCAGTTGTAACTCTCAAGCATTCGACTATTTGCTATATATCTGACTGGAGGTTGAAGAATTCCCTTTTCTTGCATTCGATTCCCTCTTCTTCCAACATCTTTTTCTAGCGGCAATCTAGCATTGCGTGTACCATATCATTGCAAACGTCTACTTTGGATGTGTTGATCTCTATTGCTTCCCTTATTAGAGAATTATGCAGATTTTCATAGTTCGTTATTTTTTGTATTTGTAGAGTTTCAAGTTTAATTGGGGCTTTTAATGTTTAATCTTGCAAGCGCTGTTGACTGTTTATTTAGTTTTATATTCCTTATGTGTTCTTGCATTCTTTCCTCAATTTTTTTTTTGTCATTCCTATGTAGGTAAGCTTTTCATTTCTGCTATTTAAACAGTTGTTTTTATATTCCTGCTGTTTGTATTCTCTCATATTTTTCTATTTCGTTTCTTATTGATTTGAAGAGGGATGGATTGGGGGTTGTTGGGAATAGTTTTTATAGTATTATATTGGAAATAGTTAACAGAATTTTTCTAATTCACGTTTTATTGTCAAAGATACCAGTTTTATCTGAAATATTTTAACATTTTAGATAATGTCTGCGTGTAAAATTGGTAATATGAAGAATAAATATGAAATATACAGACATTAATAAATAAATACCTGTTTTAACGTTAATATAATATAACTTTTGATACACTAGCAACCCGTGGCTGCTGAATAGCTTTTATTGACACTATAACTCAAAATATCTTACCGAACGGCTAATTTTTAACTCAGGTGAACTCCAATTCCATGATGCATGTTGAAAGCACAATTGTAGCTATCAGCGCAGGTCTTGGTTCACCACACAAGGAAAGATTAGACCCACATCCACCTATACAACATTTTGTTTCATCTTTTATATTTTGCCGATTGATCAACGAAGTTAAAATTTGCATAAACTCACAGTGAAACACAGAAACCACAAACTCAAAAGTCTTCACACATACTTTGAAAATTTGAGTAAAATATAGTATAGCACACTGGTTAGGTGATGACATCACGTTCGCATCCAAAACACCAGAACGCCTTTATAAGAGATTTGCCAGTCTGCTACAACCAAAGCGAATAAAGTCAGTATTTTCATTCAAACAAGTTTGAGAAGAATTTTTGCTCTATGCAGAATAATTTGTTCGGTTCAGTTACAAACTAAATCCTACGTTGAAAATCGAAGCAAAAAATGACACAAGCTACGTATGATTCTGAATGAAATGCATGAGACCCCATTCACATTCAAATAGAAACCAATAGAAACCAAATAGTTTAAATTCGCCCATTTATAAAGCAAGAAGTAACTAATGATTTACCAATACAACATAAATTTTACCAAAGCAATGTTTATTACTGTATATTTTAGGAAAAAATTTTGATTTTCAGTTTGCTTTCAATTCATATTTGCTTTTTAGTTTCCGTGTAGGCCTCAATATTTTATTTTTCTTTCTGGAAGGAATGGATCTAGATTAGTGGTTCTCAAACTTTTTTAACCGCGCCCAATCTATAGGCACCTTTAAAATTGTGATTCTATCCCCTCTCTTTATATATATGACATATAATTCTTATCATTTTAAAAGATACTATCACATTTTTAACTTTTTATGATTGATTATAGTACTTCATTAAGAACTAATAAACTATTTTTAGATAATAAGATCTCTCTGTGAATACCACAATACATACAAGAAGCATTTTTGATTCACTGGACAACAAATTTGGACTTTTGCTCTGTCCCAAAATCTAAATCAATTGTTTTTTTATTCAGTTTTTTTGCGCTGATTCTGAATGCAGTTTTAGATTTTCTCCAGCACGTCCAGATTTTCAGGTATTTCCATATTTTGATTTATGCAAATTTTGAAGTTTGTGTACAATTACATGGAAATTTAAGGCATAAAGTATGATCAGACTAGCTTTTTTGGTATATGTTATGATTACTGGCCAGTTTACTTTACAAAAAATGTGTCCGATATTATACAGATATGCGTTACCGTAAAATAATATGCCTAATATGCATATGTTTCATGTTTTCTAATAACGTTTCTTGACATTCAAATATTTCTGTCATATGAGTACGCTAACATGTGTCTAAATCAGTTTTTACGCTAATTTCAAATCTTGTGTCCATTTTTTTCTATCACGTCTAGGTTTTATACTAACTGAAAATTTCATTTTTTGGTGAAAAAAGGCCAGAAAACGTTTTTTATGGTACTTTGGGATCTACTTCAGCTATTTAGGATAGATTCTACTACATTTTTCAATTGTTTTCGATTATACCCATTGGTGATTATGTCCCTGATAGGAATCTCACACTGTTAACCCTTTTGTCAAGGAGGTACACTCCCCTAAAGACCATTTTATATGAAAGGTGTGCCTATACCATACAAACGTAGATATTCATTTTACTCAAAAGCTAGACGTGATGCATGGAAACGGATTATAGGTTCAAAATCAACATAAAAATCTAGTCTATGAAACAATTACGTCAATTCTGTGGCAACTACTTTATAGTTCATTGTAATGTAAACATTACACCATTGAAAAATATGCAAATTAAGCTTAATCACTGACAGGTAAATGTTAAGAATATACAGACTGCGACATTTAGCTGAAGCAAATGGTCATAATCTAGAAAACGTAATCCAATCTGAAATTTATTGTACCTAAAATTTGCAAAAAATGATAGAAAAAAGCTGAAATTTGCATATACATAAATATGCAAATTTCTTAAAAACTGGAAGACCCAGAGAAAATCTTAAAGTATATTCGGAATTAGCGCAAGAAACTGATCTAGGATCAAATATTTTCATCTAAAGGACATTTTTCATGTTGTACAGTGATCAACATTATCAATTTTGATATTAGTCAATTTTCTTTCCCACCATAATACACTTCTCTGTTATTGGGCTTTTCCTTCTCTGTTATTGGGCTTTTCCTTCTCTATTATTTTTAGTATAAACTGTTTTTTAAATTTTAAATTTATGTCATAATGTTTACTTATCTACTGTGTATGACGCATAAAAAACAGCGATAATGATTTATACCACTACCTTCTATAATGGCCATTTGGGATATTATTAATTTCATACCGTTTGTAGTACCTCACTTAGATAGTACGAGCAGGGAAGACCAATCTATGCTCGGTCAAAATTAGCTTCGAGTTCAAATATCATGACCCATGACCAAAACGACCCACTAATCAAATTTTTTCGTACATGTAACCAAGCTCAATTGTCCAATACTAAACCCGTAGGATATAAAATTTAGTCAAAATAGTCTGAGCCGTTTTTAAATAAAATTAGCTTGACTCACAGTGATCCAAAAATGACTCACTAATCGGATTTTCTCGAGCATGTGATCCAACAAAATGATTTTCTCGTGCCCGAAAACCGTAGGATACAAAATTTAGTTCAAATCCTCTGATCCGTTTTTAAGATAAAAATAGCTTGACCCATGACCAAAATAACCCACTAATCAAATTTTCTCGAACATATGACCTAGTCCAATAGTTTTCTCGTTGCCGAAAACCATACGGTACAAAATTGAGTCAAAATCGTTTGAACCGTTTTTTAGATACAATTAGTTTGACCCTGACCAATGGTGACTCATAATGACCCACTAATCGAATTTTCTCGAACATGTGATCTAGCCCAATGGTTTTCTGGTGCCCCAAAACGAATACAAAATTTCGTCAAAATCGTAAGAGTCGTTTTCAAGATAAAATTTGCATATATATATATATATATATATATATATATATGATATAAAAATTTCTAGATCCAGCAACCGTTGACCAATACGTCGTTCTTGTCCGTTTTGGACATCTCCAGTTCCAGCTACCAGTGAAGATATCCTGGTCGAGTGTATTGGAACGCAACCACACAAAGAGAGGTTTTGCCCGAGGCTCACATCAGCCTCAGTTCGCTCCTACTTCTTGTAGCCGAACATGAGAAGGAGTATCATGGCCCTTCTCAAAGAAATAGAGCCCCATCTTTGGGAGTAACATTAATGGTAATTCCCCTTTCTGAGTCCAAGTGCTTGGTTAGAATTGAGAGTTCCATAGTGTGCTTTCTGGATCATGGTCGTTCTTGGCTTGAAAAATGGTAAGAATTAAAAAGGTCTTAACTCTATAAATTCGTGTTCTATTATAACTCAGATTATAATGATCAGATTTTTTACTTAGGTAATATTTGGAAAGGGTTTAATGTATAACACATTGTTCTACGTTGCTTAGTTATAGAATTACGATAGAAAATTCTAAAAATATGCAACTTGATTATGAAATATTACCCTTTTCTTAAGTTCTACTGAACAGATTTTGATAAGAGTTGTACAGTTAATTATGTAATATTTCACGGATTTCTTTTTAATATTTAACATACCATTCTTACCACTTCTTAGATCAGGGCACGAAATTTCCGCTTGCCAGCTCGCCATTGGCGAGCAAATATTTAAGGTTGGCGAGTAAGTTTCGTCTTTTGAAATCTTGTGCTTCAAATCAAACTGCAGATGCGCTGAATATCCTGCCTCAATCTAGCGAAACGCGAAAGTGTTTTAAAATCCAGCGACGGCATTTATCTTCTAAAAGAAGAAAAAATGCGGCGTCACCCACTTCCATTTCTCTCCTACGGAGGAACTAACTTCCCCCGCTTTCGCACAGCACAAGCGCCAAGGCTGCTTTTTCGCTTCCGAGGCCGAATCAGATCGCTCTTCACTAATGCTTGAAGTGAATCAGGTTTCACCCCCTAAGCTCAGCTGCTTGAAACACGGTAAAAATTATTCGCTTTCTCTCGAATTTTTAACATTTAAAATAAAACATTCATATTGTTATTGTTCACATTTTTTTCCTAAAAACTCAAAATTCCCATCTTGAATAGCGGAAAGTTTCCCCTTGAACATGGGGAAATATCAAAACGGAAGTTACGTAACAAAAACAGATAACAGGCCGCAACTTTGCTGCAAATATATTTTCCGTTTTTTTTAAAATTTAAATTCCGTTTTTTTTAAATTTTTTTTTTAAAATAATTGTCTTAATCATATCATCGCATGGGACTTTACTTCTACGTATTGCAGAATTTCAAGCGTGTGTGAAAATTAGAGCATAAGAGATAAATGTGCATAAAATGTGCTTTTGGGATTTTTTTTTTTTTTTTTTTTTTGTTTTTTTAGATTAGGAAAATTTATCGATATATTAACGCAAAACAATAAACATTTGTTTGCTGCAAACAGTTTTAATTCTTTAATTTTTGCATGCATTGTTATCGCAGTGTTGTCAGAACGCATACTGCTTTATCTATATATTTAAAATGAAAAGCGCATTCTGTCAAATTGGTCAAGTTCACATTCTATTTTCCACATGAATAACGTCTCTTTGCGCATGCTTCAACGTTTTTTGAAGGCTTCTCCCCTCATAAAGAAGAAACCTGATTGATTAGCACCCTAGGGGGATTGAAAAAGGTTGATTGAAAACGGATGGAGTCGTACCATTGCATTGAAATCATAGATCTAATATATATTTGCTCTGAGATCAAAAGTAAAAATCTTTTTTTTTAAGAACTCATGTTTTAACTACTAAATATGCATGTTTTTCGCAAAATTTTAAAGAGAGCTTGGATACAGTTATATTTATAACCGATTAAAATGTCAGAGAGTTCGGGAGATGAGAACAATTTTTTTATTGCTATGTTAAAGGAACGGACGAGAAAACAAACAAAAAAACAAAAAAGCGAGAAGAAAACATTTCTTTTACAACTAGATAACACTATTTTTTTACGAAATTTTTACACGGGCTGTAAAATTGTTTTATTTATCTCCAATAAAGATTTCAAAGAGTTCGGACAAAAAGAACTTTTTTTAAAAAACTATGGAACGACACTACGTAAAAAAACAAGAAAATGAACGCTTTTATCACTAAATATCAATATGTTTTCGCGAATTTTTCATTTTAAAATATAATTTCATACAAAATTTTAAAGAGAGCTTCATACAGTTATATTTATAACCGATTAAAATGTCGGAGAATTCGGAAGATGAGAACTATTTTTTTGCCGCCACAAAAACAAAAAACAAACAAAAAACGGGATGTAAAACCATTTTATTTATCACCAATAAAGATTTCAAAGAGTTCGGACAAAAAGAACTTTTTTAAAAAACTATGAAACGACACTACGTAAAAAAACAAGACAATGAACGCTTTTATCACTAAAAATCAATATCTTTTCACGAATTTTTCATTTTTAAATATAATTTTATATGTGGCGCGGACGGTTAAGCTCGGTTCTCGTAAGATCACCGAAAGCGAGCAGCATCGACCAAGGTCATTGCTTGGGAGGATGACAACCTCTCTCGACTGCCGCTGCTGTGGGACCGTGTACGTTAATGGGAGCTGGTGCACATAAAATCTGTTCGTGGCTCCAATGTCCTCCAAGTTTAGTATAAGCGTTACTTCTGGGGGGGGGGGGTGCCAATCCAGGTGCAGGTTTCTCATCTGGAATTGGTTCAAAATTAGGAGACCAGCTCTAGAAGTCCAACCTCTCTTGAGGCTCTGGCACCCCTTCTTTCAGAGAAGTGCCTTGGCACTTTCTCTGACACGCCAACAACAACAACAATATAATTTCATACAAAATTTTAAAGAGAGCTTGGATACAGTTATATTTATAACCGATTGAAATGTCGGAGAATTCGGAAGATGAGAACTATTTTTCTATTTCTATGTTAAAAGAGCCGACGCGAAAACAAACAAACAAACAAAAAAGCGAGAAGAAAACATTTCTTTTACAACTAGATAACAATACTTTTTCACGATATTTTAACAGTGGCTGTAAAACCGTTTTCTTTATCACCAATACAGATTTCAAAGAGTTCGGACAAAAAGGACATTTTATTTTAAAACTATGAAACGACCCTACGTTAAAAAACAAGAAAATGAGCGATTTTACCACTAAATATCGATATTTTATCGCGAATTTTTTATTTTAAAATATAAATTCATACAAAATCGGGCTAAAGAAATAAAATAATAAGAACTTGCTTTTATTTAAATTTATTATCATGGGCCCGGGCAACACCGGGCGGGGGTCAACTAGTAAATCATTAGATGTACTTTTTAATTAGAGTTTGTGTGAAAACTATAGCATAATTTATAGTTTTTTGATTATTTTAATACCTCATAATTTAAATAAATTTTACTGAAAAGATCGAAAAATGTTATTTCAAATAATGTTAGCGCCAAAAGTACAGCAAGATGTGCCCTTTTTTGATGGGATTTTTTTAAAATAAATTTCTAAAATACATTTTTTTAAATACACTAGGGGGCTCTGCCCCCTGCTCGCTACGCTCACCAACCCCCGTTCTGATTTTGAGCTTTTATTGTCCGACCGTGATAGTTTTTTGAATTTCCGAAAGCTTGTTATATTTCGCGTTTGGTGGTATGATTTTCGTATCCGTAGGATGGCTAGAAAAAAAGTAATCGCTCCTCAAAAAAGTCGCTAGTAAAAAAGCGATGAGAATAACCCGGAATATCTACGCAGATTTTCATTGGTCCATTTTTAAACCATTACTTTTTTTATATATACTAGGGGGCTCTGCCCCCTGCTCACTACGCTCACCAACCCCCGTTCTGATTTCACAGCCTCTTAAAACCTGGTAATGTATCCTGTTTTAAAAAGATGATGATGATGATATCACCAACGGCGACTATCTTCTGTAATAATCAGGTTATAATGCTTTTTCATTTAATTCATCTTTTTTATTTTTAATATTCATGTGTAAACACAATTTTTATGACGTAATTTTCTTTATTTCCTGTTTTCAACACGTGATCATTTAATTATTATTTTAAACTTTCATTATTGTTTTTAATAGTCTCGCACAATTACATTTTTTATTTGAGATAAAATATAATCCTTTGCGCTTATTTAGAAATTGGCAACAATAAAAAAAATGACTTTTTCAATAAAAGATTTTTTACTAGTTTTTTAAGAATTTTTTGAGTTTTTATTGTCCGACCGTGATAATTTTTTTAATTTTTGAAAGCTTGTTATATTTCGCGTCTGGTGGTATGATTTTCGAATCCGTAAGGATACTTGTAAAAAAATAATAGCTCCTCAAAAAAATCCCTAGTAAAAAAGCGATGAGAATAACCCGGAATATCTACGCAGAATTAGATTGGTCCATTTCTAAATCGTTTTCGGCTCAGTTCCAGATTACTTTTTTTAAATATAGAAGGATTTTTTGATTTATTAATGCTGATGTAACAATAAACGTTTGTTTTCTACAAAAAAGCAAGTAGCATTTGCAATAACCAAAGTCTGCAGTTACTTTATTTGCTTCCACATTTTCAAACGTAACAATCGGTATTTTTTAACACTGGAAACAAGGAAAACAAAAAGGAGAAAGGGTTAAAAATTAAGAAATTATTTCAGTCTATTATTGATTCGCTTTCTCAGTGGTTGGGATAGTATAAGCTCTTTGAACTAACATATTCAAACCTTTCTTTTAAAAGCTGAAGATATTTCTGATAATTTGTAATTTGACATTTTACAGTAAGTCATAAATCTTATTGCATTCAATCTAAATAAGACTCTTTTCGTGATTTAATGTGTTCTATAATGTAACATCATGCATTAATTTCATTAGACTGAATTTAATCTCAATTTTAAAGAATCGTAAAATGTTCATTTAAATCAAATTTAGGGTTTGTGTACATAACTTAAACAGCATGTGTGCAGAATTACAAATATTCTCTGTTCAGTTTGAATTTTTTTTTAATTTAGACAGATATACTCAAAAATAACATTTATAAGAACTTAGAAAAAATGCATTGAAAACCATTGTTTTCAACGTTTGAGATTTTTTTTATCGTTTGTAATTTTACATATAAAAGTATGTAATTAATATTATTGCATTCAATCGAAATAAAATTCGTTTAGTGATATAATGTAAAATCATACAATTATTTCAATAGACTGCATTTTTTCTTAGTTTCAAAGACGCATAAATTGCTAATTTAAATTAAAAAGAAAAAACATTCTCGGAATACGGTTCTAAAAGTAACATTCTATGGTTCTAAAAATAACATAACTAAAAATAGTTCTCTGCTCAGTTTGAAAATCTCTTAATTTTAGCCAGTTAACCTCAAAATTAATGTCCTATTCATCAGCCTGCACTATTGTTTTAAACCCTACCCTATCGCTTTAATTGAATATATCTTTGCTAAATTTCGTGAATTTATTTCAAAATATTTTAATGAATAGAACATAAAATGTACTTTAGAGTTAGAGTGAAAAATATAGCATAATTTATTGATTTTTGATTAATTTAATAACTCATAGTTTAAATACATTTTACCTAAAACATCAAGATGTGTTCTCTCAAATAATGTTAGCGTGAAAAATACAGCACGAAGTGTTATTTTTGATGATTTTTTAAACATAAATTTCAAGGAAAAACATTTTTCGATATATTACCACTGATGTAACAATAAAAATTTATTTGCTAAAAAAAATACCCATAACATTTCCACTAACAATGAAAACTAAAGAATGAAATGCAATGATGAAATGCTAAACAATGAAAGTAAGAACGATTAAGGTTATACACTAAGAAATTATTTCAATCTATTATAGATTCGCTTTCTTAGTGCTTGGCATATTATAAGCTCTCTAAAAGAACGTATTCAAATCTTTGTTATCAAAGCTGAAGATATTTTTGATAATTTGTCATTTGATATTTAAAAGTAAGTTACAAATCTTATTGCATTCATTACAAATAAGACTCTTTACTAGAATTACGCGTTCTATAACATGACATCATATATTTATTTCATTAGACTGATTTTTATCTCAATTTCAAAATATCTCTAATTGGAAATGTAAATCAAACGCATTGTTTGTATAGGAATACAAGCATTCAATGTTAAGTTTCAAAATAATTAAAATTTAGAAAATTATGCTTAAAAATAACGCTCGATGCTTCAAACTGTGATTACTACTCTGTCGCTTTGATCGCATTTATATCTTGGTAAAAAGCGTGAAATAATTTCAACACTCACTACTGAATAGAACATAAAATGTAATTTTTAATTTGAGTTTGTGTAAAATTAATAGCATAATTTATTTAATTTTGATTACTTTATAATCTCATAATTTATATACATTTCACCGAATAGATCAAGACTCATTCTTTTAAATAATATTAGCGTCAAAAGTATAGAAATATGTGCCGTTATTTCATAATTCTTTAAAAATAAATTTCAAGCAAGAACATTTTTAAGGTGTCAACGCTGATGTAACAATAAACATTTGTTTGCTATAAAAATGCACATATCATTTGCATTAACAATGGAAGCTAACCTATTAAATGCTAAACAATGAAAGTAAGAACGAGAAAGGTTATACACTAAGAAATTATTTCAGTCTATTATAGATTCACTTTCTTAGTGCTTGGAATATTATAAGCTCTTTAAAAGTAGTATTCAAATCTTTGTTTTCAAAGCTGAAGATAAGTTTTGATAATTTATAATTTGATATTTAAAAGTAAGTCATAAATCTAATTCCATTCAGTCCAAATATGACTCTTTTCGTGAATTATATGTTCTATAATGTGACATCATAGATTTATTTCATTAGACTGAATTTTATCTCAATTTCAAAATATCATTAATTCATAATTTAAATCAAGTTTATTGTTTGTATAGGAATACAAGAATTCAATGTTCAGTTTTAAAATCTTTAAAATTTAGAAAATTATGCTAAAAAATAACGCTCTATGCCTCAAACTGTGATCACTACTCTGTCGCTTTGATCGCATTTATATCTTTGTTAAAAATCTTAAAATAATTTCAACACACATTACTGAAAAAAACATAAAATGTAATATTTAATTAGAGTTTGTGTGAAATTTACAGCATAATTTATTTAATTTTGATTACTTTAAATCTCATCATTTAAACACATTTCACCGCATAGATCAAGATATAATCTTACAAATAACATTAGCGTCAAACATATAGAAGTATGTGCCGATTTTGATGATTTTTTAAAAATAAATTTTAACCAAGAACATTTATAACTTATCAACGCTGATGTAACAATAACCATGTGTTTGCTACAATAATACAACAAAACATTTCGTAACAATTGGTATTAAATAACACGGGCAACAATGGAACCAAGACTGATCAGTGATATACAAGAAATTATTTCAGTCTATTATAGATTCGCTTTCTTAGTGTTTGGGATAGTGTAAGGTCTTTGAAGTAACATATTGAAACTGATTGTATTCAAATTTGAAGATTTTTTTATTGCGTTTGTAATTTCACATTTAAAAGTAAGTCATAAATTTTATTGCATTCAATGAAAATAAAACACATTTCGAGATCCAATGCGTTCTGTATTGCAAAATCATTGATTTATTTCATTAGAGTATTTTTCTTGAATTGTGATTATTTTAATACCGCATAATTTAAATACATTTTAAGGAATGGATCAAAAAATGTTCTACAAAAACTGTTAGCATCAAAAGTATAGCAAAATATGACGGATTTTTTTTTCCATAAATTTCAAGCAAGAAAATTTTTAATGTATCAACGCTGATGTAACAATAAACATTTGTTTCCTGTAATAATGCAACATAAAATTTCGTAGCAATCGGTATTAAATAAAACTGGCATTAATGGAAGCAGGAATGATAAGTGATATACAAGAAATTATTTCAGTCTATTATAGAATCGCTTTCTTAATGCTTGGGATATTATAAGCTGTTTAAAAGTAGTATTCAAACATTTGTTTTCAAAGTTGAAGATATGTTTGATAATTTCTAATATGATATTTTAAAGTAAGTCATAAATTTTATTACATTCAATGAAAATAAAACTCATTTCGCGATTTAATATAACTTGAAATAATTTCAACATATGTTACTGAATAGAACACAAAATGTACTTTACTTTAAATTAGAGTTTGTATGAAAACAATAGCATAATTTATAGATTTTTAATTATTTGAATACCTCATAATTTAAATACATTTTATCGAAAATGTCAAGAAATGTTATTTTAAATAATGATAGCGCCAAAAGTCCAGCAAGATGTTTCATTTATTTATGGGTTTTTAAAATAAATTTCAAGGAAGTACATTTTTTATTTATTAACGCTGATGTAACAATAAACATTTGTTTTCTACAAAAAAGCAAATAGTATTTGCAATAACCTAAGTCTGCAGTTGGTTTATTTGTTTTTACATTAATTTTTGAATGCATTGTTATCACAGTATTGTCAGTTCAACGTAACAATCGGTATTTACTAACACTGGCAACAAGGAAAGCAAAAAGGAGAAGGTTTAAAAATTAAGAAATTATTTTAGTCTATTATTGATTCGCTTTCTCAGCGGTTGGGATAGTATAAGCTCTTTGAATGAACATATTCAAACCTTTCTTTTAAAAGCTGAAGATATTTCTGTTGTAATTTGACATTTTACAGTAAGTCAGTAATCTTACTGCATTCATTCTAAATAAGACTCTTTTCGTGATTTAATGTGTTCTATAATGTAACATCACGCATTTATTTCATTAGACTGAATTTTATCTCAATTTCAAAGAATCGTAAATTGTTCATTTAAATCAAATTTAGGGTCTGTATACATAACTTAAAAAGCAGGTATGCAGAATTACAAACATTCTCTGTTCAGTTTGAAAATCCTTTAAATGTAGGCAGTTATGCTCAAAAATAACATTTATAAGAGCTTTGAAAGAATGTATTGAAAACCATTGTTTTCAAATTTCGAGATTTTCCATTTTTTAATCATTTGTAATTTTACATATAAATTAATATCATTTCATTCAATCGAAATAAAATTCGTTTCGTGATTTAATGCGTGACATAATGTAAAATCATATACTTATTTCATTATACTGCATTTTATCTTAATTTCAAAGACGCATAAACTGCTAATTTATATCAAACATTCTTCTAAAAATAATATTCTCAGAATATGGTTCTAAAAATAACATTCTATTGTTCTAAAAATAACATAACTAAAAATAGTTCTCTGCTCAGTTTGAAAAATCTCAATAATAAATAGAATATAAAATGCACTTTCAATTATATTTTTTGGGAAAAACTAGAGTATAATTTATAGACTTTTATTTAAATATCACATAATTACCGAATAGATTAAGAAATGTACTCTGAAATCATGTTAGTGTGAAAATCAAAATGTGTTCTATTTTGATAATATTTCAAAATAATTTTCAAGGCATGTTTTTTTTTAATCTGTCAATGCTGATGAAACAATAAACATTTGTTTGCTACAATAATGTAAAGTAACATTTGTATTAACCTAATTCTTTAGTTACATTTTATTTATTTTTCGGGCAACAATGAAAGCAAGGATGACAAGCACTACACACTAAGAAATTATTTCAGTCTATTATAGATTCGCTTTCTTAGTGGTTGGTATATTATAAGCGCTTTGAAAGAACTTATTCAAAGTTACTGTTTTTAAAGCTGAAAATATTTTTTATAGTTTGTAATTTGACATTTAAAAATGCAAGATATATATTCTATTACATTCAATCAAAATAAAACAATTTTCGTGATTTAATGCATTCTATAATGTAAAAGTATAGATTTATTTCATTAGACTAAAATTTCTCTCAATTTCAAAGAATCTTAAATTGTTAATTTAAATCAAATTTACGGTTTGTTTACTTAACGAAACCATCAGGTGTACAAGAAACACAAGCATGCTCTGATGAGTTTTAAAATCTCTTAATTTTAACCAATTTAGCTCAAAATTAATACCCTATTCCTCAGCCTGCACTATTGTTTTAAACACTACCCTATCGCTTCGATCGAATATATCTTTGCTAAAATGCGTGAATTTATTTCAACATACAACTCAATAGATCATAAAATGTACTTTAAAGACAGTGTAAAAAATATATTATAATTTATTGATTTTTGATTAATTTAATACCTCATAGTTTAAATACGTTTTAGCTAATAAATCAAGATGTGTTCTTTCATATAATGTTAGCGTCAAAAGTACAGCAAGAAGTGTTATTTTTTGATGATTTCTTAAACATAAATTTCAAGGGAAAATAATTTTCGATTTATTAACATGCTGATGTAACAATAAACAATTGTTTGCTACAAAATTTTACATACCATTTGCACTAACAATGAAATGCCATGATGAAATACTAAACAATGAAAATAAGAAAGAGAACGTTTATGCACTAAGAAATTATTTGTCTATTATAGGTTCGCTTTTTTAATGTTTGGGATATTATAAGGTCTTTAAAAGTAGTATTCAAATCTTTGTTTTCAAAGCTGAAGAAATTTTTGATAATTTGTAATTTGATATTTTAAAGTAAGTTATAAATCTTATTGTATTCAGTCAAAATTTGACTCTTTTCGTGAATTATGCGTTCTGTAATGTGACAGCACAAATTTATTTCATTAGACTGATTTTTATCTCAATTTCCAAATATCATTAATTGGTAATTTTAATCAAACATACTGTTTGTAATAGGAATACAAGTTTTCAATGTTCAGTTTGAAAATCTTTAAAATTTATAAAATTATGCTAAAAAATAACGCTTGATACCTCAAACTGTGATCACTACTCTGTCGCTTTGATTACATTTATAAATTTGTTAAAAAGCGTGAAGTAATTTCAACACACATTACTGAATAGAACATAAAATGTAATTTTTAATTAAGAGTTTGTTTGAAATTTATAACATAATTTATTTATTTTGATTAATTTATAATCTCATAATTTAAATACATTTCAGAGAATAGCCCAAGATCTATACTTTCAAATAATATTAGCATCAAAAGTATAGAAATATATGCCGTTTTTGATGATTTTTTAAAATGCATTTCAAGTAACAACATTTCTGGCGTATCAACGCTGATGTAACAATAACCATTTGTTTACTACTATAATTCAATATAACATTTCGTAATAATTGGTATTAAATAACACGGGAAACAATGAAAGCAAGAATGATAAAGTGATGTACAAGAAATTATTTCAGTCTATTATAGATTCGCTTTCTTACTGTTTGGAATAGTATAAGCTCTTTGAAGTAACGTATTGAAACTGATTGTATTCAAATTTAAAGATTTTTTCTTTTTATCGTTTGTAATATTTAACATTTAAAAGTAAGTCATAAATTTTATTGCATTCAATGAAAATAAAACTCATTTCGCGATTTAATGCGTTCGGTATTGGTAAAATCATCGATTTATTTCATTAGAGTACTTAAAACATCTTGAAATAATTTCAACATATGTTACTGAATAGAGAACAAAATGTACTTTACTTTGAATTAGAGTTTGTGTAGAAACTATAGCATAATTTATTGATTTTTGATTATTTTAATACCGCATAATTTAAATACATTTTACTGAATGGATCAAAAAATGCTTTACAATAACTGTTAGCGTTCAGCAATTAAAGATATACAAATATTATAATACAGACATACATATTGCATTTATTGTATGTATGTCGGTATTATAATATTTGTATTTCTTTAAGATAATTTTTAATGTGTCAACGCTGATGTAACAATAAACATTTGTTTTCTACAATAATTCAACATAAAATTTCGTAGCAATCTGTATTAAATAACGCTGGCAACAATGAAAGCAGGAATGATAAGTGATATACAAGAAATTATTTCAGTCTATTATAGATTCTCTTTCTTGGTGTTTGGAATAGTGTAAACTCTTTAAAAGTACATATTAAAACTGATTGCTTTCAAAGTTTAAGATTTTTCTCATCGTTTGTAATTTCACAGCTAAAAGTAAGTCATAAATTTTATTACATGAATGAAAATAATCAATGAAAATAAAACTCATTTCGCGATTTAAAGCGTTCTGTAATGTATAATACTTGATTTATTTCATTAGAGTGCTTTGCTAAAGATCTTGAAATAATTTTAACGTATGTTACGGAATAGAACACAAAATGTGCTTTACTTTAAATTAGGGTCTGCGTGTAAACTATAGCATAATTTATTGATTTTTGATTATTTTAATACCGCATAATTTAAATATATTTTACCGAATGGATCAAGAAATGTTCAGCAATAACTGTTAGCGTCAAAAGTATAGCAAAATATGACTTTTTTTTTCTTTTTTTCTTTTTTCATATATAAATTTCAAGCAAAAATATTTTTAATGTATCAACGCTGATGGAACAATAAACATTTGTTTGCTACAATAATGTAACATAACATTTCGTAACAATTGGTATTAAATAACATGGTCAACGATGGAAGCAACAATGATAAGCAATATACAAGAAATTATTTCAGTCTGTTATAGATTCGCTTTCTTAGTGTTTGGAATATTGTAAGGTCTTTGACAGAACGTATTGAAACCGAGTTGAAAATATTTTTTAGGTTTGTAATTTGGCATTTAAAAGTGAGTCTGAAATTTTATAGGATTCAATGAAAATAAAACACTTTTTGTGATTTAATGCGTTCTGTAATGTAAAATCATTGATTTATTTCATAACAGTACTTTGCTAAACATTTTGAAACAATTTCAATATATGTTACAGAATAGAACACAAAATGTGCTTTACTTTAAATTAGGGTCTGCGTGTAAACTATACCATAATTTATTGATTTTTGATTATTTTAATACCGCATAATTTAAATACATTCAGTAAAAAGTACGATCAGTAGGAATCAGTAAAAAGTACGTACTCAAATATTTCTTTTCAAAGCTGAAGATATTTTTTATAATTTGTAATTTGACACATTACAGTAAGTCATGATTCTTATTGCATTCAATCTAAATGACTCTTTGCGGGATTTAATGTGTTGGATAATGTAACATCATGCATTTATTTCATTACTGAATTTTATCTAAATTTCAAAGAATCGTAAACTGTTGAATTAAATCAAATTTAGAATTTGTACACATAACTTAAACAGCAGAAGTGCAGAAATACAAGCATTCACTATTCATTTTGAAAATCTCTTAAATTTAGCCAGGTTAGACTCAAATATAACATTCGATGACGCAACCTGAACTATTAGTTTGATCACAACCATATCGATTTGATTGCACGTATATATTTTCTAGAAATGTAAAATAATTTCAACACATATTGCTGAATAGAACATATTTTTTTTTTTTTTTTTTTTTTTTTTTCTTAGAGTTTGTGTGAAAGCTGTGATTTCACAGTTAAGTTTAAGTCATAAATTTTATTGCATCAATGAAAAAAATCAATGAAAATAAAATACATTGTATAATACATCGTAAACATAATGTAAAATACATTGTGAAAGTTCTAAATAGTAGCCAGTTAAGCTCAAAATTAATACTCTATGCCACAACTTTACTATTGCTTTCATCACTGCTCTATCGCTTTGATAAAATATATTTTTGTTTAAAAACGAGAAATTTTTTTCGAAATGTCTTCATAATATTACACATTTTACTATATAGAACATAAAATATACTTTCAATTAGTTTTTGTGTAAAAACTATCGCATAAATCGATTTTTATTTAAATATCGCCTAATTTAATTATAATTTACCGAACAGATCAAGAAATGTAGTCCGAATAAACTCAGTAGGAAAACAATATCAAAATGTATTGTATTTATATAACAATTTTAAATAATTTTCAAGGTTTTTAATCTGTCGACGCTGATGTAACAATAAACGTTGGTTTGCTACAATAATGCAACATTTGCATTAACCTAAGTCTTTAGTTACATTTTATTTACTTTTACAATTTAAATGTCTGTATGCGTTGTTATCACAAAATGGTGTCAGATCAACATAGCAATCGTTATTATTTAACAGGAATAACATTGAAACCAGAAATTACATAAGTTTAAAATGAGAAATTGTTTTAGACTTACATAATCGTCTTTTATAACATTTGGTGATTCTGTTCCTCTTTGATTGTATCTGTTTAAACTGTTTAATTTTTAAAGTCGAAGATAATTTTTTAATTCATTTCTGACGGGACATTATAATTAAGTCATAAGTTTTATTTCTTTCAATCGAAAAAAAAAAGACGTCATTTAATGTATTTCCGGGAAATCTTGTTCTTGGTTTAATCTTGATCAAATAGTTCGTGATGTAACATGTTTCATAATGGTAAATGTAATGTAAATGGTAAATGTAAAATGTTTCATAATGGTAAATGTAATGTAAATGGTAAATGTAATGTAAATGGTAAATGTAAAGTGTTTCATAATGGTAAATGTAATGTAAATGGTAAATGGAATGTAAATGGTAAATGTAATGTAAATTGTAAATGTAATGTAAATGGTAAATGTAATGTAAATGGTAAATGTAATGTAAATGGTAAATGTAATGTAAATTGTAAATGTAATGTAAATGGTAAATGTAAATTGTTTCATAATGGTAAATGTAATGTAAATAGTAAATGCAGTGTGTTTCATAATGATATTGTATTATTTGCTAAATTTTCTTCTAATTTATTTTTTTTGTTTCATTTCAGAAGAATGGGTGCTTCTCATTCCAGGAAGAGTAAGGTAATAATATTTTTGTATATATATATATATATATATACGTTCTATCCAGTTCGTTTTTTAACTTAGCCTGTATAAAAACTTTTATCTAGTAATATACATTTTTAATTACTTCAGCATAATTTTACATTTTCATACATTATTTAATTATTAAATTAAAGCATCGATTTCAAGATAATTTCTTTTATAGTTCTTACATAAATATTTTTCCTTGTTTCTGTTTTTTGTCCATTTCTATTCCTGTTTTACTTAAAATAATCACTAAATTTTCTTAAAACGATAACATATATTTTATTCATGTTTTTATTTTTAAAATTTTTAATATTCTATATTAGTTGGACGTACCACGTAGTTTAGAAAACGGAAATATATCGTTATTATTTTTAAATCTTTCTCAAATATGTTTATTATTATAATTATTATTATAGGATCATTAAAATAAAGAAAAATATCTTTAAATGTGTTTTTGGATTTTGGCAGCCTGGTGTTGTGGAAAATTTTAAATCCACCATTCGAAATGCCAAACACAAATCAATGTATGTAAATATTCGTAAGAATTATCCCACGTTGATTTTCTTACCAAACATGACAATTGGAAGATTTGCACTTTCTTCATGATTGATACAAAGTCAAATAGTCTCCTATTATTATTTCAATTATTTAGTTCTTGCCTTTTTCTCCTTGTTATCGGTCATCTATCATAACACGTTCCATGTCGTTTGTTCATTTCAAGACCTCCTTAGCAACTGTATGGATACTTCAATAACGCATCACCTATGAGAAATCTTGTATACAATGCCACATATCAGAAAAATTATCAGAATACGCGGCCGAGAGCGAAAGCCGATTCGAAAGAAGTATGACACTTCTCCTACGAAAAACCTTGTTGGCTATTAAACAATTACTTGTCGACCATTAACAATACCATCTATCAGAAAAATCACCGGAATACTCGATGCATGACACTTCTCCCATGAGAAATGTTGTTAGCTATTAAAAATTTTTTGTAGACAATTAACAATACCAAATATCAGAAAAATCGCCAGAATACACAGCCGAGAGCAAATGCCTCTCCAAATGATTGTAAGACAATATATGCCTACGAAAAATCTTGTTAACTATTAAACAATTTGTTGTCGACGATTAACAATACTACCTATCAGAAAAATTACGAGAATACGCGACCGTGAATAAATGCCGATTACAAAGATTGTATGATACTTCGGTAACCAGAAATCTTGTTGGCTATTACACAGTTTGTTGTCCACGATTGGCAATACCATATATCAGAAAAATTAACAGATGACTCGAAAGATTTGTGACACTTCACTCACAAGAAATTTTGTTAGCTATTAAAAAAATTGTTGTAGATAATTAACAATACTAAATATCAGAAAAGTCACCCAGAATACGTGGTCGAGAGCAAATGGCGATTCAATTGATTGTATGACCCTTCGTCTACGAGAAATCATGTTAGCTATTAAACAATTTATTGTGGACAATTGACAATGTGATCGAATCGAAGAAGAATCTCTAAAACAAAGTGAATTTCAATTGCGAAACTATTATAGATGATAAAGAGGCCTTGGATTAAACTGACATAATAAAAAAATCAAAATAACGAGCAATTATACGACAAAAAAATTATTTATAAATTAGCTCGAATTGCAATTATAAATATTTTATTCAAGAATTATCTTATAAAATTCTGTGATAAATAATTGTTAACAAAAAGTAAATACAAACCATGACTATTTTATTAACTTTGCTGATTTTAGTTAATTTATTATGGAGTGATAACTTAGCTAATGAATACATTTGTTAACGGGTTTTTTTTTCAGTTAACAAAGATTTATTTTGCATTTTTTCAGGCACAGATAACGAATATGTTTGTTAACGATTTTTATCAGCTAATGAAGATTTGTTTGCAAAAGTTTACTAAAATTACAATATAAACAATGATTATTTTTAAATTATGTTTTAATTAATTTTAAATTCCTTTGTGTAAAAGAAAAAATGTTTAAAAAAGTAATTATAAATTCATATTTTAATGTTCAATTACACACCTGTTATGAATAAAAGATTATATATTTCATATGTTTAGTGATAAATCTTATTATGTAAAATGACAAATATTTCTGACAATAAACAAGGAATTTTAGGGGAAAAAATTATTTTCTTTTAATTTGTCTTTTTTCTCTTTGTAGACTTCTAACGTAGAAGATGAAAAACAGGAGCATGGAGGAGGTAAAAATAGGTAAAAACATTTATATGATAATTCATAGAAGTAGCAAGAATTGTTTTTTATTTATACAATATAACCTTGTTTTTGTTATCTCTCATCCAACATTTTTTCACATCGCATGTTTGAAATCCCAAAAATTACCCTATGTTGTACAAATGAAATTTCCCCGATATTTAAATTTATCTAACAAGCTCCATTGATAACTGTTTTTTCTGTCTGTCTTTTCAGAATATTTCTCTTTTATTAATTTTGGAAACTTTTTAAAATTCTATTGAA
Organism: Maratus michaelseni; assembly: GCA_963931845.1. Taxonomy (NCBI): domain Eukaryota; kingdom Metazoa; phylum Arthropoda; class Arachnida; order Araneae; family Salticidae; genus Maratus; species Maratus michaelseni. Next base: position 58,545,248 of record OZ007588.1, on the reverse strand, counting down.
CGCACATAAATATCTTCACATAAAATGTACGTTTCTAAAAAAAATCTTTAAATAGTAGTGAAATGTAAAACCATTTTATACTTTTTTTATATCTGTGAATATAATATAATAATGCTTCTATTTAGATAGAGGGATAACTTGTAACAAATATGAAAATGTTGCCGATTTAGTAAAACTCCACTAAAGTTCAAAATGTTAAAACTTTATGAAAAGATCATATACACCGCTGTAATTATTGTTTTTAAGAAAGATTAATCTTCACGTTTCGCATTTGCAACTAATTAATAATATATGAAAAATATAAAATTCAGCATGTTAAACAGATAATCGAATTTATTGATTTAATCTTTTATATATACGAATATATTTTACTTTTCATAACTTTTTAAGGGACGACACATTATCTGAAAGACATGATCATAACTTTTCATTACATTGAATTAATAAAATAAAATTCAATTTACAACACGGGAAGGAAGTTTAAAAAGTAACTTTGTATTCAGCAAAAATAATTGAAACTCCAAAACTTTATATCCATAGTAGTTTTGTGAATAGTAATTGAGAAATGCTATGAAGTAGACCATGAAACACTCGAAAAAAGATTTTTATGTAAAAACCTTTAAAAGATGTTTTTTTTTTCTTAATATTAAAATTTGCCATGTACACTGTAAAAAAAAGCCGTTTCTTAATCAACGAAAATATAATACTATAAACAAGTACGAATTAAATTTAAAAACTCAAAAAATCCGACTGCGTACAAAGCGAACTAAAAATTAAATATTTCTCATCAATGTGAAAATATTTTTTATATATTTTTTTATTTACTTGTATTGATAACTTTTAAGTGGGGTTTAATTGTTAGTTCCTATCTAAAAACACTGTTTTGATGAGACCTATGAAGGTTAGAGATCCTACCTACGCAACTTTTAGGTTGTGTAATGTTTAAACGGAGCTTCTGACTGTAAAATAGTCTAAGAAGCATAGTCTTCATTTTGAAAGACCTATACAATAATATGCCACTCAATATGGTGCGTAATTTTTTTTCGTCTCTACCGCCATTTTGTATTTTACGGCCGCCATTTTGAATTTATGAAAACAAAACCTAGCCTATAACCATCGGACGGTTAAGACTTATCGATAGAGACCTCATTCATTAAAATCCATCCAGTCGTTGGGATGTTTCGAGGGTATAAAGATATCCGCATACATACATACTCAGATACTCGTCAAACACATAACCCTTCTTGGCAAAATATACAAACACCTCTTGCGAATACCCCACGATTCGAAGAAGCATACTTTATCTTATTAAACCTCATAAACCAATATATTTTCGATATTTAAAAATGCATTTATAAAAAACAATATTTCTTTGGCTGCTACGGACTTTCGGAAACGTTTCCGAATAGTTTTTATAGTGCATTATCCTGTTTTCTCAAGCCGGATTATTGGTTTTTAGGATACTGTCGATTCTGATGTAAACATTATCATGAATTGCAGTCATGAAATTAGGCATAGTTTTCAATATAAACATTAAATATGCTTCTAAAAAAGTGTTTTTTTTTAATTTATTCTTTTCATTTTTATACTTATTATTGTCTTTGAATTTTATGAATGTAAGATTTTTTACAGATTTTTTTTTCCTTCGTAGGTTATGTCGCAAAAGCGAAGTTGAATCCACTACTTCAAATAATGTGGAAAATAATAGCCGTATACTTGCTACAGAAAAAGCAGGCTATGTTGACGTACAAAAAGGTTCCGTCAAGGTTTTGTATCATCAGAAATTTGTGAAGGGATATAATAAAGAGGAGGAGGAGGATTATCCCAGTGCTCTCAACCCATTTGGTGCTGATGTTGATTATCCAAGTGGTCTCAATCGATTTGATTCAGACGAGGATTACCCCAGCAACCTCAATCCTTTTACTTTGGAGGAAGACGCTCAAGATTATCCCAGTACTCTCAACCCATTTGGTGCTGATGTTGATTATCCAAGTGGACTCAATCCATTTGATTCTGACGAGGATTACCCCAGCGGCCTCAATCCTTTTACTTTGGAGGAAGACGCTCAAGTAGCTGCAAGTTGTCCTAAGATTTCTATAAATGAAAAAGATTTGTTAATCAAAAATGTTGAGAAAATCAATTTAAATAATCCTGCAACTGCTCACAATGAAAATGATCTCATAAAAATAAAGTCTGTTGAAAATATTCAAAGCAGTGGAGAGCTTTCTGTATCAGAAATAGATACTGATAAAAATGAATCAAAAGTTCTTGTTGATTACAATGAAAATCTTAATTCAATCAGTATATCGGATAATCCTAAAAATGCAATAAAGGAATGCAATGAAAAAATAAATACTTCCAGCGAATTTAATGACCAGGGGAATAATATAAACATGAGCACCACACCAAATTGTTCACCTTCTAACAAGATAACAAGTGCACATCCCGTTGTTCGCAGAAAAAGTCGAAAGAAATATAGAGCACCCCTACCTCCTGTACATGAATCAAAGTCTATTGAAATAAAAGATGATAAATTAAAAATCGGCACAAATAAAGTAACATTCAGCTATAAATCGTCAGCTATATACCAGGAACAGTCTAGCAAATCAAATAGTCGTTACAGAAAAAAAAAGCATGCTCCACCAATTCCATTAAATATATCAAAACACAGTGAAAATAATGTAACCTCCTCCACACCTGCTATAGAAGAAGAATCTACATATAAAATACAGCGACCTGCACCTCCTCCTCCGATCTCGTCTATGAAAAATCGAAAAGTAAGTTACATTTTCCATTTTTATATTTTTCTTTTATATACTCTTTTGTACGGGTATCTAAAACATTATACGAGGGAAAGCCATTAGGTAAGTCACAAAAGATAATTAAATAATAACTTTCAATGATATTCATTTCAAAACTATTTTTATCTCAACATGTTCTCCACCAATATTTATGCACTTATATCACCATTTTATCAGTGCCCCAGCACCAGCTGCATGAGATTCTTTGGGTTGCTGTCTCAGCCACATTAGATCTTCAAGTTGAACCTTTTCCAGATGATGAAAAGCCAACTTGAAGTCTTTTTATCTATAAGAATTATCTTTTATGACTTACTTAATGACTTTCTCTCGTATTTTCTTTTCGACGTGCTGATAATGTACTTATGGGAAAAGTTATTTGCCCGATTTTCCCCCCTCTGCGTACTTTTTCTGATCTGTAATAGTTTTAAACACGATTATTCATTAGAATGGATAAGAATGGAATGATTTTGTCATCTGGCTCTGACAAAATGTGACAATAGCTTTCTACAAATTGTGACAATAAAGTTTGGTGAGTGTGCTTGTAAATAAAAACTTCTTGTATAAACTCCAAAAAAATGTTTATATTGCTTCTGCCGTTTGAAGCGAAATTTTGACAATGACAGTACAGTACATGAAACTTATGGTAAGGTTCCTCTTTTGGTATTGCATAGAGAACACTTATATCACACGTTTTTGAATTTATCCAGCCACATTCGGCTTTCGTGAAAATGTTCATAACACTTAGAGTACCGGGTGGTTTTAATATAAGTATCTCTATTTGGAGTTATCTGTAGCTTGAAGGAATAAACAGAATGAAAGCCAACAGATGGCGCTACGAGGTCTGTCGGGTCGTTGCAAACGTCGTTGTAATCATCAGCAAAATCAAGAACCTCCATGACTTAAAAGATCACATATCAAAACACGTGCGAAACACCACTCCTGATGTGTTACTATTGATGCGTTATTGATGCCGCAGTTCAGCACGTCGTGCACTGCCTGGATTGTGTCCTCCAGTACAATGGCCATGTGGAATCTGAACTTGATCGACACCGCCATGCGAAAGCGTAACCACATTTATAGTTGCATTTTCCAATGAATTAAGTATGTGATTTGGTTGTACGCCATAATTCTTTGTTCATGTATTACACATTACATTTCATACTCAAAAGCGCCAACTATTGCAATAAGCGCCAACTATTGTCGGCGATTATTGCAATTATTATTGTTGTTCCATTTTTCTTTCCCCTTCTCGAATAGCAAATATATTAATACTTGGATTCAATCGGGTTGTACCTTTAAGCTACAGACAATTCCAAATAGAGATATTTATATTAAAACCACTCGGTAAATATAGCACACTGTAAAATTTGACAAATATTTCTTAATCTAGAAATATATAATATAACCAAAAATGAAAAAAAATACGATAACCTGTTCCGATGTACGTACGATTCCGAAAAGCATTCATTATCTGTAGAAGTCTCAGAAACTAATATATTTTCGAAATTTAAAAAAAGCATTTATAAAAGCAAATTTTCTTTTGCTGCCCCTAATTTTCGGAAACGTTTCCGCGTAGTTTCTATTGCGTATTAATCAGTTTTTTCAAATCGAAATATAAGTTTTTTGGATGCTATCAGTCCTCAAGTAAACATTTTCATGTTACGCAAACTTAGTCTTGCATGTAGGAATTCAGTTACGAAGCTGAAATTTTTCCTTTAGAATGGATAGCATCCGAAAAACCTGTACTTCGATTTGAGAAAATTGATTGTTATACTGTAAAAGCCATTCAGACACGTTTTCGAAATTTACGGGCAATAAAAGAAAATTTGTTTTTTAAGAAAAACATTTTTTTAAAAATCTATATTGCCTTTATTCCGCTCAAGCATTGTTTTAGCAGCAATAGAAGAAACAAGTAGTAAATAATAATAATAATAATAATAATAATAATAATAAATAAATTCCTATTTTTTAATCATAAATATATAAAATAAACCCGTGCAGCATGAATGTCCCACGTTATCTTTATTGTAACGATTGAAAATTTGAACAAGATATATAAATATATAGAGAGTGTGAGCTAATAGTAGGAATTTAAAAAAAACACATGCGAATTGTGTTACTTAAAGCTGAAAAATAAATTTTTGTTATGATATAAGCTTTACATAAAAAAATAAGGATTCCCCCCCCCCCCCACATTAAATCCAATGAATATAAATACTTCCATTGTACACAATGACACCTGAAAAACGCTCGTGCAGATGTACTACATTTGAACATATGCAAAACCCCTCTTTCTTTTTAACTGCAACTGTCTGCTGTCAATAAAAATCTTTTAGAGTAAGACATTGCGACTCTCCAGACTGATATCATAAGATTTATACCTTCTCTTAATATACAGGTTACGTCAGAATAATGTATGCATACACTTTTTAACAGGTCATAACTTTTTTTACAAAGTGTCATTAATTGGAAAGAATGAGTGGAATAGATTAACTTTTAAAGAAAGAAAATTTATTTTAAAATACTATTGTAAACAGGAAAATGTAGTAGAAGTACTAAAACAATATCGCAGGGAGTTACAGGCAGATCCACCTATGAGACTTACAATTCATCGGATAAAAGAATGGATGCTCATAGACAACGTTCTGGAACCGCAACTGAGCTAGAATGCGCCGCAACACCAAATTAAATGTTTGTTAAAGTTTCTGAACCGATAGCCCACTGTTATAAGCAGTGTCAGAACGGTAATTTTGAACATTATTAAGCAGATCCGAACGGCAATTAAGCTATCATAACGGTAATTTTGAACATCTATTGTAAAATTAAAGGTTATCCATTTTATGTAGATTCTTTTGCAATTTAAATATTAATTATATGGGAATAAAAACTCGACCTAAAATCGATAAATAGAGGGACTGTGGATTATAGTTGTTCTGTTGTGGTGAGTAAGATGTCCCTGGGTATCGCCATCCATGTCCTAAAGCTAAAAAAAGAATATTACATTTAGACATCGTTTCACTATGTATCGGCATTCCATGTTTCACTGTGCCACGTCGATTTGCAGAAAACAATGGCTACACAGTTCTTCCTTAGGCTTGGTTGAGGTTAAACCGTATTAAAAGTAGAAATAGAACAGCATACATATATTATACGATGTGAAATACCACGTAGAAATAAACTGAAGATATATAAGAACTGTAACAGACAGAGTTTATAACTTTCAGGTCCAGGAAATTACTTTACTTTAACGTAACTACGACAACCGCTTTTGAAATGTGGTCGCCACACTCCAAAAGGAGCATAATTCAATAATTTAACATCCAGCTGTACAAATTATCAACTTCATTTTAAAAGCACTGTGTATTCTGTCTCACGGATTACTACTCTCAACATAAAAAGTTTTTATCCCATCTTTTTTTAGATAAGACCAATGCATCCATCCAATTTATCAAGATATTAAAAAAAAAGCAACTACATTATGTAAAAACATTTGTCAAGTAGCATGTACTTAAGAAAATACATTAATTACGAAACGAAAATTGTGATCTATTGTTAAATTTATTGGAGCGTCCTTTCCAAATTTCTCCTTTACATTTCAATATTTCTAATGAACATATTTTTCATAGGTTTTCTGAGATAGAGTTCTAACCGGGCATTTTTAATTTTTCGATTTTTGGTTGCAATTTTTTTTCTTTTCGTGACTTTACTTTTTTTTTCGAAATCGATTTCAAAAATAAATTACAATTAGCAAAAAAAAAAAAAAAATCTGAAACCAAAATTGAAAATGTAGGAAATGGCCCGGAGAAAGATTGACCTCAGCTATCCTGTGCAAAAAAAAATCGTGTAAAAATATTAAAATGCAAAGGATAAACTTTAAAAGGCCGTTCCCATGGTGACTAGTGTAGGCCTTTAAGAGTTTTTAACTTTTAACTTCACACTGTTGGTTATGCTAAATAAATGTTACAGAAAAAAATATTTTTGACGCTTTGTACTACACGCTTTGTCTTTTTCAGGAAATCAAGAATGAGAAAGTGCAGAGAGTTCGAAGATTTTTCAAGAACTTGCGCAAAAGATTTTAGTGAGATGAAAATGCTACATAACGTTTCCCATGATGAAATACTTTAATAACACCAGAAACAATGACTGGTATATTAACTGATTTTTGACCAATATACTGTGACAAAAGACGTATTTAGGACAGAGACCTTTCATAACGTCACAGACTAACTATTTTTTACTAATCCAGTGAAAAGACACTGTCTAAACACCAGAAACAGTTACTGGTATATTAACTATTTTTTAACATATATACTGTGACAAATTAATTAGGACAGAGACCTTTAGTAAAACCAGAGACATTAACTGGTTATCTAACTATTTTTGAACATATTTATGTAGTGAAAAGACACTTTGTAAAAACCAGAGACAATGACTGGTAACAAAAAAAAAAAATAACCAGAGACAATGACTGGTAACAAAAAAAAATAACCAGAGACAATGACTGGTAACAAAAAAAAATAAAAAAATAAAAAAATAATATAAAATAAATTGTGGTAATAACTAATTTTCAACCTATAACCTGTGACAGTTATTATAACTTAACACGTTGACGGACAGTAGGAAATAGTGAAGTTCGAAAATTGACACTATACGTTTTTGTAATTTTTAGAATATTAGAAGTATAGTTTTACTCTTTCTGCTTAAATAAACTTAATTTTGATTAATTCAGCACCTTTAATTGGGTTGCACTACTCCCTTCACAACCACGTCAGGGTGGCTAGTGGTCAGGGAAAAATATAGTCACAAAAAGTATATTCTTATAGAAAAATTTATGTTGATTATTCGATCAATTTGAATTTTTCTATAAGAATATACTGGTAATTATCATTTTTTTTACTCTATTTTTCCCTGACCACTAGCCACCCTGCACGTGCATACTGAAGCTGCAACTCGTATAACAGGTGGAAACTTCAACCTAAAAAATTGTTTCCAAAACATGACACTGGGCTTCTACTTGTACGCCGGCTTCTACTTGTACGCCGGTTCTACTTGTACGGCTATAGCAGCACATTTGTGCTGCTATAGCCGTAGTGTCTAAAAACGACAGTTTCGTTTTGGGCGGCTATAGCCGTCATGCCACATTGTGAACTTCGCTTTGACGGCTATAGCCGCAAGTGTCCGTCAACGTGTTAACACAAAGACAGTGACATTTCATCATTTAATTGAAATCATTTAACACTAGAACGGCCGGAAATTTTACTCAAGTTTTATAAAACTATTTCACAGCAGAATTCGTATTTAAAAATATTTAACTTATCCATTTAACATATATCTGTGAGGCATATATTTAGTGTATTTTTAAAAGAATTTTCTGGTTCGAATCAGATTATATTCATTTGGTAACGGTCTAAATGACCGCTCATGGCCGTTCTAGTGTTAATTATCCCGTGGAGAGTGACTTTGTTAACCCCTTCGCGACGAGCGTCCTTTACGGAATTTTTAAGCTTTCACAACCGGTTTTCTAAAACAGAAATTTTCGCCTAATTGAATCGCAGAAATGCTATCTTTAAATAAGGCAAATCTTACAATAAAAATTAACTGGTGGGAATAATGAAGGATTCTGAGCATCTTATGCGTCTTTTATACGTGTCGCTCGTCCCCAAAGGGTTGACACCAGAGACAAGGACTGGTGTATGACTAATTTTAAACCCGATACAAAAATTATGCATATTCAAGGATTGTGAAATGATAAGAAGTTTACCTGTATTATTCAAGGACTGATGATGTGCTATTAGACCGTGGTGGATTAGGCCTACAGAGGATACCAGAAGGAAAAAACGCATCCATGTGCTTGAACCTCCGGGGTGGACGTGGATGGAAGCACCGAACATATCGAATTTTTACGCTTGTATATATATATATATAATGCATGTAAACGTGAGAAGAAGTTTAGGTATACAAATGAGAAAGTTTTTACAAATTAAATGAAGTTCTACGTTCAATGTAAACATGCTTTTATTAGGTGGAATGTTACTTTGTACAAAGATGAGAATTAAAAGTGATTTCTGAAATCGTATTGTGTAATTATTTTAATAATTATGTTTTGTTTTTTGTTTCTTTTTGTTTTTTCAAACTATGCGAAATTTCTAAACTATGAAACTATGAAAAATTCATTTCAAACTATGCGAAATTTCTAAACTATGAAACTATGAAAAATTCATTTCAAACTATGCGAAATTTCTAAACTATGAAACTATGAAAAATTCATTTCAAACTATGCGAAATTTCTAAACTATGAAACTATGAAAAATTCATTTCAAACTATGCGAAATTTCTAAACTATGAAACTATGAAAAATTCATTTCAAACTATGCGAAATTTCTAAACTATGAAACTATGAAAAATTCATTTCAAACTATGCGAAATTTCTAAACTATGAAACTATGAAAAATTCATTTCAAACTATGCGAAATTTCTAAACTATGAAACTATGAAAAATTCATTTCAAACTATGCGAAATTTCTAAACTATGAAACTATGAAAAATTCATTTCAAACTATGCGAAATTTCTAAACTATGAAACTATGAAAAATTCATTTCAAACTATGCGAAATTTCAGTCATCATTCGAGTTAACACTAGAACCTTTACATGGATCAATTAGATTAAGGGTCTTCACCCTGTGGACCTTGTGGGTTACCAAGTTATCACTATTATATGCGAAGAGATGTGCGTTCCACGGCCCGATAGCAGGACTGCCGCAGTCAAAGGGTTAAGAAGCAGAATGTCACAACACCGATTTAGTTCTTTGGTCACTATATCAATTTATAAAAAAAAGTAGTGTCTTAATTTGATCTGGAGGAATTTATTGACCATCTTATAAACAAAAAACCGAGAAAAAAAATATAATTTTTTTTTCGTGTGGAAATTCAGCATGCATTTGTCAATGCAGTTTATAAAATAAGTAGACCGCGTAGGATTTTGGCATACGCCACATGGTCCCTGTTCCCAGGACGATTTTTAATTTAAAGATAAGGCAAATTTTAAACAAAGACCATAAGCATTTTTTATCATAAAGAAACAAAGGGTTTTTCTTGTAGAACAAAGATTATCGTCACATGATCACACGAAAAGGAAATGTTCAGCTTCTCAAATGCATGAAACTTCATGATATTACTTAGAATTTAATCTAAAATTTGACTATAGAAGCATGGTCATGCTAAAATGGCATTATATTTTTAAAAAACTTGATTTCTATGAATTTGATGAATTGATTTCTATACTTAACATAGATTGATTTCTATATGATTGATTTCTATACTTAACATAGATGATAGATACATTCTATACTTAACAGATAGATACATTCTATACTTAACATAGATGATTGATTTGTATACTTAACATAGAGCAAAAAACTGTTGACAGGGCTACAGCAATGTGTAATTATCGGATTTTTACGCGGTTTACGTCATTTGAATTGGTTTTATGAGTAGTTCAAATCTTTGTGAGTTTCATGTAAAAATATTAATCAGTTTTTGATTTATATCAGTTTAAAGTTATTGATTCCTATACTTAACATAGAGCAAAACAAAAAAAATAATAAATGACCCAACTCTTTTGGGAATGGTCGTATACACATGATATTAAGATATGTTATTACAGTGGACCCAAGTAAGCTACCTATTATAAAAAAATAGCAACATTTAAGTTTCGTTTACAGGGTCTCACAAAAGATCTTTTGACATAGGACTATAGAGTTGTGCAATTATCCGATTTTTACTCGGTTTGCAGCATTTGAATTGTTTTTATGAGTAGTTCAAATGTTTAATATTTCGTGTAAAAATATTGATTAGTTTTTTATGTATACCACTTTAAAGTGATTTATTCCTATACTTAAGATGAAGCAAAGAAATATTAAATGGTCTAACTCTTTTCAAAAAGAACGTATGCGCATGATTTTAAAATATGTTATTACGAACGACCTAAATTAGCTTCCTATTGTAAAACAGAATTGTAGAATTTACTGTTCGTTTACAGGGTAACTCAAAAGATTTTTTAATAAGACTAAATAGTTGTGTAATTAGCGAATTTTTACGTTGAAGTACTTGATTCTTGTACTTAACACAGAGGAAAAACAATAGTAAATATCATAACTTTTGTCAAAGTGGCTATATACACAAGATATTCAAATATGTTACTACATCCGATTCATTTAAACTCTCTATTGTAAAGCGGCATTGAATCATATACGTTTCGTTTACAGGGTCTCTTAGAAGATCTTGATTACATTACAACCGATGTATATTTATTTAATGAGATGTATTGTAATGATTTTATACCGTTTCAATCTCTGTACGGTTTTATTATTTTGCTTTAAAATTTAACACGAGTTGATTTTGTCCGTCTGAAAGCTCATCGATCTTAAGCTCTAAATCTATTAAAATATAGTATTTTCATCGATTAAAAAAACTGCGTTTATTTATAAATATATAATTCTAGCGTATCAGGAATGAATTGAAATAGCGATTACAAAATTCCAACTTTACATTCATGCGCTGAGTAATAGAATGTAAAAATGTTGCGTTTAAATATTTGCCTTTTCATCGAATCTCCGGCTATGACTAACTTAAAATGCTCTAAAAACGGGCCTAAAGTACAATGAAAAGGAAATAATTTTGTAAATTCCCCATAAAAATTAAAAATGCTAAATTTCGTATACAATAAGTGATCGGTAACGGACTGTTCGGTCTACGAACAAATCGGTTAACGAACACTTCCGCATGAGATACATATGTTCGGATAACGAACACTTTCGAGAGATTTTTATGTTTGGAGAACAAACACCTCACGAAACAAAGCCATGACGAAGCAATGCCGTGTTTCATATTTGCCGAGCTATGCTTATTGCCTCTATTGTCGACTTAGAGAACATTTTAACAGTTGCATACATATTTCCTAATTAATTCATGGACTGCCGGGGATTGGGGACCTATATTTTAGGATCCCCGAATTGGAATGGACAGACTAGAAACATTAATCACGTATTTTGTGTCTTTATGTATTTTGTTCATTTAGTAAATATAGTCTTTTTTGGTTTAATCATGCTCCTTTTTAAAATCTAATTTAAAGCTTTATGAATTATCAGTTCAAAAATTTTAATAAAATTTTACATCTTTTTAAACGGTTTATTATGTAAACGCGGTATATTTACAAAATCACACAAAATTTTGGAATAGATGTCATCCTACGAACAGTTTCTATTTTGAAATCATTTTAGTAGTTTTTATACTTTTGCAAACATTGCAAATCTTATATTTTTCTGATTCTCGAAACGTTGAGTTAAAAAAAACTTAACAAATGAAAAAACTTTTAAGGTGCTCAGTAATTTTCAAAAATAATATTTAATATATTAGTATAAAAAATCCCTGTAAATTACAATGACTCGTAGAAAAAAAAAATTGATTGTTCTTTGTAAAGTATGCTCCATAAACTTATTGTTATAATTGACCGAAAAAAAGTGCTTCTTATTTTTCCACAGTTTTCTGAAACTGCAGTATTTTAATTAGTCTGTAAACTACTGTAAATTTTTCTAATTTTTTGTTTTTTGAATGTATATCAACGGAAGAGTGATATAAACAAAAGAAAAAGGAAAATAAACATGTCATAAATAATCTGATGAATACAATGTAAGGAAATTAATATAAAAGTTTCCCCGTTGCTATGGTAGTGACATGTACATTGGAATAAGTCACTCAATAAATTGTATAATTCTGATGTATAATTCTGTTTATAGCATCACTATTTTTTTTGCCCCTTTCATCTTTCTTTTATCTTTTCTTTTCTGAATAAAAGTGGAATCTGTGTAATTCAAATTAAATACCTTACAAAAAGGAGTGATATCTCATTAAAAACAACTAGTTGTAAATGATCCCGCCAAGCCACAAACCTAAAACGTCAGTCATAAAAAGAAACGATGTAGATGTGCATACTCAGAGTCCCGTGTAAAAATCTATCACCACTCATAATATTTCCAAAAGACTTGGAGTGAGGTACAGTATGTGAAAACTGCTTGGCGACCTGCAGGCTTTTATAATATATGCAGTACATCAATTTTGAAAATAAAAAAAATATTTTTTTTTTCTATCACTTTTATAAATATTTTTGTATGCGAAAGAACTGACAGAACGGATTTTTCCCCAGATCTCTGCGATTCCGCTTACGCTAGAATTACTGCAATGTATCTCAATTTTGTGGTGTTTAAGTTTAAATAATGGTAAAAAAAAGTCTACAAATTGAATTTTCAGGCTCATAAATAAGAAAGGACATGCAAACACAGAAGCTTCAACTTTTTACAATTTTATGGGAGCAAAATAAATAAATAAATAAATAAATAAATAAAATAAAAATAATATAGTCATATGTAATTGCAAGAAACGCCAACGTTATAAAAGCCTGCAGGTCGCCAAGCAGTTTTCACATACTGTACCTCACTCCGAGTCTTTTGGAAATATTATGAGTGGTGATAGATTTTTACACGGGATTCGGAGTATGCACTTCTACATCGTTTCTTTTTATGTGATATCACTTCTTTTTATGACTGACGTTTTAGGTTTGTGGCTTGGCGGGATCATTTACAACTAGTTGTTTTTGATGAGATACTCAATATACGCAATAAATCTTGAAAATCATGTGAAAGCTGAAGGATCTATGGTGTAAGGTTAAATTTATTTAGGACTGAAAATGAGTAAAATAAAGTGTAATTTTTTTTTTTTTTTAAATACTTTTTTTTTAAATTTGAGACGTAAAAGAATAATTTCATATTTTTAGGATTAATATTGCATGATAAAATGAAATGCTTTGTAGAGAAAAAATGATTTTCTCAGAAATATTGCTTTTTAGTATTAGCTAACACTCCCGGCATTTCCCGGACCCGTGATAATAACCTTAAATATACTTAAAATCAGTGTTGAAATATTTTATATTTTTAGACGAAAATATTTCCATACGAATCTAATCTTGGGGAACCCACTGCCATCGGCAGCACACACACCCTCGAATTTATATGATTTCACATTTTTAAATGAAAATCTATTCAAACAGACCTAGAATCGGAGGCCCCGTTGTCTTTGGCAGTGTACGCCAGGCTTGCTACGCACGGTCTGGTCTGCTTTTGCATAGGAACCTCGAATTTGTATGATTTTATATTTATTAAACGAAAATGTTTCCAAACTAAAGGGTCCCGTTATAGTGCTTGCTGGTTTAATTTCTGACGCTTAGATATATCAAACTTTGAATTCTGACACACTCTTTTAAAATGCGAAAGAATATCTTCCAGTGTATTGATAACGTGTGTTGAAAATGTGGAGGTTTTCCCGGACATATGCAGAAACGAAAACCCCTCGGAAAATGTTCAAAAGCACAATTCTCTTAAAAGGGGGAAATGCTATATTCCGAGAAAAAAAAACAAATGTTTGTGGAATCCGTGAAACGACTTCAAGAATTTTTTTTTTTTTTGAAATAGTACATTTTAATAGTTTTTGAAACCAAAGATATTGTTAGAACCGGGAAAGACCGAGAATAAGTGGATATCTTCTTCGTCCGAAAAAAGGAAATAACTTTTTAAAATTACAGTAAAAACATAAAAGATGAAAACGAATGACCCTCGACCATGATTTTTTTTTTCGAAATAGTAAGTATTATTATTTTTCAAAACCAAAGATACCATCAAAACCAGAAAAGTATGGTGAATAAGAAGGTATTTTAAATCCTTGATATTTTCGTTCGGGTAGCATATGCGGTAAGCTTTAAAATGTAGAAAAAAAAAGAAAAAGAAAAACAGAAAACTTGAAAAGGAATCTGAAGACACGAAAATAACTTGAAATCGAACTTCGGCTTTTTATATATTTTTAAAGTAAATATTATTATTATTATTATTATTATTAAAGACTGTTAAAAAGGGAAAGATACCACGAATAAGTGGGTATTTTTTCTTGTAATTTCTTTCAGGAAGCGGATGCGACAGTTTCAAAATGCAGAAAAAGGAAAACTTGAAATAAAAATGTTTTTTCGAAATACTAAATATGATTATTTTTTTAAAGAAAGATACGTTCAAACTGGGAATGTAATGCGAAAAGTTGCGTGTTTTTCTTTTTCTTTTCTTTTTCTCTTTCTTTTTTTTTCTTTTTTGTAACTGTGTGAGGGATTTCGTGATTGTGATTCCAAAATGCATAAAAAAAAAAAAAACGAACGCTTCGCTTTCATACTGCATGAAGATCACTAGATTACGCCAAAAACAGACAGACAGATAGATAAACATCTTTGTTTTATTAATGCAAATAATATGCTGCTTTATATATAGTTATTAAAAGAATCGTTAATAAACCTGTGAAAATACTTTAAACAATCATGTTTCACGTGAATTCAATTCGTGTTTTTATATTTCATTTAGAACTTATATTTTTAAGTATACTCTGCAAGTTATGGGCAAATGGAAGTTTCATGGCCCCCCTTTCCCATTACAAATTTCATAAAGATTATATCTAATTCGGGGGCACTCTTATTTGAGGGATGCGAAAAAATGCTAGGTTCTCCCCATTATATAATTATTATGGACCTGCCATTGTGTTTTAAAAATAAATTTCAAGTAAAAGAAAAAAGAAAGAAAAAAAAAGATTTTCACCATTTGTGCAAATACTTTCATGAGTTTTGGAAAATATAGGGTGGGGGGATGTCGAGGTTTGAGCTTAGTTATAATATTACAGTTGGGAGGTCCATCTAATAATACTGTGCCTAGGCCCTCAAAGTGCTTTAATTGCGCTTTGACAAAAATCTGAATGTTAAAGATACTTTTTTTCTGTAGTTATAATTACAATCACTACATTGCAATGATGTATAGTCATGTATCTTTTCATCTTTTTCATCGGTTTTACTTTCCATCGAAATGCTTCAAGTAACATGCTGTCAAAATTAAAAATTTCTCCACGATAGTGTGTTTCTCTGTTAAAATTCTGAAATCGGGAATTCTTGAAATGAACAAGAATGGTAGAATTGGGCTCATGGTCGCATATAAAACGTAAATCCGGCCCCATACGTTGTAAATATAAGTAGATACTCGGTACTTAATGAATTATAATTTATTTTATTTAAATTTATTGCATTTAATATCTTACTGTTAAATTTAGAATAAATAAAGTATGTCAATAGAAAATAAGTAATATTAAATTTCGTACGTATGCTTACATTTCCTAAAAGTAAATCTTTCCTTATTTAAATGCAAAATTCTGCAATTAAGTAAAGGAAAATTCTCTTTATGGAATTAGGGGTATCCAAAAGTAAGCATCTGTACGAACCCTCTACATGAATTTTATACCTAAAATAAAACAAAAAATTCCAAAAATTCCTCAGAGACAAGAGGGCGCATTAATTTTTTTTTTTGCTCCAGGCCGCTGAATATGTGGCTACGCCACTGAATATTTCAATATAGGATCAGTATAGTAATAATCTGAGCTATGAGGAATAAGTTCGACAACATATAGTAATAACTTGATCTTTCAAATTAAACCGTTTATTATCCATGTTAAATAAAACACATGCAATAAAGAAGAGGTTTCACTACACGATTAGTTACATATTCTACTTTTGCTTTCACATTAACGAACGCTTTAACAATTCGTTCTATCATAAGCGACACGCTTATTTCATTGACACTCGATAGATTTCCTTCAACTCAACTTACCTTTCTTTCGCTCCTTTTCGACGTTGGGGAGAGGCATAGATTTATTTAAAAGATAGGACGGAATAGATGCTTTACACTCACGCAGCGATGTTTGGCGACTTTTTGGTTGGCGCGATTTTCAAACCAGCGCCAAACCAATAACTTTTTTCCTTTTTATAACCGATTTAAAAAAAAAATGCATGACATCATAGCCGATAGGACAGTTACAGCAAAATCTGTAATCTGCAGCGATACTAGCGTCACTAGTGACAAGGGGTAAAAACTAACAAGACAACGAAATTTACCCATGTATATGAAATAAGTTTACGCTCTATCTATCTATCTATCTATATTATAAAGGCCAAACGTGTCCGTGCGTAACGCATACGCCATTTTGTGAATGGCAACAGCTGACGATGAAATTTCGGTTTTGTGATTTTTACTATTGCAATTTTTTTAATTTCTAAACATAGCACATTTTCAATTTTTACACCGTTATAGAGGAAAAAAAATTACTTTCAAATGCAATTTGTTTGAAAACTATATCTTAATTGCCTGATATGTTATGGCTTATAAAATAATTTTTAAGCATGAATTATGAAACGCCCAATAAACAAATGGAAAAATGATGCCATTATAAATTTTTAAATAGTTACAGGTAGTAAAATTAATGAATTTTGAAATAAAAACGTCACAAGAATAGGGTGCCTTTACTTGAGAGTAGCGTTATACCGGACACAAAATTTGATTAGTTCAGACGATTTTGGAGAAAAGGAAGCTTTGTATTAATTTAAAAATTTAAAAGTAAATTATTTGTTTACACCATAAACAAACATCGGATATTTTAACAGATAATATAAACAGAAGATATTGTTTTAGATATTGCATTTTTATGAATAAAATATAAAAAAATTATTTCACAAATTTAATAAAAATGCATATAAAAAGTTAATATGAGCAGTAAGAAACAACGTTTTAATTCATATTTCATCAGTATTACAAATAATGTTAACGGTCATTGCGAAGTTGGAAAAAACGAATATACATGAAATTCGTTAATATCGCGATCACTATATCGCTTGCATAAGATGATGAATAATAAATTAACAAAGAAGCATCACTGGAAGCAGCGAACTCCCTGTATTTATAATACCAAAAAAATAAAAAATAAACAAAACCCTTGAATTTCGTTAATGTCGCGATCACTATATCGCATGCATAAACGCTTAATACAATTTTTTTTTAAAAAACTGTATGGATACCGCATGTATGAGCGCTTCACGCACAAGAAAAGCAAAGAAACCAGTAAAAAAAAATCACTAAATGTAACAACTTTGACAAATAAAAATATGAAAAATCTATTAGATTTAGGGAAAAAAAGGTTTTCGCCTGCGTTCGATTCCCTAGTGTTTTTAATATCTATTCTTTTCTCTTTGAGGCAGACGATTCCTTTCAAATTGACCATTGATGCATTGTATAAGTTTCATTTTAAACGACTTTATTTTTATTCTTTCTTTTATTATTTTAGTATGTCTAAACTTGTTAAAATATGTCCGGCAGAATCTTATTTGCACACAAATTGGTTGCACGTACTACTATATTTGGATACAACCCCTCATCTTTTTGCTTCCGTTTGGGAACAACGGATTTCGAGCTTATTCTATCGACGATAATTTTCAGAATTTTCAAGCTATGATTTTGAGACTCACAAAAATAGGTCTATATACTTAGCTAATACATTATGCACATTATATTTTGATTGCATTCGCGCATGCGCAGTGAAACATTTTTAGTAAACCTGCTCATTTTTCATCCAATTTTTATTGTTTTTTAATTCCGATTGTAGAGTATTATGTACAATGTTGTGTGACATATTTTCTCAAAATAACTTTTTTTTATATTAAGAACTCTGCAAATTATAAGCAAAAAACTTGGCGATATTTGGGACTTTTTATAAAAACCTTAATTTCTCTTCGAGTATACATGCTATCCTCATAAAAGTGAACACAGTATATTACAATAAGCCACTTATTTATAATCTCGAGTTTGAACACTTTTGCTGCATTAGTTTTTACAGGGTAATCCAAAAAATATTCGTTCTTTTTTTAATTTGTTGACAGTCTCCTATGGGTTTTCGGGAAAAAATCTTCGAAGAAATATATAACCTATAATATACTGTTTATACACCTGCAGTTTCAGGTTAATTCCTCAAGTATTTTTCTAGATAGTTAACAAAACGTCTAAAATCGCAAGTGACCGGTCACCTTTGGCAATATAGTGTATATAACCACACACACACAAGATTTGCTCGTATTAGAATATACGAGCAGGGAATATGCCCGTTCAAAATTAGCTTTGAGTTCAAATATCATGAAGCATGACCAAAATAACCCACTAATCAAATTTTCTCGAACATGTGTCTAAGCACAATTGTCTTCTCGTGCCCGAAACCCGTAGGATATAAAATTTAGTCAAAATAGTATAAGCCGTTCTTTAGATAAATTAAGCTTGACCCACAGTGACCCAAAAATGACGCCCTAATCTAATTTTTTCTAGCATGTGACCTAGCCCAATTATTTTCTTGTGCCCAAAAACCGTAGGATTCAAAATTTAGTTCAAATCATCTAAGCAGTTTTTAAGAAAAGCATAGCTTGACCCATAATGACCCATGACCAAAATGACCCACTGATCGAAATTTCTTGAAAATGTGACCTATCCCGTCTTTTCTTTACCTAAAACCTAGAATACTAAATTTAGTTTAAATCCTCTGAGCCGATTTTAAGATAAAATAGCTTGACCCATAATGACTCATGACCAAAATGACCCACTAATAATTTTCTTGATCACCTGACCTAATAGTCCGAGTCGTTTTTTAGATAAAATTGGCTTGACCCACTAATCGAATTTTCTCGGACATGTAACCTAGCCGAATGATTTTCTGGTGCCCGAAACTCGTAAGATACAAAATTTAATCAAAATCGTTAGAGCAGTTTTTTAGATAAAATAGCTTGACCCGCTTTGACCCAAAAATGACCCCCTAATCGAAAGTTCTCGAACATGTGACCCACCCCTATAATCTTCTCGTACACGAAAAACGTAAAATACAAAATTAAATCAAAATCGTTTAAACCGTTTAACCGTTTTTTAGATAGAATTAGCTTGACCTTGACCTATGATGAACCAAAATGACCCAGTAATCTAATTTTCTCGTACACGTGACCTAGCCCAATGGTTTTCTGGTGCCCCAAAACGATAGGATACAAAATTTCGTCAAAATCATTAGAGCCATTTTTAAGATAAAATTTGCATATATATATATGTACTAGATGGAACCCGTCAAAATTTGACAGCAAAAAACTTGATAGTACCATAAAAATAAAATTCATAGCTGCTTTAATATGTTTGAAACTTTTGCAGAATAATTCAAATAAATAAAAAACCCACTTTGAATTAAAGCTAGGTTGAAGAACAGCAATTGGCTAAGTTTCACTGGCACATGTACTCGCGGAATTTCTTTCATCTGACACATTTAGCGCTGTTGTGCAAGTAAATGGTAAGTGCCCCCTTGGGGAGGGGGAAATGGCGGGATGAACCAAGGAGATGCATAACATGAATAAACAGTCAAAGACCTTTCAAACGATATGTAACATGAGGGGTGTGTGCAAAATTTTAAAAAGTACCCCCTTGGGGGGGGTAAAGTAGGGGATGGACACGGAACATGCATAATATGATTAAGTGGACCACATAGATGCATAACATGAAAAGGCAGTCACAGGCCTTTCGAACGATATATCATATGAGTGGTGTCAACAAAGAAAAGTCTCCACCCCGTGTAGGCAAAACATACTTCAGCCCGCCGCCATAATTATTGATGCGGACTCATTTTTTAAATTCGTTCGCACCTCTCTTCTCCCGCAAAATGTTGTGAATTTTAAAAACTCCACTTACGAATTTTTTTATACCAAAAGCACTTATGTCCGTCGTCTGCATACAGAGTTTTGTGCTTACAGACGCCAGACACAACAACACACACACAGACAGACGTTTACCGACATTAATAGTATAGATGATACTCAGTGCCTACACATTTCACCCTTTATAATTCAGCCAATGAGTTGACGGTTGTTCATTTCCAGAAACGAAACAATAATTCTTTAGGATGAATTTTGTTTGTTTGATACACCGTGGCAGAATGCGTGCAATGCAGCGACAGGCGTCACAAACTTTTTAGGGCACCTGCAGACTAAAAACATATAATCAATCTTCGCGGGAAAAAAATCCTAGATTTCGTCAAATGATCACGGGAAAAACACTAATTTCATCAAAGGATCATGTAAAACGTGAATTTTGTTAAAAGGCCACAGAAAAACGCGATTTACACAAAAGATGAGCAAATTTTGTCAAAGAATCGCAAAACAGGAAATTTCACCCAAAGATAGCGCTTTCTTGCCAAACTTCGTCTAAAAATTGCGGAATAAAATGTATTTTATCAAAAAATCGCTGGAAAACGCACATTTCGTTAAAGTATCGCGAGAAAAATGCGAATTTCTTCAAAGATTGCTGAAAAAACGCGAATTTCATCGAAGGATTGCTGAAAATTCATGAATCTTATCAAAAGGCAGCAGAGAAAATGTGATTATTATCAAAGCATTGCGAAGAAAATTTCGTCTAAGGATCACAGAAAAACGCAAATTTCATAAAAGAATCGTGGAAAATAACGCAAATTTCGTGAAAAAAAATCGCAGAAAAAACACAAATTTCGTCAAATTATCGCTGAAAAAAAAAACACGAATTACGTCATAGGATAGCTGAAAAAATTATGAATCTCGACAAAAAAAAGATACAGAAAAAAATGCGAATTTCATTAAAGAATCACGAAAAAAAATGTAAATTTTGTTAAAGGATTGCGCAAAGAATGTGAATTTTTTGAAAGGTTCGTGTGAAAAATGAAACTGTCTGTATTAAAAACAGCACACACACAAACATCTATACAAACCTCAATACACACAAACATATTATAGGCAGGGCTTGAAATTCAATTTTTCCAAAGACGGGAGTCTCCCTACCAACATTTTTAAATGGAGGGGAGTTGTAATGTTTGGGAGGGAGAAAAAAAATCTTTAAACCCCACTATTCTTTTACGTGCTATTTAAAGAATTACATTAATGCAGACATGACAAAATACCATTGAAAAAATTAAGTCAACTGAGAATGATTATGTAAAATGTTTATTTTTATTATAAAAAAGGGAAGAAAGTTAAGTTTTATATATGCAGTGTATTTTTCAAGTTCCATTAAATGTGTTAGGGACCCTTAACAATTAGGTTGTTAAATAAATTTCTGACTTTAGATTTTACTTGATTGAGATTCACAGATCGATCGTGGAAAAGACGCAAAGTTCATCAATCTGTCGCGGAAAAAACGCTAAGTTCGTCGATCTGTCACCAAAAAACGCAAAGTTCGTTGATCAGTCGTGGGAAAAAAGCAAATTTCGTCGATCGATTGCAGAATAAACACAAAGTTCGTCGATCTGTCCCCAAAAAACGCAAGGTTCGTCGATCAGTCGCTTAAAAAACGCAATGTTCGTCTATCTGTCGCAGAAAAAACGCAAAGTTCGTTGATCAGTCGCAGAAAAAATTGCAACGTTCGTTGATCTGTCGCGGAAAAAACGCAAAGTTCGTCGATCAGTTGCGGAAAAAAGCAAATTTCGTCAATCGATTGCGGAATAAATGCAAAGTTCGTCGATCAGTCAGGGAAGAAAGAAAAATTTCGTCGATCGATTGCGGAATAAACGCAAAGTTCGTCGATATGTTCCCAAAAAACGCAAGGTTCGTCGATCAGTCGCTTAAAAAACGCAATGTTCGTCGATCTGTCGCAGAAAAAACTCAAAGTTCGTTGATCTGTCACGGAAAAAACCACAAAGTTCGTCGATCAGTCGCGGAAAAAACACAAAGTCCGTCAATCGGTTGCGGGGAAAAAAAATCACGAAATTTATCGTTCGGTTGCAGGTAAATTAAATAATGCAAATTTCTCCAAAAATGCTGAAATTTTTTGGGCGGGAGGCTCCCGCTCATGATCTTTTTTGGGCGGGATTTCAAAATTTTCCGCGCGAATCCCGCCCTGAAATTCAAGCCCTGATAGGTATAGTTTTAATCTGAAATAATATACTGAACTTGAACTAACTTTTGAAAAATCGGGTTAACCCAAATCCAACTTGCAGAAATCTACACTCAGTCTGAAATCGACTCGAACCATAAAGACAGTTAACCCAACTTGCAACAAAAATAATTATTTTCTGTGAATTTTCTGATTTTTTCTTTTCTCCGAAATGCTGTAGTCATTTTGTCCCCCAATTTTGCCCTTTACAATTCAGCCAATGAGTGGAGGGGGCCAAAGGAGCGTTCCTTATCACAAACGAAAGATGAGATACGTTCGTTTGATGTCGTTGTTGAAAATTTATGGATTTCTATTATTAAAGTAATTTTTTCATTTTACCGTATTTATTTTCTTTTTGTGTTGTATGTATTTTGCTACTTTGAATTTTTTTAAACTAACCCTTTTTTTTTTTTTTTTTGGAGAGTGAGAGAGAGAGATTTAGTAATTTGGTGACATGAAGTTCAGCAAATTCTTAAAATCCACAAATCGTTTCCAATGTAAACAATGAAATTTACAATTAAGTTGCAAGTACAAAATTTCAGTTTTTTAAAATTTTCATGTCATTCTGTACACATTTTAATATGTCATTCTGATCATTATACATATTTAGTTATGCATTATTAATTATTTACTTGACCTTTACTTTTAATATTTTAAATATTTCAAACTTACAGCTGAATGTAATTATTAAAACATTTGAAATACTGCATTCGAAAAATGAAATTTCAGCTTAGAAACTCGACAATTAAAAAATTTAAAGTAGAAAAGTACTTACGATATAAAAAGAAGAAAAAAAAATACACCAGAATTTATCTGTATTACGAAAGCGGGAGAAATGATTTTCTGTGCTATACGAAAAGATATCCATATAACTCAATCATGAACATAGAAATAGGTATCGGTTTTTATGTTCAGGTGCACTCAATCCAAACTTGAAACTTTTAAAACGGTCATTGAATGAATGAAATTCATCTCCGCCTTTCACATCCAGAAAACTTGCTGTGTCGCCAATTATGTTTATATTTTATATATAATTCTATATAATAATAATTCAGGCACTTTTCCGTTATACGGACACCATTGTCGCCAAACATACATACATACATACATTTTGGCATAGTATCCGTATAACAGAAAAGTACTAAAGTTCATGGTTTAAAATCACAATAAAATATCATGAAATTTATTGATTAGTTGTGGGAAAATATCGGGGAAATAATGTGTTTTTCGTGAATTTTTTGTTTTGTTAACAATGTGGTTAGAGAGACAGGGAGAAATCCAGAAAACTTGCTGTGTTGCCAATTATGTTTATATTTTATATATATATATATATATATATAATAATTCACGCACTTTTCCGTTATACGTACACCATTGTCGCCAAACATACATACATACATTTACATACATACATACATTTTGGCATAGTGTCCGTATAACAGAAAAGTACTAAAGTTCATGGTTTAAAATCGCAATAAAATATCATGAAATTTATTGATTAGTTGTGGGAAAATATCGGGGAAATAATGTGTTTTTGTGAAATTTTTTGTTTTGTATTGTTGTGTTTAATTGTAAGCATTCATTATAATTTTCAGTGCATTATTAAATTGAAATTTTTGTTTAAAATATGTAAACAAAACAGTAACCAGAAACCTGCACAATTTCTAATATAGATAGATAGATGCATGCATGTAGTACTTTTAATTATTTGGTAAAAATACTGTGATCGTCACTGAGAAAACCTGAATTTAACCTAAAAGTAATTGTCGAGTGTTTAAGCTGAAATTTCATTTTACGAATACAGTATTTCAAATGTTTTAATAATTACATTTAGCTGTAAGTTTGAAATATTAAAAGTAAAGGCCAAGTAAATAATTAATAATGCATAACTAAAAGTAATTGTCGAGTTTTTAAGCTGAAATTTCATTTTACGAATACAGTATTTCAAATGTTTTAATAGTTACATTCAACTGTAAGTTTGAAATATTAAAAGTAAAGGCCAAGTAAATAATTAATAATGCATAACTAAAAGTAATTGTCGAGTGTTTAAACTAATTTCATTTAACGAATACAGTATTTCAAATGTTTTAACAGTTACATTCAGCTGTAAGTTTCAAATATTAAAAGTAAAGGCCAAGTAAATAATTAATAATGCATAAGTAAAAGTAATTGTCGAATGTTTAAGCTGAAATTTCATTTTACGAATACAGTATTTCAAATGTTTTAATAGCTACATTCAACTGTAAGTTTGAAATATTAAAAGTAAAGGCCAAGTAAATAATTAATAATGCATAACTAAAAGTAATTGTCGAGTGTTTAAGCTGAAATTTCATTTTACGAATACAGTATTTCAAATGTTTTAATAGTTACATTCAGCTGTAAGTTTGAAATATTAAAAGTAAAGGCCAAGTAAATAATTAATAATGCATAACTAAATATGTATAATGATGAGATTTTTTTTTCTTGAATTATTCAGTGAAACTCGTCTTATAAATGTACGCAAATAATTCACATCAAAATCTTAAAATAACAAAGTTTTCTTTCGTGTTTAGCTATGCTTAATAACCAAAAACGCTTAATTAATACAAAAATTATTTGGTAAAAATACTGTGATCGTCGCTGAGAAAACCTGAATTTAATCATATCACACAGAATTACATATTAAAAGTTTAAAATTAGTTTGTTTACATCGGAAACGATTCGCGGAATTTCGTGCCACGAAATCTCTCTCTCTCTCAAAAAAAGTGTTAGTTATAAAAAATTCAAAGTAGTAAAATACATACGACTTAAAAAGAAAATAAATACGGTAAAATGAAAAAATACCTTAATAAAAGAAATCTATAAAGTTTCAACAACCGAACAACCAAATGGAACACATACACTTCTAGAGAGAGGAAAAAGCCTTCACCTTATTGGCTGGAACATCGCGTCTGAAGATAGTAAAAGCCTCTAGCTGAATAGCTGAATGCTCGCGCATGCGCATAAATAGCATTTTTGCACGAAAAACTAAAAAGCAGGTTAGCTTTAAGTATATGGATAACCACACACACACAAGATTTACTCGAATTAGAATCTACGATGATATAGAAATAATCTTGGCTATGATGAATGCGTTAGTCAATATATACTAATAAATTGATCTTTCAAATTAACCCGTTTGTTATCCAAGTTAAATAAAACATATGCAATAAAGGTGATGTTTCCCTACACAATTAGCTACACAATCTACTTTTACTTTAGCATTAATGAACAATTTAACAGTTCGTTCTATGATAAGCGACACGCTTATCTCTTTGACTCTAGCCTTTCGATAGCATTCCTTCAAGAAGTTACTGCATAGAATATTTTTTTTTTCTAATTTTCAAAAATTTATGCTAATATTGATTAGAAAATTTAAATGAGTAATCTTTTCTTCTTTTCAGTTCGTGATTCATTTCTGATGTTTCTGTATTTTTTATTTTCTAGATTTAAATGTAATGTTTAATTGCATGATAAAATGCCAATCCCAAAACTTTCTTCTCTCTCACACAGGTTTCGCAGACACTAAGAAGAATCAGCAACCAATTTATATCAAGGTCTAACTGAATCTAAAGTTGTATTAAATTCCGTGCATTAGTTCTTGAGATAAGATTACTGCTATTCTGTGCATTAGTTCGTGAGATATAGCTATCGTAAAAATGATGAAAAAGGTGGTAATGCAGCGCCACCTGTTGGGATATCTATACCAAAATGTAATCAGTGTCTATTTATAACTTAATCTGAAGTTTTATGAAAATAACTGCATTAGTTCTTGAGATAGAGCTATTGCGGAAATCGAAAAAAATGCAGCATAGCAGCGCTACCTGTCGGGTGATTTTCACCAAAAACTAATCAGCACCAATTTATATTACGTACTAACTGAATATAAAGTTTAATTAAATTTCGTGCATTAGTTCTTGAGATAGAGCGCCCAGAAAATGTTTGTCACATACAGACAGACAGACAGAGTCACAGACTCACAGACAGACATTTTCTAAAAATAGTCAAATCTTGTTCAGGACCTTCTAAAACGTATAAATCCGCCGAAAACCGGAAGTCGAAAATTTTCATGAATCCGATACTTTCTTCTTGTAAAGATAGAAGAAAGTAAAAATTATTAAGAGACATTTAGATAAATCCACTTTTCATCAATTGCGACAATTTTTTTCCACTTATCACCTGCTAAATTATTTTAGTATAACAGTCTGCATCTTGTCATTCTCTCAACTACATCTGTTGATAGCAGCCGATTAACTATGTATTTGTTGTTTTAATTAAATTCAAATATCGATTAATTATTTTATTTACAGTTGCTGCAGATGTAAGAAAAGATTTTGCTATAGTTCTTTGAGGTTTTGGATTTTCCATTACAATAGAGTGCGCTTCAGAAATGTACCTTTTTCGGAGAGATCTTTTTGATAGCTTTAAAAATTGACGATTTTATCTACCCATCATACGTAGGATAGTATAGGGTAAGTCTTGTAATCGTTTTAAATAAAAATTTGACGGATTTACACGTTTCAGACACTGGAGATTTCGAAAAAGGTATTTTTAGAAAAGAAAAATTGCCGTTCGTCTGTCTGTGTGTGTGTGTGTGTGTGTGTGTGTGTGTGTCTGTAAACGTTCTATCTCCCGATAGATAACAGCTTGAAATTTGTAGTATGTAATAATAGAAAGAAGCTTATTGAATTTCAGTAACCTCGATTATTCGGAAACATTTTTTTCGCACTCTCAAAATATTCGTTCGGATAAAAAGTATATAAAATTTTTCGAAATTGTTTATTTGGAGTGACTATAAAAGATAATAAAAAAAAACATAAATTTTTCATAAAGAATGAAGCCGATTAGATAATGAGTTGCCGAGATATTTATAATCCTATTTGCCACACTCTTCGATTTTTCATGACCCTGTATTTCAGTCAAATTTCAATTCAAAGATATATTTTGATTGGAAATGAGACGCTTAATGCATTTTACAAATAGTTTACACATGTTTTATTTTCATATTTTATATCATGCATAACCATGATGACCATGATGGGTAAGTATTACGGTGGTCCCCAACGACTAGTTTTTCTTTGCAATTAAAAACATCATTTATTTTATACTTCGACACTTTAAAACCATGCTTCTCGCAAGGTTTTCTAATCACGGAATATGAATAATTCTCTTCGGAAAAAAGCAAATATATAACCTTCAAGCCACTCGCTTCTTTCACGTGCCATTTCAGTAGCAGACGATATTTTTTTTCATAGCAGCCAATATTTCAGATACACGTTATTACATGTTGACAGATTTTTTACCCTTGTAGTTTCTTTTTTTTTTTTTAATTTAACATCATAATCGTTCACAATATGTGTAAAGACCTTCTGTAGCGGTAAGTTTCCCTCTTGAAAACAAGGATATGCCGAAACTGAAGTTTCGTGCATAAACAGATAAGAGGCGGCAACTTTCATGCCCCTAAATTTTCCGTTTTTTCGTGGATTTTATTTTTTATTTCTTACAGTGTACCTGGAAACATGATAACAAAAATCCTAAGACTGATTTTCATAGCCTCAAATTATATTAGCCAGAAAAGCTAAAAATTAAACATTAGATACCCAGAACCATCTTATTCCTCTCATCGCATTTGTCTTAGCTTCTATTTATTCCTTAATTTTAAAATATCCCTGACGGCTAGGCCACAGGCACAGGTAGATTTCGAAGACGCAGACCGTGGGCCGCCTGTTTGTTGGGAATTGTGGAAGTTGGGAATTGGGAATTGCCTTTTTGCCATGATGCGGAAGTTGGAATCGCCCAGTTAGAAACCTAACTTCTTTCGGAGGCGGCAGGGATTGTTTATTTATTTATTTATTTATTTATTTTTTTACTATAAGGGTTGGTCCTATAAAAAAAACTAATATCTATAATATATAAACTAATGTCAATATAAAAGTTTTAGATAACATTAAGAGGATTTATAATAAACGGATTTGATATCTTGTGAAATGACGAAGTTATGATCTTTTTTCTAAAACCCTCCTTTACCCCCCCCCCCCCCCCTTTGGGTCCATTTTTGATGATATCAAAAATCTGTCATACATAAATTTTAGGCCCTTTTCCTAGAAGTAATAATAACCTTAAACGGATCATAATTAAGAACTTATGGGGGGTTTTCTGTTTTCACAAAAAGCACCCCCATTTCCCACCACCCCCATTGGTTCGATGTTGCCCATTAACGAACTTGACCGATATTTTATGCCCTTGATTTTATGTGTCAGCTTGCAAGAGATTTGTGCAGAATTATTGCAGTTATCGTGTCCAAAAAAGTGACATAGATAGATAGATAGAGTTTTGAACTGGGGATGGTTTTGGGTTCTCGGGTTTGATCGGCGGAGATCTGCAAAAAATTTTCAAAAATTCCAACTTAGGGGAGAATTTAATAGGTAGCATTTCTTACAAAATCTACCAAAAAGAGTATGTGAAAAATATAGGATTAAAAAAAAATTAAGGGTCTTTTTTATTTATTAACGCTGATGTAACAATAAATATTTGTTTGTTAGGTTATTTCCACTAATCTAAGCCTTCAGTTATTTTACTTATTTTTACATTTTTAATTTTTGTCACAGTGTTAAGAGATCAAGATAACAATTTTTATCACAGTGCTGAGAGATCAAGGTAACAATCAGTATCTCTTAACACAGGAAACAATGAAATCAAAAACGAGAAGGGTTATACACTAATAAATTATTTCAGTCTATTATAGATTCGCTTTCTTAGTGCTTGGGATATTATAAGTTCTTACAAAGAAATTTTTTTATAATTTCTAATTTGACATTTAAAAGTAAGTCTTAAATCTTATTGCTTTCAGTCCAAATATGACTCTTTTCTTAAATTATGCGCTCTATAATGTAACATCATATATTTATTTCATTACACTGAATTTTATCTCAATTTCAAAATATCATTAATTGTTAAATTAAATCAAATTTATTGTTTATATAAGCAATTTAACAAGCATTCACTGTTCACTTTGAAAATTATTAAAATTTAGCAAATTATGCGAAAAAATATATCAAGAAATGTTCTTTCAAATACTGTTAGCGTCACAAGTATAGCAAAAGTGTCTTTTTTTATGAATTTTAAGAAAATTTTTAATTTATCAATGCTGATGTAACAATAAACATTTGTTTGCAACAACAATGCAATATAACATTTCGTAAGAATCGGTGTTAAATAACACGGGCAACAATGAAAGCAAAAATGATAAATGATATACAAGAAATTATTTCAGTCTATTATAGAATCACTTTTTTAGTGTTTGGAATATTCTAAGCTCTTTGAAAGAACGTATTGAAACTGATTGTTTTCAAAGTTGAAGATATTTTTTATCGTTTGTAATTTGACATTTAAAAGTAAGTCATAACATTTATTGCATTGCATGGACATAAAACACTTTTCGTGATTTAAATTGTTCTGCAATGCGAAATCATTGATTTATTTCATTAGAGTACTTTGCTAAACATCTTGAAATAATTTCAGCATACGTTACTGAATAGAACACAAAATGCACTTTACTTTAGAGTTTGTATGAAAACTATAGCATAATTTATTGATTTTTGATGATTTTAATACCGTTTAATTTAAATACATTTTATGGAATAGATCATAAAATTTTCTTTCAAATACTGTTATCGTCAAAAGTATCGAAAAATATGTCGCATTTTTATTTTTTTTAAATAAATTTCAAGCAAGAAAATATTTAATCTATCAACGCTGATGTAACAACAAACATTTGTTTACTACAATACTGCAACACAACAATTCGTAACAATCTGTATTAAGTAACACGGGAAAGAACATATTGAAACTGTTCGTTTGAAAGTTTGAAATTATTTTTTATCGTTTCGCGAGTTAATGCGTTCTGTAATGTAAAATCAGTGATTTATTTCA
This sequence comes from Maratus michaelseni, assembly GCA_963931845.1. Classification (NCBI taxonomy): domain Eukaryota; kingdom Metazoa; phylum Arthropoda; class Arachnida; order Araneae; family Salticidae; genus Maratus; species Maratus michaelseni. The sequence continues at coordinate 58,514,625 of OZ007588.1, read as the reverse complement.
TTTATTTATATACATCTACATATAAATTTCAAGTTGGAAAATTTTAAATGTATCAACGGTGATGTAACAATACACGATTGTATGCTACAATAATGTAACATAACATATCGTAACAATCGGTGTTAAATTACGCGGGCAACAATGAAAGTAAAATTGATAAGTTATAAAAATAAATTATTTCAGTCTATTATAGATTCACTTTCTTAGTGTTTGGAATACTCTAAGCTCTTTGCAAGTACTTATTGAAACGGGTAGTTTTCAAAGTTTAAGATATTTTGTATCGTTTATAATTTGACATTTAAAAGTAAGTCATAAAATTCATTGCATTTAATAAAAATAAAACTCTTTTCGTGAGTGAGTTAATATGTTCTGTAATGCGTAATCAGTGATTTATCTCATTACAGTAAATTCTATCTCAATTTCAAAGAATCAAACAGTTATGAACTTAAATCAAATTTATTGTTTTATATAAGTAACTTAATTGATCGAATACATATCTTAACGCAAAATGTTCTTTACTTCAAAAATAAGAAAATAAGAATATACTTCAATATATATATATTCAATACTTTATTATTACTTACTTATATTATTCAATATATATATATTGAATTTTGAATATTCAAAGTTTTTTCTTTACTTATTTTTAAGTAAATTTCAAGCAAGAAAATATTTAATGTATCAACGCTGATGTAACAATAAATGTTTGTTTCCTATAATAATACAACATAACATTTCGTAACAAAAGGTATTAAATAACACTGGCAACAATGAAAGCAAACATGACATGGAATTATTTCAGTCTATTATAGATTCTCTTTCTTGTTGTTTCAAATAGTGTAAGCTCTTTGAAACTACGTTTTGAAACTGATTGCTTTCAAAGCTGGAGATTTTTTTTTTACCGTTTGTAATTTCACAGTTAAAAGTAAGTCATAATTATTTTGTATCAATGAAAATAAAACTTAGCATAAGTTATTGATTTTTGATTAATTTAATACCTAATAGTTTAAATACATTTTGCCTAATAAATCAAGACATATTCTTTCAAATAATATTAGCTTCAAAAATATAGATATATGAGCCGTTTTTTAACGATTTTTTGAAAATAAATTTCAAGCAAGAACATTTTCCATGTATCAACGCTGATGTAACAATAAACAATTGTTTGCTAAGAAAATGCACATATCATTTGCACTAACAATGAAAGCTAAACAATGAAATGCTAAACAATCAAAGTAAGAACAAGAAGGTTACATCGATTAAAGATACACTAAGAAATTATTCGATTAATTAACATCGATACACTAAGAAATTATTTCAGTCTAATATACATTTGCTTTCTCAATGCTTGGGATATTATAAGCTCTTTAAAAGTAGTATTCAAAATTTTGTTTTCAAAGCTGAAGATTTTTTTTATAATTTGTAATTTGATATTTAAAAGTAGGTCAAAAATCTTATTGCATTCAGTCCAAATATGACTCTTTTCGTGAATTATACGTCCTATAATGTGACATCATATATTTATTTCATTAGATAGAATTTTATCTTATTTTCAAATTATCATTAATTCGTAATTTAAATCAAACTTATCGTTTGTATAGGAATACAAACATTCACAGTTCAGTTTGAAAATCTTTAATATTTAAAAAATTATGCTAAAAAATAATGCTCGATGATTCAAACTGTGATCACTACTCTGTCGCTTTGATCGCATTTATATCTTTGTTAAAAAATGTGAAATAATTTCAACACACATTACGGAATAGAACATAAAATGTAATTATTAGAGTTTGTGTGAAATGTATAGCCTAATTTACTAATTTTGATTACTTTATAATCTCGTGATTTAAATACATTTTACCGAATAGATCAAGATATAATCTTTCAAATAATATTAGCGTCAAATGTATAGAAATATGTGCCGTTTTTCGATGATTTTTTAAAAATAAATTTCAAGCAAGAACATTTTTAATGTTTCAACGCTGATGTAACAATAAAAATATGTTTGATTCAAAAATGTACATATTACTTACACTAACAATGAAACCTAAACAATGAAAGTAATAACGAAAAGGTTTATGCACTAAGAAATTATTTCAGTCTATTATAGATTCGCTTTCTTAATGCTTGGGATATTATAAGTTCTTTAAAAGTAGTATTCAAATCTTGGTTTTAGAAGCTGAAGATATTTTTGATAATTTGTAATTTGATATTTATTAGTAAGTCATAAATCTTATTGCATTCAGTCCAAATATGAATCTTTTCGTGAGTTAGGCGTTCTATAATGTGACATCATATATTTATTTCATTAGACTGAATTTTATCTCCGTTGCAAAATTTCATTAATTGATAATTTAAATCAAACTTATTCTTTGAATAGGAATACCAGAATTCCATGTTTAGTTTGAAAATCTTTAAAATTTAGAACATTATGCTCAAAAATAACGCTTTTTGCCTCAAACTATGCCTCAAACTGTCGCTTTATCGCATTTATATCTTTGTTAAAAATCTTGAAATAATTTCAGCACACATTACTGAAAAAACATAAAATGTTATATTTAATTAATGATTTGATTTTTTAAATATAAATTTTAAGCAAGAAAATTTTTAACGTATCAACGCTGATGTAACAATAACCATTTGTTTGCTACAATAATACAACATAACATTTCGTAACAATTGGTATTAAATAACACGGGCAACAATGGAAGCAAGACTGATCAGTGATATACAAGAAAATATTTCAGTCTATTATAGATTCGCTTTCTTAGTGTTTGGAATAGTGTAAGGTCTTTGAAATAACATATTGAAACTGATTGTATTCAAATTTGAAGATTTTTTTTTAATGCGTTTGTAATTTCACATTTAAAAGTAAGTCATAAATTTTATTGCATTCAATGAAAATAAAACTCATTTCGAGATTCAATGCGTTCTGTATTCATTTCTAATTTGATATTTAAAAGTAAGTCATAAATGTTATTACATTCCAGGAAAATAAACCTGATTTCGCAATTTAATGCGTTCTGTAATGTTAAAGCATTGATTTATTTCATTAGAGTACTTTGATTAGCTTGAAATATATTGGAAAATATATTGGAAATATATTGTTATAAAAATAACATTCTCTGAATATGGTTCTAAAAATTAGATCTAAATTAGAGTTTGTATGAAAACTATAGCATAATTTATAGATTTTTAATTATTTGAATACCTCATAATTTAAATACATTTTATCGAAAATGTCAAGAAATGTTATTTTAAATAATGATAGCGATAAAAGTCCAGCAATATGTTACATTTTTTGATGGGTTTTTTAAATAAATTTCAAGGAAGTACATTTTTCGATTCATTAACGCTGATGTAACAATAAACATTTGTTTTCTACAAAAAAGTAAATAGTACTTGCAATAACCTAAGTCTGCAGTTGCTTTATTTGTTTTTACATTTTTAATTTTTGAATGCATTGTTATCACAGTGTTGTCAGGTCAACGTAACAATCGGTATTTACTAACACTGGTAGCAAGGAAAGCAAAAAGGAGAAGGTTTAAAAATTAAGAAATTATTCCAGTCTATTATTGATTCGCTTTCTCATTGGTTGGGATTGTATAAGCTTTTTGAACGAACATATTCAAACCTTTCTTTTAAAAGCTGAATATATTTCTGATAATTTGTAATTTGACATTTTACAGTAAGTAATAAATATTATTGCATTCAATCTAAATAACACGCTTTTTGTGATTTAATGTGTTCTATAATGTAACACCATGCATTTATTTCATTAGACGAAATTTTATCTCAATTTCAAAGAATCGTGAATTGCTGATTTAAATCAAATTTAGGGTTTGTGTACATAACTTAAACAGCAGGTGTGCAGAATTACATACATTCTCTGTTCAGTTTGAAAATCCTTTAAATTTAGGCAGTTATGCTCAAAAATAACATTTATAAGAGCTTTGAAAAAATGTATTGAAAACCATTGTTTTCAAAGTTCGAGATTTTCCTTTTTTAATATTTTGTAATTTTACATTTAAATTAATATCATTGCATTCAATCGAAATAAAATTCGTTTCGTGATTTAATGCGTGATATAATGTAAAATCATACATTTATTTCGTTAGACTGAATTTCATCTTAATTTCAGAGACGCATAAACTGCTAATTTAAATCAAACATTGTTATAAAAATAACATTCTCTGAATATGGTTCTAAAAATAACATAACTAAAACTAGTTCTCTGCTAAGTTTGAAAAATCTCAATACTAAATAGATTATAAAATGCACTTTCAATTATACATAATTACCGAATAGATTAAGAAATGTACTCTGAAATCATGTTAGTGTGAAAACTATATCAAAATGTATTATATTTTGATAATATTTTAAAATAATTTTCAAGGCATGTTTTATTTAATCTGTCAATGCTGATGTAACAATAAACATTTGTTTGCTACAATAATGTAAAGTAACATTTGTATTAACCTAATTCTTTAGTTACATTTTATTTATTTTTACAATTAAAATATATGTATGCATTGTTATCCCAGTGTTGTCAGATGAACGTAATAATCGGTATTTCTTAACTCGGGCAACAATGAAAGCAAGGATGACAAGCACTACACGCTAAGAAATTATTTCAGTCTGTTATAGATTCGACTTCTTAGTTGTTTGGTATATTATAAGCGATTTGAAAGAACGTATTGAAAGTTACAATTTTTAAAGCTGAAAATATTTTTTATAATTTGTAGTTCGACATTTAAATGTAAGTCATAAATTCTATTATATTCAATCAAAATAAAACTTTTTTCGTGATTTAATATAGTCTAAAATGTAAAAGTATAGATTTTTTTCATTAGACTAAATTTTCTCTCAGTTTCAAAGAATCAAAAATTGTTAATTTAAATCAAATTTATGGCTGTTCACATAATTGAAATATCAGGTGTACAGGAAATACAAGCATTTTCTGAAGAGTTTTAAAATCTCTTAATTTTAACCAGTTCAGCTCAAAATTAATACCCTATTCCTCAGCCTGCACTATTGTTTTAAACACTACCCTATCGCTTTGATCGAATATATCTTTGCTAAAATGTATGAATTTATTCAAACATATTTTACAGAATAGAACATAAAATATACTTTAGTGTGAAAAATAAACCATAAATTATTTATTTTCGATTAAATTAATACTTCATAGTTTAAATACATTTTACCTAATAAATCAAGATGTGTTCTTTCAAATAATGTTAGCTTCAAAATTACAACAAAAAATGTTATTTTTTATGATAGTTTAAACATAAATTTCAACGAAAAACATTTTTTGGTTTATTAGCGCTGATGTAACAATAAACATTTGTTTGATACAAAAATGTACATAACATTTGAAATAACAATGAAATGCAAGCTAATCAATGAAATGCTAAACAATGAAAGTAAGAACCACAGGGGTTATACAGTAAGAAATTATTTCAGTCTATTATAGATTCGCTTTCTTAGTGCTTGGCATATTATAAGCTCTTTAGAAATACGTATTCAAACTTTGTTTTTAAAGCTGAATATTTTTTTTTATATTTAAAAGTAAGTCATAAATCTTATTGCATCCAGTCCTAGTATGACTCTTTTTCTGAATTATGCGTTCTATAACGTGACATCATATATTTATTTCATAAGACTGAATTTTATCTCACGCATTGTTTGTATAGGAATAGAAGCATTCAATGTTAACTTTGAAAATAATTAACATTTAGAAAATTATGCTCAAAAATTTAAATCAAACGCATTGTTTTTATAGGAATACAAGCATTCAATGTTAATATTGAAAATAATTAAAATTTAGAAAATTATGCTCAAAAATAACGCTCGATGCCGCAACCCATGATCACTACTCTCTCGCTTTGATCGCATTTATATCTTTGATAAAAAGCGTGAAATAATTTCAACAAACATTACTGAATAGAACATAAAATGTAATTTTTTAATTGGGTTTGTGTAAAATTTATAGCATAATTTATTTAATTTTGATTACTTTATAATCTTATAATTTATAAACATTTCACCGAATAGATCAAGACTTATTCATATAAATAATATTAGCGTGAAAAGTATAGAAACATGTGCCGTTTTTTCATAATTTAGTAAAATAAATTTCAAGCAAGAACATTTTTAATGTATCAAGGCTGATGTAACAATAAACATTTGTTTGCTATAAAAATGCACATATCATTTGCACTAACAATGAAAGCTAAACAATGAAATGCTAAACAATGAAAGTAAGAACGAGAACGTTTATACACTAAGAAATTATTTCAGTCTATTATAGATTCACTTTCTTAATGCTTGGGATATTATAAGCTCTTTAAAAATAGTATTCAAATCTTTGTTTTCAAAGCTGGAGATATTTTTGATAATTTGTAATTTGATATCTAAAAGTAAGTCAAAATTTTATTGCATTCAATGAAAATAAAACTCATTTCGCGATTTAATGCGATCTGCAATGTAAAATCATTGATTTATTTCATTATAGTACTTTGCTAAACATCATGAAATAATTTCAACATATGTTACTGAATAGAACACAAAATGTACTTTACTTTTAATTAGTGATTGTGTGGAAACTATAGCATAATTTATTGATTTTTGTTTATTTCAATACAGCATAATTTAAATACATTTTACCAATTAGATCAAGATATGTTCTACAAAAACAGCATCAAAATTATAGTAAAATATGACGGATTTTTATTTGTACATAAATATCAAACAAGAAAATCTTTAATGTATCAACGCTGATGTAACAATAAACATTTGTTTCCTACAATAATGTAACATAGCAATTCGTAGCAATCGGTATAATATAACACTGGCAACAATGAAAGCAAACATGACAAGTGATATAGAAGAAATTATTTCAGTCTATTATAGATTCTCTTTCTTGTTGTGTCGAATAGTGTAAGCTCTTTGAAAGAACGTATTGAAACTAATTGCTTTCAAAGCTTTTTTTTTTTTTACCTTTTGTAATTTCACAGTTAAAAGTAAGTCATAATTATTTTGCATCAATGAAAAAAATCAATGAAAATAAAACTTATTTCACGATTTAATGCTATTGATTTATTTCATTAGAGTACTTTGCTAAACATCTTGAAATAATTCCCACATATGTTACTGAATAGAACACAAAAGGTACTTTACTTGAAATTAGAGATTGTGTGGAAACTAACGCACAATTTATTGGTTTTTGATTATTTCAATAACGCATAATTTAAATGCATTTTACCGAATGTATCAAGAAATGTTCTACAAAACCTGTTAGCGTCAAAAGTATAGCAAACTAAGACTTTTTTTTTACATAAATCTCAAGCAAAAATATTTTAATGTATCAACGCTGATGGAACAATAGGCATTTGTTTGCTACAATAATGTAACATAACATTTTGTAACAATTGATATTAAATAACATGGGCAACAATGGAAGCAACAATGATAAGCAATATACAAGAAATTATTTCAGTTCGCTTTCTTAGTGTTTGGAATATTGTAAGATCTTTGACAGAACGTATTGAAACTGAATTGAAAATATTTTTTAGTTTTGTAATTTGACATTGAAAAGTGAGTCTGAAATTTTATAGCATTTAATGAAAATCAAACACTTTTTGTTATTGAATGCGTTCTGTAACGGTTACATCATAGATTTATTTCATTAGAGTACTTTGCTAAACATCTTGAAATAATTTCAACATATGTTTCTGAATATATCACAAAATGTACTTTACTTTAAATAAGATTTTGTGTGGAAATTATGCCATAATTTATTGATTTTTGATTATTTTAATTTAATTTATTTTTATTAATATTTTTCGCATCATTTAAATACATTTTACCGATTAGATGAAGAAATGTTCTATCAAAATCAATTCATTCAATCTAAATCAGCCTCTTTTTACGATTTAATGTGTTCTACAATGCAGCGTCATACATTTATTTATTAGACTGAATTTTATCTTAATTTCAAATGATCATAAACTGTTAATTTAAATCAAATTTACAGTTTGTATACATAACTTAAACAGCAGGAGTGCAGAAATACAACTATTCATTTTGAAAATCTCTTAAATTTAGCCAGGTTAGACTCAAATATAACATTCGATGACGCAACTTGAACTATTAGTTTGATCATTATATAATCGTCTTTTACAACATTTGGTGATTCTGTTGCTCTTTGATTGTATCTATTTAAACTGTTTAATTTTTAAAGTCGAAAATAATTTTTTAATTCATTTCTGACGGGACATTATAATTAAGTCAGAAGTTTTATTTCTTTCAATCGAAAAAAAAAAGACGTCATTTAATGTATTGCCGGGAAATCTTGTTCTGGGTTTAATCTTGATCAAATAGTTCGTGATGTAACATGTTTCATAATGGTAAATGTAATGTAAAGGGTAAATGCAGTGTGTTTCATAATGATATTGTTAAATTTTCTTCTAATTTTTTTTTTGTTTCATTTCAGAAAAATGGGTGCTTCTCATTCCAGGAAGAATAAGGTAATAATATTTTTGTATATATATATACTTTCTATCCAGTTCGTTTTTTAACTTAGCCTGTATAAAAACTTTTATCTAGTAATATACATTTTTAATTAATTCAACATAATTTTACATTTTCATACATTATTTCTTTTATAGTTCTTATATAAATATTTTTCCTTGTTTCTGTTTTTTGTCCTTTAACATGTCAATTGGAAGATTTTCACTTGCTTCATGACTGATACAAAGTCAAATAGTCTCCCATATTATTTCAATTATTTAGTTCTTGCCTTTTTCTCCTTGTTATCGGTCATCTATCATAACACGTTCCATGTCGTTTGTTCATTTCAAGACCTCCTTACTAACTGTATAGATAGTTCAATAAGAGCAAATGCCGATCCAATTGATTGTATGACACTTCGTCTACGAGAAATGTTGTCAACGATTAACAATACCACCGATCAGAAAAATTACGAGAATACGCGACCGTGAATAAATGCCGATTTGAAAGAATGTATGATACTTCGGTAACCAGAAATCTTGTTGGCTATTAAATAATTTGTTGTCGACGATTGACAATACCAAATATCAGAAATGACACTTCGCACACGAGAAATTTTGTTAGCTATTAAAAAATTTGTTGTAGATAATTAACAATACTAAATATCAGAAAAGTCACCCAGAATACGTGGTCGAGAGCAAATGGCGATTCAATTGATTGTATGAACCTTCGTCTACGAGAAATTATGTTGGCTATTAAACAATTTGGTGTGGACAGTTGACAATGTGATCGAATCAAAGATAAATCGCTAAAACAAAGTGAATTTCCTCTGCGAAACTAGGGGTTTTTTTCAGTTAACAAAGATTTAATTCGCATTTTTTCAGGCACAGATAACGAATATGTTTGTTAACGATTTTTATCAGCTAATGAAGATTTGTTGTCATAAATATATAAAATAGTTTATCTTAATTCTACAACACATATTTTATCTGAATGCAAAAGTTTACTAAAATTACAATATTAACAATGATTATTTTTTAATTATGTTTTAATTAATTTTTAAATTCCTTTGTGTAAAAGAAAAAATGTTTAAAAAAGTAATTATAAATTCATATTTTAATGTTCAATTACACAAATGTTATGAGTAAAAGATTATATATTTCATATGTTTAGTGATAAATCTTATTATGTAGAATGACAAATACTTCTGACAATAAACAATGAGTTTTAGGGGAAAAATTATTTTCTTTTAATTTATGTCTTTTTTCTCTTTGTAGGCTTCCAAAGTAGAAGATGGAAAACAGGAGCGTGGAGGAGATAAAAAGAGGTAAAATCATTTATATGATAATTCATAGAAGTAGCAAGAATTGTTTTTTATTTATACAATATAACCTTGTTTTTGCTATCTCTCATCTAAAATTTTTTCACACCGCATGTTTGAAATCCCAAAAATTATCCTATATTGCACAAATGAAATTTCCCCGATATTTAAATTTATCTAGCAAGTTCCATTGATAACTGTTTTTTCTTTCTGTCTTTTAAGAATATTTCTCTTTTATTAATTTTGTAAACTTTTTAAAATTCTATTGAACGCACATAAATATCTTCACATAAAATGTACGTTTCTAAAAAAAAAATATTTAAATAGTAGTGAAGTGTAAAATCATTTTAGATTTTTTTATAGCTGTGAATATAATATAATAATGCTTCTATTAGATAGAGGGATAACTTGTAACAAATATGAAAATGTTGCCAATTTAGTAAAATTCCACTAAACTTCAAAATGTTAAACTTTATGAAAAGAGCATATACACCGCTATAATTATTGTTTTTAAGAAAGATTAATCTTACCGTTTCGCATTTGAAACTAATTAATAATATATGAAAAATATAAAATTCAGCATGTTAAAAAGATAATCGAATTCATTGATTTAATCTTTCATATATAGGAATATATTTTACTTTTAGTAACTTTTTAAGTGATGAAACATAAAGACATGATCATAACTTTTCATTACATTTAATTAATAAAATAAAATTCATTTACAACACGGGAAAGAAGTTCAAAAAATAACTTTGTATTCAGCAAAAATAATGAAACTCCAAAACTTTATATCCATAGTAGTTTTGTGAATAGTAATTGAGAAATGCTATGAAGTAGACCATGAAACACTCGAAAACATTTTTTCTGCTTTTATAGCTTTATGTAAAAATCTTTAAAAGATAAACTTAATGGGTGTTTTTTTTTTCTTAATATTAAAATTTGCCATGTACACTGTAAAAAAAGACGTTTCTTAATCAACGAAAATATAATACTATAAACAAGTACGAATTAAATTTACAAACTCAAAAAATCCGACTGCGTAAAAAGCGAACTAAAAATGAAATATTTCTCATCAATGTGAAAATATTTTTTATATTACTTACCTATTTCTTTTATTTACTTGTATTGATAACTTTTAAGTTGTGTTTAATTGTTAGTTCCTATCTAAAAACACTGTTTTGATGAGACCTATGAAGGTTAGAGATCCTACCTATACAACTTTCAGGTTGTGTAATATTTAAACGGAGCTTCTGACTGTAAAATAGTCTAAGAAACATCGTCTTCATTTTGAAAGACCGATACAATAATATGCAACTCAATATGGTGCGTAATTTTTTTTTTCGTGTCTACCGCCATTTTGTATTTTATGGCCGCCATTTTGAATTTATGAAAACAAAACCTAGCCTATAACCATCGGACGGTTCAGACTAATCGATAGAGACCTCATTCATAAAATCCATCCAGTCGTTGGGATGTTTCGAGGGTATAAAGATATCCACATACATACATACATACCCAGATACGCGTCAAACACATAACCAAATATACAAAAACCTCTTCCGAATATCCCAAGATTTTGAGAAGCGTACTTTATCTTAAAAAATCTCATAAACCAATATATTTTCGATATTTAAAGATCCATTTATAAAAATTTCTTTTGCTGCTACGAACTTTCGGAAACGTTTCCGAATAGTTTTTATAGTGCATTAATCTGTTTTCTCAAGCAGGATTATTGGTTTTTAGGATACTGTCGATTCTGGTGTAAACATTATCATGAATTGCAGTCATGAAATTAGGCGTAGTTTTCAAGATAAACATTAAATATGCTTCTAAAAAAGTGTCTTTTTTTTAACTATTTTCATTTTTATAGTCTTTTAATTTTATGAATGTGAGATTTTATAAAGATTTTTTTTCCTTCGTAGGTTATGTCGCAACAGCGAAGTTGGATCCACTACTTCAAATAATGTGGAAAGTAACAGCCGTATACTTGATACAGAAAAAGCAGGATATGTGGACGTACAAAAAGATTCCGTCAAGGTCTTGTATGCAGAAAAAGATATTTTTGAATATAAATTCAAATCAGTGAAAAGGAAATATCACTGTGGATTGGAAAACAAAAATCATAAATCAAATAAATTTGTGAAGGGAGGTAATAAGGAGGAGGAGGAAGATTATCCAAGTAATCTGAATCCATTTGGTTCTGATGTTGACTATCCCAGTGCTCTAAATCCATTTGGTGATGATGTTGATTATCCCAGTGCTCTCAACCCATTTGGTGATGATGTTGACTATCCCAGTGGACTCAATCCGTTTGATTCTGACGATGATTACCCCAGCGACCGCAATCCTTTTTCTTTGGAGGAAGATTACCCCGATTCGCCGAGTCCACTTGCAGAGAAAAAAGAAATATTAAAAATAGATGCTGAAAAAAATGATTATAACTTCCTTGATGTTACTTCCAATAAAAATGTTAATCCTCTTCGTGAATCTGATAATTTAAATTATACAATAGAAGACAGTCAAGTAGCTCCAAGTTGTCCTACGATTTCTATAAATGAAAAAGATTTGTTAATCAAAAATGTTGAAAAAAGCAATTTAAATAATCCTGCAACTGGTGACAATGAAAATGATCTCATAAAAATGAAGTTTATTGAAAATAGTCAAAGCAGTGGAGAGCTTTCTGTATCAGAAATAGCTACTGATAAAAATGAATCAAAAGTTCTTGTTTATTTGAATGAAAATCTTAATTCAATCAGTAAATCTGATAATCCTGCAATAAAGGAGTGCAATGAAGAAATAAATAATTCCAGTGAATTTAAAGAGCAGGGGAATAATATAAATAGTTCACCTTCTAACAAGATAACAAGTGCACATCCCGTTGTTCGCAGAAAAAGTCGAAAAAAAAATAGAGCGCCCCTACCTCCTGTGCTATCAGTACATGAATCTCATGTAACCTCCTCCACACCTGCTATAAAAGAAGAACCTAAAATTAAATATAAAAATCCCGTTGTTCGCAGAAAAAGTCGAAAAAAAGATAGAGCACCCCTACCAGAACACAGTGAAAATAATGTAACCTCCTCCACACCTGCTATAGAAGAAGAACCGACAGTTAAATATAAAATACAGCGACCTGCACCTCCTCCTCCAATCTCTGCTATGATAAATCGAAAAGTAAGTTACATTTTCCATTTTTATATTTTTTCTTTTATATACTCTTTTGTACGGGTATCTAAAACATTATACGAGGGAAAGCCATTAGGTACGTCACAAACGATAATTAAATAATAACTTACAATGATATTCACTTCAAAACTATTTTTATCTCTCAACATATTCTCCATCACTATTTATGCACTTACATCACCGTTTTATCAGTGCCCCAACACCAGCTGCAGAGGTTCGTTGGGTTGCTGTCTCAGCCACATTAGGACTTCAAGTTGAACATTTTCCTGATGATGAAAAGCTTCAACTTGAAGTCTTTTTATCTATAAGAATTATCTTTTGTGACTTACTTAATGACTTTCTCTCGTATTTTCTTTTCGACGTGCTGATAATGTACTTATGGGAAAAGTTCTTTGCCTGATTTTTTTTCCCCTCTGCGTATTTTTTCTTGTATGAGGATAAGATATGAATGATTAGGTCATCTGGCTCTGACAAAATGTGTCAATAGCTTTCTACAAATTGTGACAATAAAGTTTGGTGAGTGTGCTTGTAAATAAAAACTTCTTGTATAAACTCCAAAAAAATCTTTATATTGCTTTTGCCGTTTGAAGCGAAATTTTGACAATGACAGTACAGTACATGAAACTTATGGTAAGGTTCCTCTTTTGGTATTGCATAGAGAACACTTAGACATTGCGACTCTCCAGACTGATATCATAGTATTTATACCTTCCCTTAATATACAGGTTACGTCAGAATAATGTATGCATACACTTTTTAACAGGTCATAATTTTTTTTCAAAGTGTCATTAATTGGAAAGAATGAGTAGACTACATTAACTTTTGAAGAAAGAAAATTTATTTTAAAATACTATTGTAAACAGGAAAATGTAGTAGAAGTACAAAAACAATATCGCAGGGAGTTACAGGCAGATCCACCTATGAGACTTAAAATTCATCGGATAAAAGATAAATTTCAAATGAATGGATGCTCATACACAAAGTTCTGGAACCGCAACTGAGTTAGAATGCGCCGCAATTATATGCGCCGCAATTATATGCGCCGCATAAAATTGCTAAAGAATATTATTTTGGGACGACCACTCATAAACATATAATTAAACCTGTGAAAAAATCTTAAAATTCAAAAAATAAATACAATATTAATACAATATTAAAAAGGATAGAAAGCTTACCCATATTTATGAGAAAAAAACATGATAATCTTTAAGTACTAAAAACAATGAGATGAAGATGGATATTGGTGCACAACATTGACCAGATTTATGAAGATAACTATACAAAGGCAATGAATTGCAAAACAAAAATTTCTAAATGTTGCTAAAACCATTTTTAGAAGATTATAAGCCCTGTTGCCAAAATAGTTTATATATATATATATATATATATATATACATATATATGTATGTATATATATATATATAATATATAATATATATACAATATATATATATATATATATGGAGCAATGGAGCATAGAGACATTACTAGTACACATAAACAGAAATATGAAAAAGTATCACTTTAAAATAATATTAGCAGTATTCTCACTATGAGCCGTATCTTCTACACAGTAAGATTGCGCTGATTTTTTTACTTGCTTTACCAGGATATTCAGCAGTCTAGTACATGAAATGGTTGCACGTGAATTTTTGAGCACCCGTGCTTCAAATTTTGCATTGTAAAACATATAGGGTCCTAAAACCGATAAATATAACTACTGTGGTTTACAGTTGCTAGGTTGTGGTGAGAAAGATTTTCCTATGTATCACCGTCCATGTCCTAAAGCTATGAAAGAATAGACATTTTGACATTGTTTCACTATGTACCGGCGTTCCATGTTTCACTGTGCCACGTCGATTTGTAGAAGACAATGGCTACGTACTTCTTCGTTAGGCTTTGTTGGAGCTAAACTGTATTAGATGTACATCCAGAAAAAAGTTTTGTTGAATCAACAAAAATTTGGTTGACCCAACAAAACTTTTTGTTTAAATATAGGTCAATAAAAATTTTGTTTGAATCGACAAATTTTTTTTTTTTTTTTTTTTTTTTTTTTTTTGCAATTCCAAAAAAAAAAAAAATTGTATCGTCAGCAAAAATGTTTTGTTAATTCAAGCAAAATGGTTCAATTTTACTTGAATTTTGCTAAAACAACAAAAATGTACAACAAATGTACAACAATGTACAAATGTACAAATATGTACAAATTTGTACAAATGTACAAAAATGTACAACAAAAATGTACTCAACAAAACATGTTGTTTAACTTTGTTTTAAAAGCATTTCTCTGTTTCACTGTGTATTCTCTCACCGATTACTACTCTCACCTTAAAATGTTATTACCCCCATCTCTATTTAGGTAAGGCATTCATCCAATTTATCAAGATATTATAAAAAAAGCATCTACGTTATGTAAAAACATTTATGTCAAGTAGCATGTACTTAAGAACCTACACTAATCACGCAACGACAATCGGGACCTATTGTTTAATTTATTGGAGTGTCCTTTCCAAATTTCTCCTTTACATTTCAATCTATCTAATGAACATGTTTTTCATAGGTTAAGCACGTTCCCATGGGGTCAACATTAGCTTACGAGTTTTGTTGTGTGACTAGTGTAGGCTCTTAAGAGTTCTTAACTTTTAACTTCACATTGTTGGTTTTCTTAAATAAATCTTACAGAAAAAAAATATTTGTGAATCGTTTTCATTGATAACACGCTTTCTCTTTTTCAGGAAAAGAAGAATGAAAAACAGCAACGAGTTCGAAAGATGTTCAAGAACTTGCGCAAGATATTTTAGTGAGCAATAAATGCCACATAATGTTTCCCACTTTGAAAGACTTTGTGAAAACCAGGATAGAGAACTTTAATACGCCAGAGACATTTACTGGCTGTATTATTATTTATTTAGTGAAAAGACACTAATATTTTGATATAATACCAGAGACAAATACTGGTTATAAAACTATATTTTAACATATTTATGTAGTGAAAAGACACTATAATACCAGAGACATTTTCTGGCTGTAAAACTATTTTAAACATATTTATGTAGTGAAAAGACACTATAATACCAGAGACATTTTCTGGCTGTAAAACTATTTTAACATATTTAAGTAGTGAAAAGACACTATAATACCAGAGACATTTTCTGGCTGTAAAACTATTTTAAACATATTTATGTAGTGAAAAGACACTATAATACCAGAGACATTTTCTGGCTGTAAAACTATTTAAACATTTATGTAGTGAAAAGACACTTTATCAAAACCAGAGACAATGACTGGTAATAATAATAAAAAAAAAAAAAAAAAAAAATTGTCGTAATAACTAATTTTTAAACTATAACCTGTGACAGTTATTATAATTTAACACGTTGACGGACAGTAGGAAATAGTTCGAAAATTGACACTATATGTTTTTGTAATTTTTAGAATATTAGAGGTATAGTTTTACTCTTTTTGCTTAAATAAACTTAATTTTGATTAATTTAGCACCTTTAATTAGGTTGCACTACTCACTTCACAACCACGTCAGGGTAGCTAGTGGTCAGGGAAAAATACAGTCAAAAAAAGTGATATACACCAGTATATTCTTATAGAAAAATTTATGTTGATTATTCGATCAAATAATCAATTTGAAGTTTTCTATAAGAATATACTGGTAATTATCATTGTTTTTTAATGTATTTTTCCCTGACCACTAGCCACCCTGCACGTGCATACTGGGTAAATGCACATTTGTGCTGCTATAGCTGTAGTGTCTAAAAACGACCGTTTCGTTTTGGGCGGCTATAGCCAAGATGCCACATTGTGAACTTCGCTTTGACGGCTATAGCCGCAAGTGTCCGTCAACGTGTTAACACCAAGACAGTGCCATTTCATCTTTTAATTGAAAACATTTAACACTAGAACGGCCGGAAACTATTTCACAGCAGAATTCGTATTTAAAAATATTTAACTTATCCATTTAACATATATCTGTGCGGCATATTTAGTGTATTTTTAAAAGAATTTTCTGGTTCGAATCAGATTATATTCATTTGGTAACGGTCAAAATGACCGCTCATGGCCGTTCTAGTGTTAATTATCCCGTGGAGAGTGACTTTGTTAACCCCTTCGCGACGAGCGTCCTTTACGGAGTTTTTAATCTTTTACCACCGGTTTTCTAAAACAGAAATTTTCGCCTAATTGAATCACAGAAATGCTACCATTAAATAAGGCAAAGCTTACACTAAAAAATAACTGGTGGGTATAATCGAGGATTCTGAGCATCTTATGCGTCACGTATACGTGTCGCTCGTCCCCAAAGGGTTAACAGCAGAGACAGGGACTAGTTGTATAACTAATTTTAAATCCATAGACAGTGACAAACATTATGCATATTTTCGAGGATTGTGAAATGATAAGAAGTTTACCTGTATTATTCAAGGACTGATGATGTGCTATTAGGCCGTGGTGGATTAGGCCTACAGGGGATACCACAAGGAAAAAACTCATCCATGAGCTTGAACCTCCGGGGTGGACGTGGATGGAAGCACCGAACATATGGAATTTTTACGCTTGTATATATGTAATGCATGTAAACGTGAGAAGAAGTTTAGAAATACAAATGAGAAAGTTTATGCAAATTAAATGAAGTTCTACGTTCAATGTAAACATGTTTTTATTATGTGGAATGTTTTGTGGAAGAGGTTGCCCAGTCAGTGGCAATGTGAATCTAATTTGTATACTTTGTACAAAGATGAGAATTAAAAGTGATTTCTGAAATTGTATTGTTTAATTATTTTAATAATTATCTTTTGTTTTTTGTTTGTTTTTGTTTTTAAAACAATTACAATAATACAATTTTTTTTTCAGTCAAAAACATTAGTACATTCGCATTTCATATACTTTACGAAAAATCACATTTTCTTAGTTCTGCTTTTAAAATTTGATAACATAATAATATAGAGTTAAAATATAGGATAGGATAATTAATTAAATGTTACAAGATATTATGAAAATGTAGTTAAGGAGAATCGCGGTGTAATGCCTACTACATTTGGAGAATTTTTTAAAGATTTTCTAAACAAACCAATTTTCAATCGAATTCGACAATTGAATGAGAGAAAATTTAAATAACAAATTCAATAATAATAAAAATAATCTGATGATCAAAAGGCTGTAAACAAAAAAAAAATAATTTATGATTTGCATCACAGGAAACTCTTTTAACTGGCGCGCACAACTGCTCGATAACTATAGTTCTAAAAAACAAATAAAACAAATGTTTAAAATATTTTAATTCGAAACTATTCATTTTCACAAAAAAATATTATCTTTTAATGCAGAATTTCGAGAAAGAATTTTGAGAAGCTAATTATTGGGCTAAGTGGTTAAAGAAAATTTATTTTACGAATGTCGAAAAATTGCCGCAAAACCAATAGTGGACAAAAACATTGTAATAGCAATTATTTCACGAATGTCACAAAATTACCGCGGAAAACGAAATAACACTAAATATCGCTAAAAATTCAATAATCGCAGCGGTTAAAATTTACTATATTAGGGTAAAATTTCGAAACAAAATTCCTTTTACGAATGTCAAAAAATCACCACGGAACGCGAAAAAAAAGCGAGTTGAAAATCACATTAAACATTCAAAAATTTCAGAAAACAAAATTTACTGTATTACGCTACATTTTGAAGCCAGATGCTTCTTACGAATGTCAAAAAATCGTCGCGGAACGCGAGAAATCGCCAAAATTCAAAGATAGAGGAGGACAAAATTTACTATATTAGTCTAAAGGTTTTAAACCGAATTCCTTCTAACAACGTCATAAAATCGCCACAAAATGTGAAAAAAAATTTAAAATCACATAGAAAAATTAAAAAATCGTTGTACGAATTCCGAATAAACTTTATTGAAAACAGGACAAAATTTACTATATTGGGCAAAAATTTTACAGCCAGATTCCTTTTACTAAGGAATCCTTTTAAAAGGAAACATTCCTTTTACTATTCCTTTTCCTTTAAGGTAGAAAAATCGCCGCAAAATAAAAGAAAAACAAATAAATAAATAAATGCTAGAAAACGCATAAAAATTGCTAAAAATTGAAAAATCTCAGAGGAGCAAATTTACTACAATTGGCTAAAACATTTTAAAAGAAATTATTTTCTGAATGTAACAAAATCGACGCGAAAAGACTCTAAAAATCGCATTGAAAATCGCGGGAGACAAAATCTAATTATTTGAAATCGAATTTCTTTTATGAATGTGAAGAAATCGACGCGGATTGCAAGAAAATACTAAAAATTGTATTGAAAATAGCAAAAACTAAGGCTAACGGTTTAAAACAGAATTAATTTATTTAACGTATATCAAAATATCACCGCGAAGCGCAAGGCAATGCTAAAAATCTCGTCAAAAATGGCTAATAATTCAAAAATCGCCGAGAACAAAAATTACTTAAGTGGACTAAAACATTGTAACCCGAATTCTTTCACTGTAATCATATGCAACTTCTCTGACTGTAACTACATGCAATGTGCTCCGTATTTTTATTTTAAAATACGAAAAAAAAAATTCTATCTCTCTCTCATTTTTACTTAGTTTCGACATGTATAATGTATTATAGTCTGTTCAATACATGCGAGCCAAATGTCGCCCTTCTAGGGGTGCGCCCTGAGGCGGCTGCCTCGTCTGCCAGCCCTGGGGAGAGGAATAGATTAATTTACAAGATAGAGACAGTTACAGCAAAATCTGTAATCTGCAGCGATACTAGAGTCACTAGTGACAAAGGGGGAAAAACTAACAAGACAATGCTATTATGTATATGAAATAAGTTTATGCTCTATGTTTTTAATATCTATTATTTTCTATTTTAGGCGGACGATTCCTTTCAAATTGACCATTGATTCATTGTATAAGTTTCATTTTAAACGACTTTATTTTTATTCTTTCTTTTATTATTATTGAAACAATAGTTCTTTTCAGAAGTTTTTAGTATGTCTAAACATGTTAAAATATGTCCGGCAGAATCTTATTTGCACACAAATTGGAATTCAAAACTTTCGTTATTAGCTGTTACTACTAAGTTGAAAACGTAAAAATGTAATATTTAAAAAAAAAGAAAGATCATAATAAGATAGGGAAATCAGCTAATCTGTATCTCTTTAAAGCACAAAGCCAAATTCACCGACATATTTCGTTTGATTCAAGTTTCGTTTGGAGAAACTGACCAGCGTATTGGACGAAGTCTGCTAGTTATTCAATAAGCTCCTTATAATGTACGCTATATATATTGAATAAAAATATAGTAGAAGCCCGATTGATATATAGTGGCTTCTGGTATAATACGATAATAACTAAACTAGTGGGAAAAGTATAAGAACAAATCATATTTGCAACCAAGTAGAGGAATTTTGGGTATTATGGAACAGTTGGATAATATAGAATACCAATGTATCTATATTACCCGAAGGTAATATGCCATCAAGCGGCAATACTGTAAACAACTTAAGAAAGTTTCCCAGAGTGCCTCTTAGAGAGTGTCGTTCTTCGGTTGGCGTCAGGGGGCGTTGCGTGAATAAACATTTGTTTTTCGCGTTTGGATAATTTCAAGAGGTAAGTTTTCAATACTTTTTATTCATTATTAGAAATAATATTTTTACATTGAAACTAGTCATGATATACACCCAAATAGTACCAGTTTATCATATAAATTTTTTTTTATAATTTCTGATTAATGACAATAAACAGGGGGTATTTTTTTAAACTGGCTCGATCGGGTTATATGGAATACCTGTATTGAATACCCTTAACTGTTACTGGCGCAGACACCTATCCTTATATTGTGATTTGTGTATGAAAACTAAAACTATATTAACTGACAACATAATACTATATTTTAATAATGCTTCCTTGGTACTATTAAATATGTATTTTTCCAAATTTTGCGCGTTTTCTTCATTTTTAACCCACTATTCCATATTACCCTACTATCTCATAAAATCCTTCAAAAAAGTTTTTCATTGTTATTATTTGTTTGCATATGATGAACTTTCGTAAAATGATTTTTGTCTACAAATAACTAATTACATATCGATGAAGTTTGTAATTGTAATCGGTTTTCGGGTTTTAAACGATATCAAGCTGTGATATTGCTTCAAACGTAAATGGTATAACATAATACCCAGAGTTTCTCTACATTAAAATTACGTTCAAAATGAATACAAAGTTTGCCACAAAATACCATTTAAATTTAGAAAATTATAATTTCCTTTAATATTAAACAGCAGCAACTTGAAGGTTATATACCACTTCAGTCGAAGGTCAATCTATTAAGGGAGATTGCACTTTGTAAGCCCAAAAAGTAGACATTTTTTAAGAGTTTCTTCTCAATAAAAGATCAATTAAACGAAACCGGATTTTTTCCAACTAAACAGTGTATTTTATATCTATTTTGACAATTTTATTTTTGTGTAAAAATATATAAAAACTGGTGGCGGCATCCTTATTTTAAAACGCGCATGCTCAGCGTGACGACTTTGCGAAGTGAAGACTGCACCTTGTACAGTCGTCTGAAGTAAAAATAGTATTATAGTATAGTATTATACTATTAATAGTATAAAAGTAACGCTCGATTATAAGTATTCAATGTTTATCTTTAAAATCGTGACGAATTTCACTGCTACAATTCATGTTGTTCCAAGACAATTTCGCTACATAACGTTAAGTTAGTGTAGGCCCCGATTATGTAAAATTCAAAGCTTTGATTTACGCTTGGTAGAAAGCCCAAACTAGTGAATTTGTCAAGATAAAAAATATAAATTCTTTCTCTGTTTCTTCTTTAAAATATGGCAACATAAATGAAAAAAAAGTGTTATTTAAACTATCTGTATAGATTTTGTAAATAAGTTTTCTCAAAGTATACACTGCAAATCTTTATACACTTTACAGAACACTTTTTATAACTCTTATATTGTCACCTTTTTTAGAACACTTTGAAGTGCACTTTTTGGAACAGTTTTTAGAATACTTCTGAAAACACTTCTTTTTTTCAGCACACTTTCTAGCGCAATTTTAGAAAGCGATGATTTCATAAGTGTGCCCGAATGTGTTCCCAACTTGTTCTCAAATGTGTTTCCAAGTTTAGATTTTACAAATATCCTGAAGATTTATTTTCTATTTCTATAGTCTTTTCATCTCTTCTAATGACAACATAACTTTTTAAAAGTTTGATATTGAAAACTGGTCTGCTATATTTTTTATAAGATATTTAGCTGAAAGATCTTTAAATTCATTCAAAACGTTTATTTCAAGCCTATAGATTGCTCTGTACTTGAAAAAAAGAAGTAAATAGTTTTTAGTTTGCAGAATAAGTTATGAATTATAAAACTAAATTTATTATTAAGCTTTATAATGAATCATTATAAAAAATGTATTACAATAATGATATAATAATTGACATATTCATGATATATTAATATTAATCAAATATATGACGATCCTACTTTGATGATAGATTAGTATTAATATTAATTAATTGATATCATGATAATTTTTTTTTTATTTTTTGTAATATTTTTCTTATTTTTTGCACAGTTTATATTTTGATGAAAATTTATTTTTTAGAGACATGTAATAAATTTGTTTAACGCAGAAAAGACATATGAAAGCATAAAAGTGATTTTAAGGTTTAAAAAAAATAAACTTAACATTTTACTGTGGAAAAACGACGTTTAAAATTTCATAATTATGTTAGTGGTTTTTTACCCTAATACTTAAATAACTTTATACAACATGATATAGTTTAATACAAATTATTTTTGCCAATGAATAGCCGTAGAAACATTTTTTAGAAAAATTTAAATAAATCAATCAACACTTTATGTCTTTTTAACACTTTCCAACATAGTTGAAAAGTGTTTATGAATTCAGTTTGTCAACACTTTCCTACATAGTTGAAAAGTGTTTATGAATTTGGTTTGTCTGTCTGTCTGCGCTTTAACTCGCGTAAATATGCTCGGATTGTCATGCAATTATTAAACGTTATTGAGATTTACTATGAAATGTTTGGTATTGAAAATGAAGTGTGTAGCACTTATAGTTTTTTTACAGGGATGCTCAAAAGAATTAAGTTACATTACGGTGTATGGGGAAAAATAATTTAACGGTGTATTTCAATGATGTTGCACTATTTCAAACAAATTGAACTTTATATGCATTATTGAGATGCACTACAAGAGGCTTACTATAGAATAGGGTGTGCATATCACTTATAATTCCTTTACAGGGACACTCAAAAGAATTCCGTTACATTACGATCTATGGAGAAAAACCGTTTGCGGTTAATTTTAATAATCTTTCACTATTTGAAACATATTGAAGTTGATATCTATCATTAAGGTGCATTACAAGAGGGTTACTATAGAATATTGCGTATATAGCATTCATCGTTCATTTACAGGGACTCACCTAAGAATTCGGTACTGTCTG
Organism: Maratus michaelseni; assembly: GCA_963931845.1. Classification (NCBI taxonomy): domain Eukaryota; kingdom Metazoa; phylum Arthropoda; class Arachnida; order Araneae; family Salticidae; genus Maratus; species Maratus michaelseni. The sequence goes on along the minus strand of OZ007588.1, from coordinate 58,491,121 downwards.
TTAACAATAATTGCTGAAAGTGCATGTTCAGTTGCTGAACACGTTTTTACATTTAAGTCATTTTTTGTATATTACTTGTTGTGTATAAATTGTATAGACCACGTACAGGGCAGCACACAAGTTTTATAATACATTTCCATTTATTGACGGAAATTCCAGAAGCGAAATTTTAAACTGTGCTACACGTTTCCTAATTGAACTAAAATTTATATGTTAGTATATATTCTATGTAGTACATATAGAAATCTATAGATCATATACGTCGCTGCACGAAATAATTCGAATATTTTTTCCGAATATTGTTGGTAATTCCTGAAATTGTGTTTTTAAATATGTTATGTGTTTTCCAAATTGTTTACTTAGATATCATCTTTCACCTTATTAAAAAGAAAAGATTTGTTAAATTATTTTGGAAGTGATGGGAAGAGTAACATAATCTATGCTTGACGCATGATATTTCGATCTTGTTTTATCTTTAAATGACACTAACTTTTAATATTTATTCTCCGGTTACTTAATATTTATTCTCCGGCTTATTACAAATGACCTTTTCTTATACCTCTAATTAGAGAATAAAGCTTACGGCTACGAATAAAGGGAACCGGTACAATGAATAAAGGAAATAAAGATATGTATTTTTTTTTCTAAAGTAGATATTAATATAACTTGGTTGTTTTAGATCGAGATTGAAATAAACCTTTTTTTTTTTTTTACTTTTTTTTTATCATGATGAATTACATAAAGCTTCGATGGAAAAGGTTTTTATCAATTGAGTGAGTATATATTTTTCGGAAAATATAAGAAATGTGATTTTAAAAAAATAATAAAATATGTATAAATATTATAGAAAAATGTTGATATAATAAAACTATTTTAGAAATATTGAACAAGGAAAAGGATATTTTTTTTTATATCGAATAAGTTCTTTATAGTATGAGCTATGTATTTTTAATATAAATGCATTAGAAGCAGGCTATAACGCTCTTTGATACATCGTGGACTCTGATGTAACATGGTCTGTATCGACGAACTACCGTGTTTCATGAAGTAAAATAAAATAAAATAAAAATTAAATTAAATTAAAAGTTGGAATGTGATTCACATGGGAAGGCAAGAGAAAGATTTAAAAAATAGTAAATCAAAACTAAATAAATTATAAAGGCATAATAACACATAGGCATAATAACACATAATAAAGGGATAATAACACATAATAAAGGGATAATAACACATATGCTTGTTTTCTTGAAAACTATGACATTCAGCTATCGTCCAAGAAGTTGACATATTTTACTGGATATTAAAATCCCACTATCTTTTTAAATCCTTACAAGGTGGAACAAGAACGAAAAATCATGCGTCAAGCATAGATTATGTGACACTTTCCAACACTTCCAAAATAATTTTACTTACCTTTACCTTCTAATAAGGTGAAAGAGGATACCCAAGTACACAATTTGATAAACGCATAACATATTTAAACCGCAATTTCAGGAATTACCATCAATATCCTGAAAAATATCCGAATTCTTTTGTACAGCCCTGTATATGATCTATAGATATGTATTTGTACAACATAGAATGCACAACTTTATTTCAGTTAGAAAACGTGTAACACAGTTTAAAATTCCCCTTTGGAATTTCCGTCAATAAACGGAAATGTACTCCAGAACTTTTCTGCGGCTCTTTATATGATATATACAATTGATACACATCAAGTAATTTCCAAAAAAAAAATGAGTTACATTTTAAAACTCGTTGAGCAACTGAAAAAGCACCTCCAGCAATTATTGTTATATTATATCCTGTTCTATAGTAAGCCTCTTATAGTACACTTCAGTGATACATATCAATTTTAATATGTTTGAAATTGTGTAACATCAGTAAAATAATGCGCAAATGATTTTTCCCCATAGAGCGTAGTGTAAAAGAATTATTTTAAGTGTCCCTGTAAAAAGACTATAAGTGCTACACACTTCCTTTTCAATACCGAACATGCCTCAACTCTATATACCGAACTTGTAAACCCGGATTGGAGAAACCCGAATCGTATTTCTTGTAAATATTTAGCAAAAACTTCTGATTTGAGATTTTTACTTGAATACAAGAAACACAATTCCCCCCAAAAACATGTTTCTTTTTAGCAAAAAGTAATAAAACTCCCTTTAATTTTCGGATATTTCATTGAGAATGACCATTTCTATTACTTCTATAATGATAGTATAAGGCTTCCGACTATGAAGAAAAGGAAAAGTGCAGGGTGACGAAAGGAAATAAAAATATAGTTCCCCCTCTCAAGACAGAAATCAATATAATATTGACAGTAGCTGGGTCGAGATTAAAAGAATTTTTTAGAATTTCTTTTGACATGGTGAGTTATGCAATTGTATTATTTTTTTTTTTCACAGACATTTCTTATTACATCTCTAATTAGAGTTTAAGACTCTGACTATGAAGAAAAACAAAAGTGTAGGATGACGAAAGAAAATAAAAATACAGTATTTTTTTCCCAAGGCAGAAATCAACATAATATTGACAGTAGCTGTGTTGAGATTGAAAGAACTTTTTACAATTTCTTTGACATGGTGAGCTATGCAATTGTGTTATTGTTTTTTTTTTTCACAGACATTTTCTATTACTTCTCTAATTAGAGTAAAAGACTTCTGAATATGAAGAAAAGCAAAAGTGTAGGATGATGAAAGGAAACAAAAAAATATTTTTTTCTTCCCAAGGCACATAATATTCACAGTAGCTGGGTCGAGATTAAAAGATTTTTTTTATAATTTCTTTTGACATGGTGAGTTATGCAATTGTATTATTATTTTTGTTTCACAGACATTTTCTATTACTTCTCTAATTAGAGTATAAGACTTCTGCCCATGAAGAAAAGCAAAAGTGTAGGATGATGAAAGGAAACAAAATATAGTTTTTTTTTCCCAAGACAAAAATAAATATATTATTGACAGTAGAGATTGAAGGAAAATTTTGTAATTTCTTTTGGCATGGTGAGTTATTCAATTGTATTTTATTTTCATACGCATTTTCTATTACTTCTCTAATTAGAGTATAAGACTTCCGACTATGAAGAAAAGCAAAAGTGTAGAATGACAAAAGGAAACAAAAATATAATTTTTTTCCCATGACAGAAATCAACATAATAGTCACAGTAGCTGGGTCAAGATTAAAAGAATTTTTTATAATTTCTTTTGACATGGTGAGTTATGAAATTGTATTATTATTTTTGTTTAATAGACATTTTCTATTACTTCTCTAATTAGAGTATACAACTTCCGCCAATGAAGAAAAGCAAAAGTGTAGGATGATGAAAGGAAACAAAATATAATTTATTTTCCCCAAGACAGAAATAAATATATTATTGACAGTAGAGATTGAAAGAAAATTTTATAATTTCTTTTGGCATGGTGAGTTATGCAATTGTATTTTATTTTCATACACATTTTTTATTACTTCTCTAATTAGAGTATAAGACTTCCGACTCTGAAGAAAAGCAAAAGTGTAGAATGACAAAAGGAAACAAAAATATAATTTTTTTTCCCACGACAGAATTCAACATAATATTCACAGTAGCTGTGTCAAGATTTAAAGAACCTTTTATAATTTCTTTTGACATGGTGAGTTATGCAATTGTATTATTATTATTTATTTCAAATATTGGATGAGATAAACCTTTCTGAAAATTAATTTATAAACGTTCTATTTACTTAATAAACAGATTGAACTAATATGAAAAATATCTTATAGAATCGACAAAGAAAAAAATTACAAGAGAAAATCTATAAATTACTAAAACTTGTTTTAAGCTGTAAACTTCATTTCATTTCATTTAATTGTTCCAGGTATTTTAATGTAACAGGATAATCGCACATCGCAGACTTGGAAATGCGCAGTTAAATTAAATGTTGTAAACGGACCATCTAACTGCAAACTGTTAAATACATGCTCATTAGATCTACCTAGTTAACGATGTGTATGTAGCATGATGTGTTGATATAACTCGTATGTATATACCATTCAGCTAAATTATATACCTCCGTCTTGGGATACATTAAACAAGCTAATGAGTACATAACTTAATCAAGTTTATGCATTACTGAATGCTTTTATATATCTGATATCTAATGCTATATCACACTGTAAACAAGTTGGAAATTGTACGTTTAGAAGGTGCGTTCGTCTTATAACTAGTTTCACAATGTAAAAAATCATCCTTATTATTTCAGTGAAATGAATTACATCGTCTTCTATGAGCGAAATGATCATGCCTTTTTATTCTTCTTACGTATGCCATGTTTACAAATGCGAATTTTTTTTTCTACACCAGACTGCACTGTAAAGTTCAGCAAGAAGACCTTGCTTTGCAAATGAGTACGTCCATGGTTTAATAATTTTATGACTCATAATGAACGAATCTCTTGTGTTTGTCTACTTTAATGGATTGAGATATTCGGCTAACCTAATTTCCACTGAAGTTATCTCAGAATCTATACACTTTTGAATGTAACTCATCTCTCAAGCAAACCATTTTTTTGAACGATCTTTCTAAAAATGTAACTTTTATGCCATTTTATTCGAAAAAATAATTTTGAATAAAAATGGCCGCCTGGCATATGAAAAAAGAAGTGGTTTGCCCGTATTGGTTTCCCTCAGTCTCATGACTTGCGCGTTTATTATATAGATTACGTACGATAGGATTTAATAGAATAAAGAAAACTTCTATTAGTATCTTTTTAAGTTTTGATTCGATTTTCGTAAAATTTGAAATGACTTGACAAAATTCCACAACGATAATATATATTAAATTTTAAACCATTCGGTTGGGTAGTTTTTGCGCTGTTATATGCGGACAGACGGACAGATGGATGGACAGACGGACAGATGGACGGACGGACGGACAGACCAGACGACGAGTGTAGGTGCTACGGCCCAACTCTGGTGTAAAGTAATTAGATGAGCCATAATGGGATTCTTCTGCACTTTCAAAACAACAACAACAAAATACGGTTCAACCTCAAAAAATCATTTACACTTTCACCAAACAAGTATTTAAAAAAATTAAAAAATTAAACCGTCTTCAAGGCATGATTTCTCATCGTGGTTTTGTGGCAATCATGTATTGTTATCCCTACTAATGTTCTGTATGGGTTTGACCCTATTTAAATATAACGACTCGAACCCGACGCACTTCAAATTTTTATATTAACGCATTAGTCTATATTTTAATACAAATATGAAATAAATAATATGTATTTATATAATATACTGTACATACAAAAAATAAACATATACGATCCAAAAAATGTATACGTACATTGTTTATCGTATACATTATTGAATTATTATTATTTTTTTATTGAATTTTGTAAAAAACCGTTTTCAATGGAGTTTACCCTGAAACGCCATCAAATGATTCACCTAAGGCAAAGAGAAGGTGCATCAAATATGAACCCTTCTAACACAGTCGCGGGCCCATCTGATGCCCGCCCTTCTATCTCAGGCCCGTCACACGTGGAGCCCTCTAAGGTAATTCTTTAAATATATATTTTTTTAATTTTACAGGTCTTTTTTTTAATGTTAGTCCTCGAGAAAGATTAAATAGTTTTAAAGAGTTTTTTTTAATAGTATCATTTAAAAAATAGGGTGGGTTTCGAGAGACTGAAATAGATTTTCTGTTTAACTTTAGGTTTTGTTTAATAAAGAGTAAAACAAAATTAAGGGGTTTTCTTTTTAAAAAATTAAGGGATTTTCTTTTTAAAAAAAATTAAATAAAATTTTAAATGAGGGTTTTTTTTTCTTTTCAGGATGTTCACACTTGCGATGTGTGCCAAAAATCTTTCGCGAATGGACGAAATTTAAGACGTCATCGTGCTACCCACACAAAATCATCTGATGGTCTATTCACCTGTGAAATTTGTCAAACAACCTTCACCAGAATTGACAATTTTCTACGCCACAAGAAGTCCAATTCAGAAGATGACAGCTGTTTTAAGTGCGATATTTGTCAGGAAATTTTCAACCGGGCTGACAACCTAAAACGACATTTAATAGCTCATGAAAACCCTCAATATAGATGCCCTGAATGCGGAGGAAAATTCGCAAGGAAAGAAAATTTAAATCAGCATATACGCACGCAGCATAGCAGCACTTTAAGGAACATCCCAACAGAGTAACCAAGTACCAACCGTTCGAAGATACAGTCAACATGAATGGCATATCCTATCCTGTACCATATCAGAAGATTCCTCTAATTGAGTCAATGAATGATCTAAGAATCAATATTTTCGGGTACGAGGAGGGCGAACTTTACATCCTATATGTATCTAATAAAACAAACGAGGATGCGATTAACCTACTTCTTCTTTGTGATGGTGAGAATACTCATTACACCCTTATAAGGAACTTTTCCAGGTTCATGTCCCATCGAAGTGATCATAGAAGTGCTGCCTATTACTTCTATACCTGCTTACATGGATTCACAAGACCTGAATTACTAGAAGATGACAAGCCCTATTGCAGTAACCACACCCCTCAAGTGATTCAAATGCCAAAACCCGGTGAAAATATACTCTCATTTACAGGAATCCATTTGCAAGCTCCTGTGCCCTACGTCATCTATGCAGATTTCGAATCCCTACTCGTACCCATTTACACTACTGAACCCTCCAATAAGTCATCTTACCAAGTAAAGACTGCTCGTCATGAGGCTTGTGGGTTTGCGTTCGTTATTGTGGGCTCTGACGGACGTACCTATAAGAAGATAGAAGTTTATCGTGGTGAGAATGCTGCAGAGGAGTTTATTAAAGCCATCCTAAAATTCAAAGAGGAAATCACATCGAAATTATTAACCATCGCCCCGATGAATCTCAGTGACGAAGAGGAAGAAGCTTTCCAGCAAGCCACAGAATGTTGGATCTGTCATAAGTCATTGGGCAAGGAACGCGTCAGGGATCACGATCACATTTCTTCAAAGTATAGGGGAGCTGCCCACCCCTCTTGTAATATTAACTTCAAGCAGAGTAAAGTGATTCATGTCGTGTTTCACAATCTTAAAAAGTATGACGCACACCATATAATGCGTAAGCTGGTTGCTTTAAACAGCTGAAAATAAGTGTGATTGCTGCCAATTTAGAAGACTACATCACATTTAAATTACAAGAATATCATTCCTCTATTCAATTCTCATTCATTGACTCACTGCTCTTCCTCCCGGCCTCCTTGGACAAATTAACATCAAATCTGAAACAATGCGACTTTAATATATTAAGAGAAAACTTTGCTCAAAATACAAGAACTGAACTACTATGTCGCAAAGGTATTTATCCCTATGAATATATGAATTCGTTTAAAAAATTTCAAGAAAACCAGCTTCCTCCACCCTCTGCTTTCCACAACACATTATCCAATCAAGATATCACAGAATCAGACTATGCACATGCGAAAAATGTATGGAATACTTTCAGAATAAACAATCTCGGGGAATATCACGATCTATATTTAAAGACCGATGTGCTTCTACTAGCCGATATATTCGAAAATTTTAGACGTCTCTGCAGTCAATATTATAATATTGACCCATCCCACCTCTTCACTTCACCAGGCTTGTCTTGGCAGGCTTGTTTGAAAATGACTGAGGTGGAGTTGGAATTATTGACCGATGTGGACATGCTGCTTTTTATCGAAGAAGGCGTACGCGGGGGTGTGTTGCAGATCTCCCACAGGTTTGCGACCGCCAATAATAAAGATGTTCCAAATCACGACCCTAGTGAAGATACATCACATATCATGTACTGGGATGCCAACAATCTTTACGGTTGGGCGATGTCCCAGTACATGCCCCATGGAGGGTTCCAGTGGTGTGATAGCTCCAACTTTACAGAAGAAAGCATATTACAGATACAAGATGACGCAAGTACAGGTTACATTTTCGAGGTGGACTTTGAGTACTCTGAATCCCTTCACGATGAGCATAACGACTATCCTCTTGCCCCGCAAAGACTCACCGTACAAGAAGAAATGCTGTCTGGTTACGCAAAGAATCTTCTACAGAAGGGGTTCAGAGGTACTCCGAAACTCATCCCCAACTTGATGAGAAAAATCAAATATATTTCTCATTATAGAAACGTTAAATTATACATTGAATTGGGGTTAAAGTTAACGAAAATTCACAGAGTTCTCCAGTTCCAACAGTCCCCTTGGCTCAAACAATATATCGAATTCAACACTGAAAAACGCAAGCAAGCGACTAGTGCCTTTGAGAAGGATTTCTTCAAACTACTAAACAACAGCATTTATGGGAAGTGCATCGAAAATCTTAGGAAGAGGCGAAATATAGAATTATCTAATCAATAAAGAAGATGTGAGAAGCTAGTCGCCTCTCCCTACAAAAATTTCAAGATATTCGATGGGAATCTCGTAGCTGTTGAAAGGCAGAAGCCCAGTATCTTGATGAACCGTCCTATTTACGTCGGGTTTTCGATACTAGAGCTATCAAAGGTGCTCATGTACGAATTCCATTATAAATTTATCAAACAAATTTATCCTGGAAATCGTTCAATTCTGCTTTTCACGGATACAGATTCTTTAACCTATCTTATCACGACTGAAAACCTACAAAATGAGATGTATCTCAATAGGTCGCGATTTGATTTTTCAGATTACCCCCAAGAACACCCCCTTTATTCTAACACGAATAAGAAAGTCTTGGGGAAATTAAAAGACGAATTAAATGGCGTGCCTATTCATCAGTTTGTAGGTTTAAAGTCGAAAATGTATTCGATTAAATCCTCCAAAGAAGAAAAAAAAGCGAGCCAAGGGGGTCTCAACATCTATAGTTAAAAATAAATTAAAACATGAAGATTACGTAAAATGTGTGGAAAGACAAGCTACAACCTTTGAAGAACAGTCAAGAATAGGGCAGCAATCACACATACTTTACACCCTTAAACAAAATAAAAAGTGTTTGTCACCCTTTGACGACAAGCGTTACATGCTAGAAGATGGAGTAAGTAGCCTAGCTTACGGGCATTATAAAATTCCAAGATGATTAGAAAAAAAAATCTTTAGAAAAGAAAAGGAAGATATCAAAATCTTCCAAACAAATTTTTGGGAATCGTTTGTGTGATCTACCTCCCCGTGGTGATTCCTGGGACCAGGAAGTTTTGACTCTAGGTCACTTCTAGCCAAAAGCTCATATCTTAAGGTAAAATTCATTTCAGTTGAGAGTTAATATCTTAGATTACTTTCAGTTGAAAATCCTACTTTTGGCGACTTTTAAAACTAAAAATTCTATTTTAACTCTAAATTCTATTTTTGGTTTAAAAGAAAAAAATCTTAATACCTTTTTCAATGCATGAATAATTGTTTCTAACATATATATTGAATAGCCTATTCTAGTTTTAATAAAAAAAGCGCAAAAAAATTTCTAAGTTCCCCAATTAATGAATGATCATTTTTAATTAAACCATTATTGACTTTTAAAATTCACCTGTAATATACTCTAACATGTATATCGAATAGCCTACTCTCGATGAAAAAAAAAATTGCTTCGAAAAATTTCTAAGTTCTTCAATTAAAATTAATTAAATTTCTAATTCACTAAAATAAATCCGTTGAAACACACCTCGTACTGTAGTTGAAAAAAAAGTTGCTTCGAAAAATTTCTAAGTCTCGCAATTAAAATTAATTAACACTAATCCTCAATTAATCCCCTTATCTTAGGTGGTGGAGGAGGGCACTTCGGAAGGAAGAGCTGAGCTGCACTTTGGGAGGAGGGCTGAGGGCAGGTGCTGCACCGTGCACCGTGCCCTAATTTCTTCTCTACTACTGTATAACACTACTTACAATGTATCCAAACAACCGTATGTCTAATTATCATAGTTTTCGAACAATACATATTTATAATCAGGGCAAGACTTTTGGTTCACCCTATATCTCTAATATCAATTTTTTCTTTTTTGTATAAAAATAGACACATATACATAAACACGCTTTAATATTTTAATAAATAATTTTTTTTGTGAGTAAAATTGGGACTGACTTGATCTGATAAATTATTTGACATAATGCTGTAATGCTAAAAATAAAAAGGAATTTAAAATAATTACTCTAATGTTTTATACACTTTCTTTCTAATCATTATAGTGATATATTTATATAATAATTTCTCGTTCATTTGAAAAAAAAATTTCCTACTTTCTACAAGCGTCCCATTGATTTTTCGTTAAAGAACCTCCATACCTTCCCTGATTTTATTTATATGAAAAAATGAATAAAGATATTTTTATTTTATTTTCTTCAAGGAACTTTTAGTGGCATATTTCTAAAAAACTAATACCAGTAAAATATGCAATTATCGCTGATTTTTTTTTTGCTAGCTTGAAGTGATCTTTTTTGAGATATGGAACACATCCATTCTGCTTGGGTTAGCATAAAGCCTTATCGATTATCGCTATTAAAAGAAAGTCATCGATAAGTAACTGTTAAAATGTAACAGCTACGAAAATGTTGCATATCAAAGGAACTCGACAGAGTTTCTCGCCAAGCATAAGAAACAGCAATGCATTGAACCGTAAATGAAAGGAATTTCCGCCAATGGATGCCAAACGATTTTACAAACAAATTTAGCACTCTGTCTAGTTTATATTTTGCGGACGGTACAAAACGGGTTTTTAACACATCTATATCTCGCGTTCTATTTATGATAGAAACAAAATTCTTGATTCTATGGAATGGGGCGTGCCAAGGGACTAAGAATTCAAAAGTAAAGCAAAATCCGACGAATAGGTTTTCAGTAAATGCGATTTTAAAAGTGCTGTTTTTTGCACTTTTTAAATCTTGTTCAGACCAAAAGCTGTTGACAGGGCTACAGCAATGTGTAAGTATAGGATTTTTACGCGGTTTACGTTATTTGAATCGTTTTTATGAGTAGTTCGGACCTTTGTAAGTTTCATGTAAAAATATTAATTAGTTTCTGATTTATATCAGTTTAAAGTTATTGATTCCTATACTTAACATAGAGCAAAAAACTGTTGACAGGGCTACAGCAATGTGTAATTATCAGATTTTTACGCGGGTTACGTAATTGGAATCGTTTTTATGAGTAGTTCGGACCTTTGTAAGTTTCATGTAAAAATATTAATTAGTTTTTGATTTATATCAGTTTAAAGTTATTGATTCCTATACTTAACATAGAGCAAAAAACTGTTGACAGGGCTACAGCAATGTGTAACTATCGGATGTTTACGCGGTTTACGTTATTTGAATCGTTTCTATGAGTAGTTCAAACCTTTATAAGTTTCATGTAAAAATATTAATTCGTTTTTGATTTATATCAGTTTAAAGTTATTGATTCCTATACTTAACATAGAGCGAAAAAATAATAAATGACCCAACTCTTTTAGGAATGGTCTTATACACATGATATTAAGATATGTTATTACACTCGACCCAAGTAAGCTTCCTATTATAAAAAATCGTAACATTTAAGGTTCGTTTACAGGGTCTCACAAAAGATCTTTTGATATAGGTCTAAAATTATCCGATCTGTGTAATTATCCGATTTTTATCCGGTTTGCAGCATTTGAATTGTTTTTATGAGTAGTTCAAATGTTTAATATTTCGTGTATAAATATTAATTAGTTTTTTATGTATACCACTTTAAAGTGATTTATTCCTATACTTAAGATGAAGCAAAAAAAAAATATTAAATTCCTATACTTAAGATGAAGCAAAAAAAAAATATTAAATGGTCTAACTCTTTTCGAAAAGAACGTATGCGCATGATGTTAAAATATGTTACTACGAACGACCTAAAGTTAGCTTCCTATTGTGAAACACTGTTTCACAACAGGAAGCCATTCATTTAGCCATTCATTGAATCTCCGGATATGACGAACTTAAAATGCTAAATTTCGTTTACAACTGTTTATACTGTTTATACTGTTTGTTTACAGGGTAACTCAAAAGATTTTTTAATAAGACTAAAAAGTTGTGTAATTAGCGAATTTTTACGTTGAAGTACATGATTCCTGTACTTAACACAGAGGAAAAACAATAGTAAATTGCATAACTTTTGTCAAATTGGCTATATATACAAGATATTCAAATATGTTACTACATCCTCTCTATTGTAAAGCAGTATTGAAGCATATACGTTTCGTTTACAGAGTCTCTTAGAAGATCTTGATTACATTACAACCGATGTATATTTACTGAGTGAGATGTATTTTAATGATTTTACACTGTTTCAATCTCTGTAAGGTTTCATTATCTTGCTTTAAAATTTAATATGAATTCATTTTGTCCGTCTGAAATTTCGTCGATGTTAAGCTCTAAATCTATTAAAATATAGTTTCATCGATTAAAAAAACTGTATTTATAAATATATAATTCTAGCGTATCAGGAATTGATTGAAATAGCAATTACAAAATTCCAACTTTACGTTCATGCGCTGAGTAATAGAATGTAAAAATGTTGCTACCCCCAAGATTACAAGTTTTGCGTTTAAATATTAGCCATTCATTGAATCTCCGGATATGACGAACTTAAAATGCTAAATTTCGTTTACAATAGGTGATCGGTAACGAACTGTTCGGTTTACGAACAAATCGGTTAACGAACACTTTCGTGTGAGATTTTTATATTCGGAGAACGAACACCTCACGAAACAAAGCCATGATGAAGCAATGCCGTGTTTCATATTTGCCGAGCTATACTTATTGCCTCTATTGTCAACTTTGAGAACATTTTAACAGTTGCATACATATGTTCTAATTAATTCATGGACTGCCGGAGATTGGGGACCTATATTTTAGGATCACCGAATTGGAATGAACAGACTATATGAACAGAAATCACTTTAATAGTTTATATACTTTTGCAAACGTTGCGAATTTTATATTTTTCAAATTCTCGAAACGTTGAGTTAAAAAACTTAAACAAATAAAATACTTCCAAGGTGCTCAGTAATTTTCAAAAATAATATATTTAATATGTTAGTATAAAAATCCCTGTAAATTTTTATACTAATAGAAATAGGTTCGTAGAAAAAATGTTGATTATTCTGGGTAAAGTATGCTCCATAAACTTATCGTTGTAGTTGACCGAAAAAAGTGCTTCTTATTTTTCCACATTTTTCTGAAACTGCAGTATTTTAATTAGTTTGTAAACTACTGTAAAATTGTCTATTTTTTGTTTTTGAATGTATATAAACGGAAGAGTGATATAAACAAAAGAAAAAGGAAAATAAATATGTCATAAATAATCTGATGAATACAATGTAAGGAAATTAATATAAAAGTTTCCCCGTTGTTATGGTAGCGACATGTACATTGGAATAAGTCACTCAATAAATTGTACAATTTTGTTTATAGCATCACTATTATTTTTTTTGCCCCTTTCATCATTTCTTTTCTAAATAAAATTGGAATCCGTATAATTGAAATTAAATACCTTACAAAAAGGAGTGATATCTCATCAAAAACAACTCGTTGTAAATGATCCCGCCAAGCCGCAAACCTAAAACGTCAGTCATAAAAAGAAGTGATATCACATAAAAAGAAGCAATATAGAAGTGCATACTCCGAGTCCCGTGTAAAAATCTATCACCACTCATAATGTTTCCAAAGGACTCGGAGTGAGGTACAATATGTTAAAACTGCTGGTTTCCGGATATATCCAAACTGCTAATAAATGTTTGTTCTATTAAAAGTTATGCATTGAAGTTATGAAAATTTAACAATTATTCATCGCCAATCATAATAAAATGCTAATATAAATAAATAATAAACAAATTAAAGAGAAAACTAGGAATAATTCTAAACGAAACAGTACGGCTCTAAATATTGAAATAATTTGATTATATCATATAAAAATGGAATAATTGTTCTTTACTTTCATTACGATTTTTTTATGATAAATTGTTATTTAAAAATGAAAATATAAAATACATTTGAATGTTATTTGTTAAATTATTAAAACTATCAAAACTTGCTTCTTAAAGATTAAATGCATTATAGCATTATGCGTCTGCTTTACTGCCTAAAATAGACTTGCTAAACACTCAAAGTCTTTCAATCAAAATGAATAGTAAAGCTCTTTTCTTACATTCAACATTATACAACCTTTTAAACTCATTATATTTCGAAATCTGCTAAAAGACGCCTAATGACACTTAATAGCCTATTATATTTTGGAAAATCTCAGGATGAAAACATCTTTCCACTTTAACATATAAATTAAATAGATATTGGAAGTTCGTCATTTCTAGAGTTTTGTATTCAGTCAGTGCATAAATTCTGTAATGTGCTTCAAATAATCTTAGGAAAACGTTATAATATTCATATCCTGCAGATTATAATATCAGTTTTAAAATAAATGATAATTAAAGCTGATACAATTATACCAGTCCTGCTGTAAAAACAAACAGAAATAAACATACAACTAATTCTATTTTTCCACAATATACGTTTAAAGGTTTACAGACATTAAATACCAGAATTATATCACCACTAATTCCGCCTTATGTAATCGCAGAAATCTGCGGTTAAATAAGGCGAAGATTACTATTTTTTAAAAAAATGTACGGCTTATGTGCATGCGTATCTAAACATAAAAATAATTTTAATGCTGTTAAAAGCTCACCAGCATTTCAGAAGTCTACTCTTAAAGTTGGCAGACGGGAGGTGGTGGATCCGAATCCATGTTGCACTCGTTGATCAAACCGGTCGGAGTTTTCCGTGGTTTTCTTCGACCCTTGTGCAAATACAGGTTAGATTCCCTCAGAAAGACTCCCCACGGATGCAATCCCCCTCGGCCTATTTCCGTCGTAATTGGCCGTAACAAATACCGTCACCACCCCTACCCCCGTCATCCCTATGGTGTTAAATCAGGCAGTGCATCAGAAAGCATATATTAATAATACCTTCACTAAATAAAAACATAAATGTGTATTGTTTAAACACTGTATCTCGAGCACCGTTGGCAAATAAGCTGAGTGCTATCCTATTTCTAGAATACTCCTGACTAGTTCTAGCAGCTTCGTTCTTACTACGCTTCCTGACATAACACTGTTGGTGTTCGCGAACAAATAAATGAGCGTTGTATATGCGCTACTCTTAGATTTTATGTATGCAAGGTATCTTTGCGTGATAAATTGAAACTGATCTAAAATTTTGTAACTTTTTCCTGCATCTCGTATTTTTAGTAATCGATACAATTCCTGACTTTGTCCCTGGGAGGCACTGTAAACTGTTTCACGATATAGCGCATTTTCACTTTTATGATTATAGCTGTGGCCGTTCAAAAGTTAAGGGGGTGAGGAAGGACTTTACTGGTCACCCTGTATATACATACGTGGTATTTTTTTGCACAATATTATGTTCACACCGCAAATTTAAGTTAGCTCAAATTTTGAAGATGGTACTGTCGGGATTAAAAATACCTGTTCACATTAAAAACTCGTCTAACTTAACTCATTGAACCTCACTGTATCCTAGATCTGAACAAATCGTAAATGTGCGCATTCACATAAGTTAAAAGGAACTTCAACAGCTAATCAGTTAAAGCAATCACCACAGCCAATCAAAGTGAGCGGTTGTGGCTGTATCTAGCTATATCTACTCATTAAGTGAGTTAGTGAAATTCACTGAGTGAGTCGGGGGTCTGAGTTAACATAAATATCGCGGTGTGAGCAGAGTATTAGTCAACCCTAACTTTTAACCCTGAAATGGTTTATTTTGGGTATATTCGGTGTATAAGTCGGCACATTAATTTACTCACTTTCGTGGTATTCAGGTGAAAAAAATAAATAAATGCGTTGAAGATTGGGATCTATAAGACTCGACGATTCTCTAAATGTATAAAATTTCCGAGAATTTTGTAAATCTAATGGTGCTGAAGAACATTTAGATTTTCCAGATGAATAATTTGCAATAACAGTGGTATGTTAGAACTAAATTTGATATTTTTTGCTTAAAATATTTTAAAATACAATAATTTATGCTTTCTTTTACCTAGTTTATTTCATAATTGTAAATTTTACTTTAGCAGATTTTTCTAAAGAGAAATTACTTACCGATATTTTATACCGATAATTATAGATATTAATAATAATTTTTAATTATTACCGTGCAAAATAATGTCGTAAATGATAAATTTTGTGCGTCTTAAGAGTAAGGAAAGGATGATCGTTTACCTTGTAACTCTACCATGAACATTGAAATAAATAAGGATTTCTAACGAAATAGGGTTAATATCGTGTTGCGACTTTCGAACTTAGTGGCAGCTGCACAGCTACGCGCACGGTACTGTGCATTTGGCGAGCATCCCTGCTAAGGTAGCGCCACCTACAAACAATAAACCGAAACTGTCACTTCGTATTGCAATGCTAAGCAGACGATTTGAAGAAGCAGACGAACTGGTGACGTATAGGGCAACTGTCCTACATAAACGCCTATTTGAAACATTTTCCGACTATCAGTTTTCTTCTTCAAAATCCTATTTTGTTAGAAGTCTTTATTTAGTTCTATTTTCATGAACTTTACCTACACCTATAAACAGCAGGTATCTGTAAATATCTATAAATAGCAGGTATCTGATTTTATTTCCAGTATATGTCGGGTCCAAAAATTTCATTCTGATTTTTTGGTGGTTTAAAAATTCGACTTATACATCTGAAAATACGGTATAATCCAAATACAACCATAAGAAAGAAATACAACCATAAAGATTCGCCACCTACAACTTCTGAACTACTTGGGTTAGAAATTTGATATTTGGCATGATGATTTTTTAAAAATAATAATATGCTAACAAAGCACATAGTTTAGAAAATTCTATATTTAAAAGGTACGAAATGGTTGAAGATAACGAGTTTTAAAAATGATAGATCTGAACTTCTTACACCAACAAATTTAAGCGATCTTTCCGATTTCTCAGAAATTAACAGAAAACTTTATATATGAAGAAGAGTTTAGAAAACACTGTAATATTTACAGATGGACAGTTTCATTTACATTAAGACAAGTACAGAACGATGAAAAAAGATATATAAATGGATAGAAACCATTTTGCTGAAAGCAGATGTCGTGTAATTTGGCTTTCACAGTACATTACACACTTAATCACCTTTTAATGACTTGAAATTTTTAGAACCACAATCACATCGGCGGAAAACTCGCAGCTGAAACGCTTTCTCACCTTATCTCGACGGTAGGTTTCGGTTTGTGCGAGTGCGACTCTTGCTCCGTCTACATGTTCGAATTCAAGTGCAGCGAAATGGCCAGGACCCATATATATTATAATCATTAGAATTTCAAATTCCTTCCAATAAATTCAAAACAACAACAGTCAATTTCTTTCTTCCCTCAGACGTTTATTTTATTTAAATTTTTATGTGCGTTACTCTTGCTCTATGGAGAAAATGGCAAAAGAAAAAACAAGAACGAAAAATCATGCGTCAAGCATAGATTATGTAACACTTTCCAACGCTTCCAAAATAATTTTACGAATCATACTCTTTAATAAGCTAAAAGATAACATCTGAGTAATCCGAATACTTTTATTCAGCCCTGTATAGGATCTATAGATTTGTATATATACTACATAGGATGCTAAATTTTAGTTCAGTTAGGAAACACGTAGCACAGTTTAAAATTCTCCATCTGGAGTTAAATAATACGGAAATGTGTTCCCGAACTTTTGTGCTTCCCTGTATAGGATCTACAGAATTTATACACACCACGTAATATACAAAAAGCGATTTAAAATTAAAATCGCATTCAGTAACTTAAAGGAGACGTAATGTAACGGAATTCTTTCGACTGTCCCTGTAAAGTAAGTATAAGTGCTATGCACACCCTATTCCATATTAAGATTCTTCTAATGCACCTTAGTGATATATATAAATTTCAATGCGTTTAAAATAGTGAAACATTATTTAAATAAACCGCAAATGATTTTTCCCCATAGACCGCAATGTAACGGAATTCTTTTGAGTGTCCCTGTAAAAAACTATAAGTGCTACACACTTCCGTTGAAATAGGGAACATGCTATAGATAACGATTATAACATATAAAAATTGCAGGGCAATCCGAGCATATTTACGGGAGTTAGAGCACGGACAGACGGCCAGAAAAACCGAAGTCATAAACACTTTTCAACTAGGTTGGAAAGTGTTAAAAATGAACTAGATTTATCAAAGGTAAGCTAGAAATAAAAGATAAGACTTGAAACTTACTTTTATCAAGTACAATTCGAAAAAAAAAGTTTGTTTTAAATCGATTGAAAAGTTTTGCTGTTTTTAGTTCACAATTTTGGTTTTTACTTTTATAACCCAAGGTTTTTGAAAGCATTAATTAAAAGAGTGCGATTGCATCTTTTGAAATCTTACAGAATTAAACCAAAGAACTTTTTATCAAACCCAAAACACTTTTTATCAAACTTTTTGGAAAATATCTGTGAGTTGCTATTTTATTTAAGGCCGAATAAAATCTATTTTTTTCGATACAAAAGCTTTAAATTTATATTTGTTTTCGTTTTTCTTATACAAAAAACATAAATGTAGCTTGCATTTTTTAAAAAAAAATTTACAACGTAATGTTATCGAATTGAAAATTTTAAGGTTATTTCAAAATAATTGAAGTTGTTATGTTGTTCATTATCCTTTATTGTATATACATGGTGTGATTATATATACGTATAAAAGAAAACTTTGCGGACATATGAGCCTCTAGCGACCGTACCATTCGAGTAAACGGGATGCCATATAGGATGTTTTTTTTTAGCATGGGCTAGAGTAAAAATTCAGCTTAAAATGAATCCAAATCCGATTTGACTTTAAATTTTTATGACCCCCCCCCCCACCACAACCTCAAGAAAAATCGTTAATTTGAAACCTGACACATTTCAACTCGAAACCGACCCGAAATAATCAAAACTCAAACCAAAACAGACCCGAAATGTTTAAATTAAACCCTACCGGCACCGACAAAAAGTAGCGTCAATCCGGGCTAGGGTAAAATTGGGTAACATGACCCGATGCAAGTCTGTAGCATGGGTTTTACAGGTAAAGGACGACAATCGAGACCTCACAGTAATGGTTACAGTGACAAAATTTCGAAAATTTCAAATAGCAACACCCATTTTTTTCATCGCAAAATTATCTTTACGGTGAAAAATTATAAACAGCATTAAAAAACGAATTTTAGTTGTAAAAATGGTGCCATGAAATAAACGTGAGAAAAACAAATGCTCCCACACGGGCGAAAAAAAAACAAATATTTTTTTAAGTGTTTAAGTTCACACACCGCATGCTGGAGACTATGTGTAGTAATAAATCACGACATGAAGACTATGTACAATCTTTCTTTACGGTGAAAAATTATAAACAGCATTAAAAAACGAATTTTAGTTGTAAAAATGGTGCCATGAAATAAACGTGAGAAAAACAAATGCTCCCACACGGGCGAAAAAAAAAACAAATATTTTTTTAAGTGTTTAAGTTCACACACCGCATGCTGGAGACTATGTGTAGTAATAAATCACGACATGAAGACTATGTACAATCTTTCTTGCGGTTGATGGGGTTTTTCATGTTAGATTCACGTAGCGGATGTGACGTGTATACTTAGAATATTAAATATCCCAAGAGACAATATACGATTGAAGTGCATTCGAATGCCCCTGCCGACTACGAAAACGCCCCTGTAAAATAACTCTAAACGTTATACATTTCGTTTTCAAAACCGAACAGTCTGTAGTAAACCTCAATAACACATAAAATTACATGATAATCTGAGTATATTTATGAGAATTAGGGTTCATTCAGACGGCAGGTTGGCAGGTGGCAAACAGACGGCAGACAGACAAACAGAATTTATAAACACTTTACAATTAAATCTTTTTTTTTCATTCATAATATTTCAAATTTAAATTGCTTGAAAGGCGTAAAGCCTATTTACTGAAAAGTATCCAAGCCGGGACTCGAACCCGGTCATCAGTATAGCGCACTGACGTTCTACCAACTGAAAGTATATTGAAAAGTGTTGAAAAATATGTAGAAAGCTGGTGAACAGCCATTCGGTACACATAATTTTCCTTCACATCTATGCAAATTCCGGCTAAGATAATTAGCTCTTTTCTTGCCGTAAAAAGCTGGAATTTAGCAGATGCGCATTATGTCTTGTATGAAATGGCTTGCATGTATGTTTAGCTTTCTCATGTATCAGTATGGTAGCGTAATAAGCACAGTGTTACTGGTCTCTTTCGCTCGTTTGAGTGCTACGCTACATTTTAATTTTATTATTTTTATGTCTTATTTGTTACATTACTAAATGAGGAAATATTTGTGGTGATAAATTTATATATACTTTGCAAATATAAATTTTTTTTAAACATCCAAAAGACAATGATAATGTTGCATTTTTGAACGTCTATATAACTATAGACAAACCTCGTTTGTAACTCACCTGTATAAAATATTACTCCGCATGTTACGACACGTTTAAAAAGTTCCGACCATTCTCATACGCCTTTTCACATTCTGTACTCCGCTTATTATCATTTTTTTTTCAATCACTCCGCTTAAGCCGTCACTTTTAAGAGTGCATTAGGCAAACTTGGTCCTATACTTCTTTGTCGAGGTTATCTCCCAAAATGCATAGCTTTTGCTGTGCATGACTGTAAGTTTAAGTTTAACAACATTTCAGATGACAGCATTCTTCCTGACAAAGATTGTCTACCATTCCAACAAATTCTCTGAATTTTTCCCTGCGTGGGCTATTCTTTCTTGCCTTTTATATTTTGGCTTACTATACGCTCCTTAATTTGGCATTTATTTTTAGATGTGTTCGTAATTATTTAAATACGTAGCAATTATAGTAGTCGTTTGGTCAGTCCGTCCGTACGCATATAATACTGCAAAAACTACCCAACCAAATGGTTTGAAATTTTATATATATAATCGTTGCAGAATTTTGTCGAGTCATTTCAAATTTTATGAGAATCGAATCAAAACTTATGTATTAATAAAAGTTTTCTTCATTCTACAGTCGAACCTCGTTAACACAAAATTGAAGGGACTGAGAATTTTTTTCGTGTTCTCCGAAATTTAGTGTTAACCGTCATAATAGTGGTGCCATCTATGGTTAGATATAAAAACTAATTAAATTAACCTACAAATATATCCTCTATCATAAAATTATAAATTAATAATAAATAGCAAAATTTCATTAATGACTTATAAACAAATTGATCATTATTTTAGGCAATAATAAATTTATTTACTTCCTAATCATTTTTTTAAGGTCCGTTATTGACTTTGCTTCAATTTTTGTAGAGTACTTCTTTTAGGAACGTATGGACCTCATCTAATTTGTCCAAAGCTTCGGAAGCACCCTCTTATTCCAAAAGGAAACGTTGAGTTTTCAGTGCTGCTGGGTTGATTCATTTAATGACACTATAATTTTCCATTCTGTGTCAATTTCTTCATCCTCGTCTGACACTTCGATGTTGTCATCGTTTTTTTTTTTTAGCTAATGAAGCAATTATTTCTTCGTCTGTCGTCACATTCGAAGTCAGCACATATTCATCTATGCAAATATATTTGAAAAGCAATGTCTAGGAAAGAATTTCCCGTTTTTTGGCCAAATATCTTTAGGCAGACGATTCTATGGCGCTCTTTAAATTTTGTCAGTCATCCGTCAGAACATGTGAAATCGCTCTCACCGAGAGCATCAGCAAAGCCTCTGCTTTGTCTTCCAAAACTGCACAAGTTAAAACAAAGTTCTGGATTCTTGCTTCTCTTATTCACCACAAGAGAGCAATTTCATTTCATTTACTATACACATTCGTTTTCTTACTGGCTTGAATGGCCTCACAGCAAAAGCCGTTTCAATCTTTTCACGATTCCTTAAAATTGTAGAGAGTGTGCTATTGGGTATCCCCTACTTCGCCGCTTTCTGATTTTTTTTTTCGAAACTTTTTCGCTGACTTCGTTTAAACTTTTTTGCTTGGTTTCTAAAGATATAGTTTGCTGTTTTCGACTCATCCTTTACATAATTCTACAGAGCAACTGCGAACAGAGTTATATTATGTCAGTCAGGTAGTGAAGTAGGGATTGTCACTTCTTTCACTCGACGATAGGGGAATTTGGAAACCCGGTTTATGGTTATGTCACTGTCAATATAGTCAACCGAGTAATGGAACAATCACTTTCAAATAAGAAATTCCTTCACCCAAGCTTTCTTTGTGACTGATCTATAGCTCATATGGTTAATGTCGGAACACTTCTGCATATCAGAGATTAAAAAAAAGCAGGGATTAGTCAGGAATTCAGTATTTCAGCATTTTCTGAAACAGGTTTCTACTTTAGGTCTTTTTCAAACCGTGAGAAAATTCCATTTTTAATTAAAGGATGTGACATGTAAATTTGAAATATCGAAAACATTGCGTAAGAAATCATGTTTTGACTATGGAGAAAAAAAAATTCGCCTTAAGCGGGATTTTCCGAAATTCTATTTCGTGTTAAACGAATTAATTAACATTGATTTTCAGGCTCATCTGACGGGACCTCAGTATTATTTCGTGTTAAGCGAAATTTCGCGTTAAACGATTTCGTGTTTACGAGGTTCGACTGTATTAACTTCTATCATACGTAATCTATATAATAAAAGCGCAAGTCATGTGCCTGAGGAAAACAAATACGGACAAACTACATCTTTTTTCATATGCCAAGCGGCTATTTTTATTCAAAATTATTCTTTCGAATAAAATTGCATAAAAGTTACATTTTTAGAACGATCGTTAAAAATAATTGTTTGCTTGAGAGACGAGTCACATTAAAAAATGTATAGATTCTGAGATAACTGTAGTGGAAATTAGGTTACCAGCCGAATATATCAATCCATTAAAGTAAATAAACATAGGAAAATCGTTCATTATGAGTCATAAAAATATTAAACCATGGAGGTAATCACTCGCAAAGCAAGATCGCCATGGTGAATTTTGCACGCTGTCTGGTGTAGAAAAAAATCGCATTTGTAAACGTGGTATACGAAATAAGAAAAAAAATGGCATGCTCATTTCGCTCATAGCAGACGATATAATTCATTTCATGAAATAACAAGAATGATTTTTTTACATTGTGAAACTAGTTATAAAACGAACGCACCTCATTTGTCACGTTTAGCGTACAATTTCCAACTTGTTTAAAATTCTTATTCTACTAATTTATATAATTTATAATGTAATATACTTATTATATAAACATTTGGAATTTCGTTTTACATTTAATATCAACTCTGCTTAGTAAGTCATTTTAAGTGGACCCGAGTGTGACGTACTAACAAGGTTTGACTGTATATACAATCAGTACAAAAACCCTTAACGGGTTAAAATTTGTGACGCAGCACTTTCTTTTGGCTCTAAGAATTTTAAATATGGGTCTTAAAAGTAATG
Organism: Maratus michaelseni; assembly: GCA_963931845.1. NCBI lineage: Eukaryota > Metazoa > Arthropoda > Arachnida > Araneae > Salticidae > Maratus > Maratus michaelseni. Next base: position 58,467,647 of record OZ007588.1, on the reverse strand, counting down.
ATATCAAATTTGAGTGACGCTATGTTAATATTTTTTTTTAAATCATCATTTTCTTTTTAGTTTTATTTATATTCACAGGTGCGATTATTATCTTAACATGAAAACATATATAAAATTTATTCGCTGATGCTTTTTCATTCAGATCTCTCAGGAATTCAAAATATGGGTTTTAAAAGAAATGATATCAAAATTTGAGTGCACCGTGACGTGAATTTAATAGGATTGTTTTAAAATTCAATTTAAATTATTTTTCGTTTGTCTTCTAAAGTATATTTACACATACAACAGTATATTTACACATACATTAGTATCCAAACAAAGGAAAATGTATGCAAGAGGATAATATGACGCAAAATAATCATTTACATAAATTTTACTTATGATTTTGAATAGCGTGGCATAAAACATAAATCAGTTTATTGAAATAAATACATTTGAATACATAATATAGGCTCAGTGAAAGTAATATATTTAACAGTGTATTGAAAAATTAAAAGTATTGTTTGTATGTGTAAATATACTTTAGAAGACAAACGAAAAATAATTTAAATTGAATTTTAAAACAATCCTATTAAATTCACGTCAAGGTGCACTCAAATTTTGATATCATTTCTTTTAAAACCCATATTTTGAATTCCTGAGAGATCTGAATGAAAAAGATCAGCGAATAAATTTTATATATGTTTTCATGTTAAGATAATAATTGCACCTGTGAATATAAATAAAACTAAAAAGAAAATGATGATTAAAAAAAAAATATTAACATAGCGTCACTCAAATTTGATATCATTACTTTTAAGACCCATATTTAAAATTCTTAGAGCCAAAAGAAAGTGCTGCGTCACAACTTTTAACCCGTTAAGGGTTTTTGTACTGATATCATTACTTTTGTGCGGTTATTGGTAAAAATTTCATTCAGTCGAAATTAAGCATAGGGTATAAATTTATAAGAATAAAACTTAGTGGTTTCACCCGCTAGCGGGCCTTCAATTTATCTTTTCACCAATTCAAAAAATTAATCCACCCTTTCCGGGAAAAAAAAAAAGGGGGGGGGGGTACATAAGATAAATTAACTGAATAAAATGGATAGCCTTTGTGCGTCTTTTTGGAATTATATATATATACATATAGGTTTTTTTTTTTTTTTTAAATCTAAGATGAATGTTGTGATTTTTAAATGTTTATATCCGAGTAATTCTTGAAATTATATTTTTAGCTCACAGGCTATCAAAGCCTGAGAGTTAATGTGCGCCGGTTCTGTATGTACGTATGTATGTAAGTATGTACGTAATGCGATAAATCTTGATAGAAATATCCGTTTTGCTTCACATTTTGGTTATAGGTTTATAGTGATAATACTTCCCTGAGTAGTTTTGGGGGTTCATTGGTTAATTATAAAGGGGGGAGCGGGGTACTAACCTCCCCTTTAATTTATATAAATGGGTTTTTCATGCAGAACTACCCAATTTGCTTCAAATTTTGTATATAGATTCATTGTGGTAAGACGCTTCCCTGATTAGTTTTGGGGGTTCATTGGTTAAGGGGGGAAACGGTGGGCCAATCCCCCCTCTTGATTTATTGTCAATCTCTTTATTTTTCGAGGGGTATTATTCTTTGAAATACGAGTATAATATACAATTAGTGTGAATAGCCTGTGAGCTCAATGCCATCAGTTTAACTGGGCACCTTTTTTTTTTTTTTTGCATTTGTCTTTGTTAAATATGTGTTTGTTCTTAAATAAAGATATATAATTTTTCTTGTGTAATCTTTATTTAAATATACACACATAGGCACAAAAGTTTTTTAATTTATCAAAATATCTTGATCATATGCAATAAATACATAGACAATCAAGTTATGTTTTGATTAAAAAAAAAAAAAAACTATATTTCAAATAGGAAGTTTTTTCGCAACAAGTCTTAAATGTAGAAAATGATTCATATTATACATGTGTATTAATTTACAGATCAAACTTGTTGTATTTGTATTTATATTACATTTAATATAAGAATAAAATTACAATAATCCAGCAATATATGAAACCCTATTTCTCTTTTCCAGGGTCCCCTTTCCTTTATTGTCACAAAAATTTGAGCATTTCCAATGTCTCAAAGTATAGATGGGAGTATGTAAATAAATATTTAGATAAATATATTTATTATTAACCTACTCTATTAGTATAAAATATCAGCTCTAACTGAAAACTGCATGCTAAATTTGGGGACCGAGGGCCCAATTAGCGTGCAATCACCCAATTGCTACAAGTTTCAAATTTATTTTAAATTTTCAGTAGGCATATATATTTTTTAAATCTAGCTACTGTCTTACGCTCTTTAAATAGTTTGAGTACAATAAAAAAATGCTAAAAAAAATTTACCTTATTCCAATTACTTGTTTTGAATAGGAATTGATATTTTTTGCTCATTTTAAATAATACAGCTGGGAAACAGAATGTATATATATAATAATAATAATTTTTAGTTATTTACAGTTTGTAAAATTTATTATGAATATTTAACGAATTCTTAAACTAAAAGTCCTGGTTTTATTTTATTTATTTAAAAAAATAAATAAAAGCATATAAAATCATTGCATCATTTGTTTTAATTAGAAAAAAAAAGTTATTCTATAAAATATTTACGAGAATTACGTGATAAATTCCGGATATCAAAGTACAATAAAATTTAAAAGAAAAAAAGATATATCTGAGTTCCAGGCTAGTTTTGAATAAGAATGAGTATTTTTTGTTCCTTTTTAATAATACAGTGGGAAAAAAAAATATATATTATTTACAATTTGTAAAATTTAACATAAATATTTTACAAACTCTTAAAATAGTTCGTTTTCTGTTCTGTTAACTAAAAAACTCGTAAAAAAACATAACAAAATTTCTTTTTAAATACAGCTCAAGAAAAAAAAAGTTTTCGATTTGCTGAACTTCAATTACTGACAACAGATGGCGCTCCGGCCAAACACGGCGTTCCCCTACCTGAGGTATTCTATTACCATGCGCGGAGGAAATGCGTAAAAAGTCTACGCAATAGGCTTAAGAAAATAGTCCCATTTTTAAGCCAGATTATTTAAAAAACTAGAGTTTTCCTATTTAAGCGGATCAGGGGATTCGCTTCATCTAAAACCGATTAGTATCATATATTAATTTTAAAAAAATCGTCCGGGCGGATATCGAGAATAGCGTTTTACACCATGACACCATTACATGCAGAGTGAAAAACTTCCCATTTTACTTAAAAATGAGTTTCCAGATCTTAAAATCTACTGCATGTAGAAATCTATAAATTTCAGGATAGAGTTAGACCGGAGGTATAAGACAGCTGTGAAAAAATCAAACCGTTATGCCTCATATTTGCTGAGATATTAAATATCGGCTTTTCGCTTTTCCTTTGAACACAAACTAGGTGTATATATAGAGTGACGGAAATCTTCGGTTTTCGTTTTTTTGCTGCGTCACTCGAGAAACTACCATCTCATGATCCACCCCTAGTTTTGTTATCCTGGCATGTATACATTTCTTGTGTATACTCCATTACTTACCCATCATACGTAGTATAGGGTAAGTCTTATAATCGATTTGAAAATCGATTTTTTTTTTTTTTTTTACGGATTTACACGGTTCAGACTCAGAAAGATTCCGAAAAACATATTTTTAGAAAAAAAAATTGCCGTCCGTCTGTCTGTATGTCTGTAAACGCTCTATCTCCCGGTCATGTTGAGATAGAAACTTGAAATTTGGTACGTTCTTAGTATGTAATAATGGGAAGAAGCTTATTGAATTTCAGTAACCTCGATCATCCGGAACTATTTTTTTTTGGATTCTCGAACTATTCGTTCATGTAAAAGGTATATAAAATTTTTCGAAATTGTCTATTTTAAGGAGTGAATATAAAAGACAATAAAAAATCATAAATTTTGCATAAAGAATGAAGTCGATCGGATAATGAGTTACCGAGATATTTGTCATCCTATTTTTACACTCTTTGATTTTTCGTGACCCTGTATTTCGTTCAAATTTCAATTCAAAGATGTATTTTAATTGGAAATGAGACGCTTAATCGACGCAGTAAACCGTTAGTCAATAGGATTATCAATTTTGGAGTTATAAAGATGTTTCTTTGACGCAATTCGGTAATAGAATTAAAGTTCATGACGTCATCAAGCCACGATTTTATTCGAATTGCAATGCATTTTATAAATAGTTTACACATGTTTTAATTTCATATTTTATACTATGCATATCCATGATGGGTAAGTGTTACTGTGGCCCTCAACGACTAGTTTAACTAACTTATGGGTGGACTGCGACATTTAAATGAATTATAGATATGACCTTCGTTGAAAGGTTAAATTTAAAGGCGCTTTACAGTATTTAATGCCATAAAAAATACCATCATATTCTAGCTATTTTTTAAATATTCCATGTGGTTAAATGTAAAATGATTGAATACTAAGTTTTCCAATTCCAAAGAAACATCCCACGACTTAAGGATAAGTGCAGACGATACTACATCAAACCTGCCATTTTGGGTCCACTTTATTTTGACATCTGTCAAATATCATCACTGCTATTTATTTAAAATGTACTTACGCAGTGACAGGTTTCAAAATACCATAGAACGAATATGGTTTTAGTTTGATAAAATAGTGTAGTCTGGATGCTTTTCTAAACAAAAAAAAATCCTTTAAGTAAATGCAAGAATAAATGGAAGCAAAACATGTCATTGCAAATATTACGTTATTGTCATTTAAAATCTGTAAGATTGAAAGCTTTAGAAACTATAGTTCAATATGTTTAAGATAAATGGCTGAAACCGGCATTTATAATAATGTATTTGAGAATGTTTTTGTAAGAAAAATCGTATAAAATAATCAAAAATAGCTAAAACTATATAATTAAATTTGTTCTTTTGTTCTTTTATTAAATTTGTTCTTTTGTTCTTTTATTAAAATTGTTCTTTTGTTCGGTTTTACCAAATGACCCTTTAATCAAATGAAATATATCGATGAATTTGACCTTATATTTTAAAGCAATATGGATATTTATCTGGAATGTCCATCCGTATTGCTGAAAACGATACGAATGCCATTGCGCTATTATATTTTCTAATGTCTCAGTCAAAATTTGGGCTGTTAAGGACCAACTGTTTAAGTTGATCATTTGTAGTTGGATTTGGTAAAGAACGATACAGTGATGTGCAATATACTAAAATCATACCTGAAAAATTATCTAATTAACAATGCCTCGTCAAAATCATTCCAGTAAAGCTTTTTAAAAAGGCTAATCTTTCATAATCAGGTTCACCTGCCTATAGAGCTTTCCCCCATAATTTAATAACTAAGAAACGTATAACAATAGGCAATATACTAAAACTATCCCTGAAACATTATTCAATCAGTGTAAGTTTCATCGAAATCCATTCAGCAGAATCTTTTTAAAAAGGCTAATCTTTCATAATCGGGTTTATCTGATTAGAGAGCTTTCCCACATAATTATGTAAATAAAGAACGTAGAACAATATGGTATATACTAAACCTTCCCTGAAAACTTATATATAACTAACACTGCATGTCCCATCAAAATCCATTCAGCAGAACTCAAGTTATAAGCAACAGGAACGAAATTACCATTTTTATTTTATTCATATAGTTGATACCAGGGTATCCAACTCGGCTTATGGATGAAGATCGTTTGTGTTTTATTTATATTCTTCTTTTTTTTTTATTGAGGAAGTTTTAATTCCGCTATGAAACAAATACTGAACTATTTATATTTAAGTGTAAACGTGTCAATCTTCCTTAAGCGTGTTACAGATGATAGAGAATATCGCAAAGTTTTCAAAAAGTTTGCGAAAATAGTTTTATTTTTCATTTTGATCTTGAAGAAGTCACCGTTAGAGCGCAGGAAACATATGTCATAGTACTTCTCTATTATCCCGTCGACCACTTTTCACAACAAAAAACTATCGCCAAACTGTCAGATTAAACGCCAAAAATGCAGTCCCATTTATTTGATGTCAGAAGCATTATATGTGTTTGTTATGTAATCAAACGGTTTTTAATTCGAAATTTGCGTGTATTTTTCATTATGTTTTATATTATGAGTTATTTCATTAATTAAAATAACAATTGTGTCTTTAAATTTTTATATTTTATTCATTTATTTACTTTGATATTCCAATGGCAACGTTCTCCCGTTTATTTGGCGTTACAGTTTGGCGATAGTTTTTTGTTATGAAAAGTGGTCGACGGGATAATAGAGAAGTACCGCTATCTATTATATTAAAAGGAGTTTTTAAGCCTTTTGTGTTATGTTTTTATCACTTTAAGCAGTAATTACACTTTAATTAATAAAATCAATTAAAAAAATATATTAATTTCTTAACGATTTATGACCTTTTATTATCTGTAATGATTTTGCCTAATTGAAACATTATCTGAACACTTTATTATAGTTGTTACATTTACAGAATAAATTTTTTGGTACCAAGTTCCCTTAAATTAATTATAGCAGGAGAAAATCCGGTTACGTATGTAAAAGTAATCAGGTGTAACGATATGACAACAGAAAACGGATACTTCTTCCCCAACTAGTTGGAGAAAGTTGATTAGGAATGAAACGTTCTCACTCAAAGGAAATATTGTATACTGTTATTCTGAAAAAAAAAAGTAAATGAAAGAAAGATAATGTATTAAAAAATATATTGTTTATAGCAATGTAAAATTGTGAGATTGTACGCATAAATACAATGCAGATTTGCGGAAATATGAAATATTTGCCCAAAATTTAGTCTTGATATTTGATATTTTAATCTGAAACGTCAGCATATTTAAACAGCGTGGCAGTTAGCTAACTTTTATATATGTTTTAATAGAAAACAATTGCTTTATTTAAATCTGTAATTAAATAAGACAAATTTTACTGTCGGAAAAAGTGGTAACAAAAAAGGGCAACAGCTATGGTTAATGAGCTTCCCAAATGTAAAATGTATTTAAGGGCGAAAGTCCATTTTAATTTAATTTAAACATTTTAACTTAGTTTTTCTTCTGGGATTACCAATCAAAATTTACTAATTTCTTCAGACCTGAATAGAATAAACATTTCATTGTTTTTACCCACATATAATGACACTATATAGATCACAGAAAGAATAATATAGTTTGGAATAGTGTTTAATATAGTGTACCATTATTAAAATACAACGCTAACGATTTTTCAACATAGACCGTAATGTAACGAAATTTTTTGAATCCCAGTAAATGAACTATAAATGCTACAAATTTCACTTTCAATAGCAAACGTGCCATAGTAAACGTCATTAAAATATATCAATTACATGACAATCCGTTCAAATTTCGCGAGAGTTAGAGCACGGACAGACAGACTAACCGAATTCATAAACACTTTTCAACTATATTGGAAAGTGTTAAAAGAAAAACATTTTTTTGAAATTTTAAGCTAAAAAAAAAATAATATGCGGATTTAAAAATACTCCCCTGTGTCGTTATTTATTCCACAAAATTATTTTTGTTAGATGTTTATGTATTACATAGAGCTTCTTATAATTTCGAATTTTAGTTAATTGTGTAATTCCACCCAAAAGTGTCATTAGAGAAATGCGATTTATGTTTCTTCTTTTCAAAAACTTTTAGCAATAAATACCATTTCTATGCTTACTTAGCAACGGAAATATTGTTTCAGCTGCAAAGAGAAAAGTTTTTGCTAAGGAAAGTTAAAGTAGAAAGATTAAGGTAAAACATTTTTGAAAATAATGTTCAAACTGTATATTTTAAAAAGAAAAATACAAGTATTTTCATGAAATAAAAATATATAGATATATAGAAAAATCTATATAACACGAACGTCAAAATTCACCTTAACAAATTTTATAAACACAATGTAAACACATTTCGTTACTACCGAGGTGCAATAAACCAAATCACAGTTTTAAAACATTAAAACTATTAGATGTTAAGATACATGAGCTTTCGGCTAAACATTAGCCTTCCACAGATGAAACACCAGCAGTCGAGAAGCCGCGGCTCTGAATGGCGCGCTTTTGGACAGGCTGGGAATGGGCGAAACCAAACAGCTATGAAACGAAGGGAGCGACGGAAGTCGGGATGATACCATTACAAGCTGGGAGGGGGGTCAGCAGAAACCAAAAACCCCAGTTATACCTAGTACATTATACTAAATACGAGGGATCTGATAAGATAATACATCATTACATGTATTATCACCTCACCTTATTTTCATGAAGCCTAATTATAGGAGCTATATTGTAAAAACGCATTAACCCATTGCCTGTGGAATATATTTGAGAAAAACGTGCCAAAAATGGAAATTTTTGTTTCTTTTGCCTGGGATACCCGAAGTCAGTTCGGGCAACGCAAACGTGCCAATTTTGGAATGCCCGATCGGAGTTCGGGCAAGAGAAAAATCGGAGGTGCAATTCCGTGAAACCTGAACACAGTTCGTCCAATGCGTAATATGTAATTTACCATTTTCCCAATAGATGGCGATACTTTCCCGAGAAAAGTTCAGCAGTTTCCCGCCATTTGTCGGATTTTTGTAATTTTGCAGTTCTTCCCAAATTTCATTCAAACCACATTATGTTTGACAAGCAGGTATATAAGTTTTTTCGGAAGTAAAAGTTTCTTCGCATTTAAGCATTGGACGAACTAAGTTCGGGCGTCACAGGCAAGGGGTTAAAAATAAACAAGAAAGAAAAATCATGCATCAAGCATAGATTATGAAACACTTTCCAACACTTCCAGAATACTTTAACAGATCTTCACCGTTTAATAAGGTACAGAGGACTAAGTCAAACATTTAAGAAAATGCATAATACATTTGAAAACCTGATTTCAGTAATTACCGTCCATTACTGGAAAAGTACTCCAATTCTTTAGGGTAACACTGTATATGACCTACAGATTTGTATATATACTATGTATTATGAAACAATTGAGTTTGGTAAAAAAATGCATGACACAAATGAAAATCCCCCTTCAGCAATTTCTACCAATAGACGAAAATGTACTTGAATTCTCTGGTATAGTCTTGTATATTACCTACAGATTTTTATACACGCCACCTATTAAATTAAAATTTAATTAAGGCAAAAATTCGCCTAAAACTACTGAAATTACAATTTTAGGAATTACATTCATAGCCGGCGATGTGTTCAGTTCCTTGCATCGCACTGTATACGATTTTATTTATATTCTACAAAACATCTGTTAGCCTACTAAATATATATGACCTCCTTCGTTGGTACCATGGGCATGGCTGGGGCATTTCTGTTTCTGCTTTTATTGAGCAGCATCTATTGATTGCAGTGCCATCTATCGCTGATAATTGGATCAAAAACCCGGAACATGGCATTAAAACAATACCTGAGATAATATGTTACTCTCCTGCAAGATTTTCTAAAATATCTGTCATCGTTTCTAAGTTACATTGTTTGAATTTTAAAAATAGCCGTAGGACACGCTGTATTTACCTTTTGTATGGTAACCCAGGGGTTCTTTAATAATCTGAGTTGTGGAGTCTTTAGAAAGTTAATTAATGTTATTATAAATAAATAATTATTTTCTCTTGACATGATACAGTCCATTTTGATATTGACTTTAAAGAATAAAACGCACTAAGAGTCTACACTATTCACGTGAAGAAACTCGCAAGCCTATGGGTTAAAAGTTGAAACTATGAGAGCGTTCTTTTCAAATTTCTCGCTTACATTTTAATATTTTTAAACGATTTTTTTAAATAAGTTCTTTTTACATAAATCTTGACATTTTATTTATTTTTTCCTAAACTAATTAACTTTTTGGAACAACAACAACAACAAAAATTCATAAAGTTCACATTTGTAGAAGTGTGATTTTAAAATTTTCTTAAATTAAAAATAAAATAATTTTTTCAAATTCTACCACAATAATTGCATTTTTATTGAATAAATCATTTTTATTCATGAAACCACTTAATAATATTATTTATAAATAATTTTTATAAAAAATATTATTTATAAATTAATTTTTCAAATTTTACCGCAATAATTGCATTTTTTCCTACATAAAACCATTTAATGATAAAAGTATTATAAAATAATCAAATAAAAAATATATATATACATACACTGCTCAAAACAATTAAAGGATATTGCAGTTTTAGGTGGATTTTGTATCTGGGAAACTTTTCAGCTGATTGATACATGGTCGACAGACATAGTAGGTTATATGAGAATAAATTACACATGTTTGGCAGAAAAAAATGCATTTTATTGCGCATTTGTGTACAAAAGGAAAAAAACACAATTTGTGCATATGAGAAAAAATGAATAAGAAAAGGTGTTTTCTTCAAAGAAAATCATTTTCAGTAGGGGGTATGGTTTCCACGGGCGGCCAGCAACGTTGAACACCTTTGAGGCACGGACTCAATGAGGCTATTAATGACGAGTTGGGGTATTCTGCCCCACTCTTCCAGAAGAGCTCTTTCCAGTTCTTGGAGAGTTTGTGGGAGTTGTTGGCGGCCATAAACTCGTCTTCCTAGAGCGTCCCAAACGTGCTCGATTGGATTCATGTCTGGAGAACACGCTGGCCATTCCATTCGAACGATTCCTTCCTCGAAAAGGAAATCCTCCACCAGGTTTGCACGATGTGGCCTGCAGTTATCGTCCATTAAAATGAAGTTATCTCCGATTTTTGCAGCGTAAGGGACTACAATAGGTCTGAGGATCTCATCCCTATATCGGCGACCAGTCAGAGCTCCATCTCGAATGATGTAGAGGTCAGTGCGCCCGTCAATAGAGATGCCACCATACACCAACACTCCTCCACCGCCAAATCTGACACTTTCGTGCACGAACGCAGGATTATTCCTACTGCCACGGTCCCTCCAGATGAAAATACGCCTATTATCCGGATGCACAGAAAAACGGGACTCGTCATAAAACATAATATTGCTCCATTCATTTCTCCTCCAGTTGACATGCTCGGTTGCCCACTCCCTGCGGTCGCGACGATGCCTTGATGTTAATCTAACACATACCATCGGTCGGCGAGCATACAGACCTACAGCATGGAGCTGGTTTCGGACAGTCTGAGTTGAAATCGTGGTGCCTGTAGCCGAGCGAAGGTGTTGTTGGAGAAGAATAGCGTTCATGTTTCGGTGTCTCCGAGCTGTTAACGCTAAATACCGGTCTTCATTGGGCGTTGTTGCCCGTCTACGACCTTGCCCTGGTCTTCGGCCTGCACATCCACTCTCCAAAAAACGGTTCCAGATCCTGGAAATGACACTTTGTGACACTCCAATGGCTTGCGCTACTTCGGCTTGAGTTTGGTCCCCTTCTAACCTATCAACAATTCTCCAAGCTTCTGAATCTGTCAAATGACTTCGCTGAGACATCGTACTCATCGAAACAAAGCAATCACTGAATGCCGATCATCCTTGTCTTCATTCTCTTTTATCCAGTTGAAATTCAAATTTCATTCGTTGCCGCTGAAGCGACGTTTTTGACGTCGAACTCAAAATTTGCATACTCCACAGTTTGAAAACCAGAAAAATTTGCATTTGTGATTCTCTTCTTCTATTTTCGGCAAAAAAAAATTCGTTTATATCTTTATTTTATATAAAACTTCAAATATCCTTTAATTGTTTTGAGCAGTGTATTTAAAAAAATCTCATTAAATTGTTTAACTCATATAAAACTCTATTTTATACTTTCTTTTCAACGGTTAAATTTTGGATAATAAAAAGGCATCATTTCATGATTACTTGTAGCAAATTATTAATATCCTGGAAGAAATATCAGTCCAAACAGTTATTAATAAGAAACATTATCTACATGCAATTCTTCCACAAACTAGACTTTTGGGAAATACATTTTTGTACTAACTACAAAAGAGAATAATAATAAGTATGTTTATCTCTATATTCTTACAGAAAATAAGCTGATGTATGAGAAATAAACTATGGACAATGATTCGATACCATCAAATATGTATCATTGTCTTATGTTCTTCATAACAAATACTGATAAAGTATATTACAGGATGGGATACAAGTTAATAAATGTAATAAAGAATGTTTTTTATTGGCACAAAAAATGTATACTCATAAACGGAACAGTAGACGTTTAACTAAATAAATATATATATTCACTTTACATATTAAAATTTTACTAGTGACTTTGTCCGGGTTCAGCCCAGCCCAAGGTGGACAAAAAATATTATGACTTGCTGAAGGGAACGGCGATGGGCTCTCCACTTTCTGTAAGAGTCGCAGAAATTGTGATGCAATATTTGGAAAACGACATTATCATGAATTTGGGGAATAAAGTAAAATTTTGGAGGAGGTATGTAGACGACATTTTTTTGATTGCGGAGAAGGATCATCTTATCGACATTTTGGGCAAGGCAAATTCAATGTCGAGATCCATCCAATTTGCTATTGAATATGAGGTTAATAAAATACTCCCCTTCCTGGATATATTAATAGAAAGAAATATTGTCAACAATGTTCATGTTTTAAAAAACCTCCGTTTATAGAAAAATTACTTCTTCCGGTCAATATCTAAATTTCAACTCTAACAGCCCTCTGTCACATAAAGTTGCAGTAGTGAGATCACTGTGCAATAGAGCTTTAAGAATTTGTAATAGTGAGGTCAGTTTCAATAATAAAGTTTGTAAAATAATTTCTGATTTACGTCATAACGATTACCCGCGAAGATGGTGCCATAGAGTTTTATCGGAACTATCGAAGAGATCGAATGAATATCCCACACCTTACCGACGTGCCACACCTGTGGGAACTATATCCTTACCGTACTACGCCAACATTTCTGAGAAAATATCTGGTGTTTTTGCGAATGTAGGCATCAGGACTGCGTATGTGCCTTTAAATCCAATTAAGACTTTTTTGTGTAACTACAAGCATAGATATTCAAGATTTGACCTCACAGGTGTAGTTTACCGAATTCCTTGCAAGGGTTGCGGATCCAGCTACATAGGCGAGACTGGACGATCCTTAAATGTGAGGTTGAAGGAACATAGGGATTCGTTTAATAGAGGTATTCTAACCTCGAGATTGGTTGCGCATGTTTTGGATTTTGATCATGTGCCTGATTTTCAGAACGCGCAAATTGCCTACTCAAAATGTTGCGTGTACAGCAGTCGTATCTTCCTGGAGGGTTGGATGACAGTTTTAGCTGAATCTCCTATTAACGAGGCTGCACAGATTCCTGCAGAGTATAATGTTTTAACTAAACTGTGACTTTAACTGTTTTTCTTGTTTTGGTTCTGGTGGCTTGGCGATTGTGTTTCGAAGTACTGGTGAGGTGTACGAAAGTGCACGAAACGTCTATTTTATAATTTTAATTGTTTTTATGTGTTTTTAAAAAATAAAGTCTGTAGTTGAATTTATTTTAGTGATTGTAAGTTTTATCCAGACGTAATTATGTATGTGTTTTTAAATAAACGTGAATATTCTAAATGAACTAAATTTTATCATGCTATATATCCACATCTATTGATCATATACAGGGCTGTACAAAATAATTCGACCACTTTCTTGACACTGGAAGGTAATTTCGAAAACTTTATTTTTCAATGTGTTATATGTTTTCTAAACTGTTTACTAATATATCTTCTTTCACCTTATTTAATAGTGAAGTTTCGCTACAGTTGTCTGGCTGTGTTGGAAAGTGTTTCATAATCTATGCTTGACGCATGATTTTTTGTTCTTGTTTATTCCATATTTGAATTCAGAAACTTTGATTATTGAGCACCATGGTCATTTTGAATAATTGATAGGTGTTTATTTTTGCAGACTTGATATACAGGGTGGCCATAATTAAAGTGATAGTACTCAGCGTGCTCTGTATCGCGATTTAATTGCGAGAATGGAGCCGAATTTCATTAACAAGTTGGGTGTAGTGTTTTTGTTTAGATTAAAAATCTCTAGATGGCAGCACCAAAATTTGCAGATAAGTACTTTTTCCCTACGCAATCTATTTGAACTATTTTTCTTATAGTTATAAAAATTTCGCAGAATGTTTTCATGTGTTTTTACGTCTCGTGTTGATATTCTGTAAATAAACCTATATTAATATGTTTTACTCGTGCTACTTCATAGAATAATGTGCTTATTTTAATATAATTAATCTTTTATATATTATAATGGAGGATAAAGCATTCCGCGAGAAAAACAGCGTCACATATTCCCTTAGCGGTGAATTTTGTGACTTTTTTCACGAAATCCTTTGTGCCCCGTCTTGTTTAATCATTGAACAAAATTTTTCTCAATTCTCGCAATTACAATGCGCTACTTTTATTATAGCCACCTTGTATTTTCATTGAAAAGAACTTAAAAACACGGCATAAAAAGTGAAAAAGTTTCTTTAAATGGTATTGTATTAACAAATTTTTAAGACGTTTCTTTCAGTGGTATTTGGTTGATAATTTCTTGTATGTGTATTAAATTAGGAGGTTCTAATGGAGTTTTATTAAATTTCATTGTGCTGAGATGTTTTTAAGAATATCAATATCAATATATTCAAACAGCTCCTTTTTCATAATCTTATAAACCAATGTCCTTTCAATCTTCAACTAATACTTTTTTTCAATTTTTATAGTATCTACAAATATTTAAGTAATTTTATTAATTGCACTCTAAATTCGTTGTAAATGAATTCTAAAATGTACTATACAAACAATTTTCAGTAACTACCTGAAAGCTGCACAACTTTGAAATATTTCTAAAGATTATATTAAACTATATACAGTCGAACCTCGTTAGCACGAAATCGCTTAACGCGAAATTTCGCTTAACATGAAATAATACTGAGGTCCCGTCAGATGAGTCTGAAAATCAATGTTAATTACTTCGTTTAACACGAAATAGAATTTCGGAAAATCTCACTTAAGACGAAAATTTTATTTGTTCCAAAGTCAAAACATAATTCTTTACGCAATGATTTCAATATTTCAAACTTACATGTCGGATTCTCCTATTAAAAATAGAAGTTTCTCATGGTTTGAAAAAGATCTAAAGTAGAAAAGTGTTTCAGAAAATCGTGAAATACTGAATTCCTGACTAATCCCTGCTTTTCTTTGATCTTTGATATGCGCAAGTGTTCTCACATTAACCATATTAGCACAATGATCAGTCACAATGAAAGTTTGGCTGAAGGATTTTCTTTTTTTAAAGTGACTGTTCCATTACTTGGCTGACTGTATTGACAGTGACATAAACCATAAACCGGGTTTCCGAATTCTCTTATCTGTGAACGAAAGAAGTGACATCCCTTACTTCGTTACCTGACTATCATAACTGAAACTGTTTGTAGTTGCTCTGTAGAATTCTGTGAAAGATGAGTCGAAAACAGCAAGCTGTGTCTTTAGAAACCAAGCAAAAATTTTTTTAACGAAGTTAGCAATAAAGTGCTGAAAAAATCAGAAAATGCGGTAAAGTGTGGGATACCTACAATTCTTCTACAACTGGTCTTCTCTACAATTTAAAAAAATCTTGAAAAGATTGAAGCAACTTATGCTGTGAGTCACAATCAATTCAAACCAGAATGAAAACAAATGCGTAGAAGAAAGAATGAATAAATTGAAATTGCTCTCTTGAGGTGGATAAAAGAGGCAAGAAACCAGAACACTGTTTTAATTTTGCAGTTTTGCAAGAGAAAGCAAAGGATTTTGCTGATGATCTCAGTGAGAAGGATTTCATATCGTCTAACGGATGACTGACAAGATTTAAAGATCGTCATAGAATTATCTCCAAGAAGATATTTAGCCAAAAAATTCTTTCTTAGACATTATTTTTTCTGAGTATATTTTCATAGATGAAGACTTTGGATGTGACGACAGCTGAAGAAATAATTGCTGAAGAAAAAAAGATGACAGCATTGAAGTGTCAGACGAGGCTGAAGAAATTGACACAGAACGGAAAAGTTTAGAGTCTTTAAATAAATCTACTGCAGCATTGAAAACTGTTCAACGTTTCCTTATGGAACAAGAGAATGTTGCCCGAGCTTTGGATAAATTAGATGAGGTCCATATGTTCCTAAAAGAAGTATTCTACAAAAATTGAAGCAAAAGACAATAACGGACTTTTTAAAAAATTATTAGCAAGTAAATACAATTATTATTGCCTGAAAAAGGATGATTAATTTGTTAATGAAATTTTCAATTTCTTATTAATTTATGATTTTATGAGCAGGGATATATTTGTAGGTTAATTTATTTAGTTTTTATATCTAACATAGATGGCGTCACTATTATGACGGTTAACACGAAATTTCGGATAACACGAAAAAAATTCGCAGTTAGAATTTCGTGTTAACAAGTTTCGACTGTATATATATATATATATGTGTGTGTGTGTGTATGTGTGTATATATATACCTGGAGATTAGAAATTTTCTTTCCATTTCAAATAACAGTACAAGTCATATATATTTTTTTCACACTTCAAATCACTTTATTTGCCCCAAGGAGATTTATAACAGTAACTTTAACAAAAGAGTACATACTTTATAAAATCGTTTCTAAAAAGTAACGTAGAACTCCATAAAATAACTTAAATTTGAAAATGTTTTAGGAAAACCTTTATCATGCGAAGTTTAAATTTTGTTGTTTGTATTTTAAAAAAGGGAAACTATTTTTTTAGGGTGTCATTCATCTGACGAAACCTTATTCGTCTCACTTTTCTGTCTGTTTGCCTGTCACAGAGTTCGTTATCAGAATCTGTATAAGCTAAAGACTTGAAATTTTGTGTAGTTATATCTGTCGCATGACAAATCCTAAAATCTTGAAAAAGTTTTATATTATTTTAATTAAAAAGGGCACTTGACTATTTCTGCGATTTAGATTTTAAAACAGGACCTTAATTTCAGTCTTTTTGCGTAGGCTAGGTGCTTTACTGGCAGCGCGTTACCCTTTTAAATCAAAGGTTCCGGGTTCTACTGTCGACAACGGAAGTTGCAATTTTCGATTTTTTCCCTCGGACTACAATTCACTTTTACTGAATATTTTATTTAATTTAATTAAAAGAACTTTCGTTTTTTATGCCATTTTAAGGGGATTTTTGTTTTGTTTTAGCTAATATTAAATCATGCAATTAAATATGTTTTTCAGATATCCGAACATATGCTGTTACAATTGTTGAAAAGCAGTTCTTGAATATTTTTAATTTGATTGAAAAATAGCTTATTTTTGTTATCATTTTATTATTAAATATAATAGTGCTGCCATCTATGTTCTTATTTATAAAGTGTATTGATAAATGATAAGGATTTAATAATTATAAATTAATGATTTGCATTTATTAATTAAAGGGTAAAGTGTTTTGAATATAATATTTAATGAAACCCTTTGTGCGATCACACTTCCCCTCTTGTTTTAAAAGTATTTTCAAAGCTTCTTTTTTAGTGCGATCATGTTACTTTTAAAACTTTTTATTGGTGTGAGGTATAATTTTCTGTGTTCATCATTTCTTTTGTAATGTGCTTGGCTGAAAAAGCAAATATCCGAGTTCAATTTTAGATTTAAAAAAAAAAAAAATTGTTATTTTATTTTTTATTTTTTACTTTAAACTTTTGTTTTTTAAATTGATTCAAAGAAATGCCTTTTTATAAATTTGAAAATCTAATGTTTTTTATTTCTTGCTAAAATGCACTACACAAATTCAAAAGTGTAAACTTGGCATAACTTTTTTCTTTTTTTTAATTCACGAGTATGTATTTGATTTTTCATATATCACAAGAAAATAAAAGATTTGCATTAAAAAAAAAAATGCCTGAGTCAACTAAAACTTAACTGATGAAATGTGTCATATAATTCTTTATAACAGAGACCTTTAAGCGTAAAAAAAAAGTAACAGCTATTGTATCGCTAAAATATGTTTTCTATTGAATCTCTAGCACAAAAAAACTGACACCATACGAAAACTTTATTGTTAAAATATTACTTTTTTATCCAAAATTTGTTAAAAAGATTTGTACACTCTGTAAGAACAGCCCAAATTCATTGCTAAGGAACATTTCAGAAAAGAATTCCAATAACTGCCGAAAAGCAATATCGAAAGTTAAAACAGAAATATTTGTGAAGACTATATTAGCCTATATATGTATATATATATTTTGAAGACTAGAAATTTCCTTTCCTTTTGAACTAGCAGTCCAAGTCACAGATCACACTTTCAATTTATTGTATTTGCCCCAAGGTGTTTTATAACCGTAATTTCAAAATAAGAGCGCATCACTTATAAAATGTGTCTAGGGATTAAACACAGAAATACACAAAATAACTTTATTTTCAAAATACTTTATCAAGGTGATCAATACTTTATCAATGGCTTTATCAAGAGAAGCTTTAATTTTGTTGTTGCTATTATATAAAAGCTAAAGGGATATTTTTTTTTCTTGAAAGTATTTTCAAATCTTGAAGTATGACCAATTACTTTTTTTAAAATTTTCTATTGGAAAGCGGGTTTAGTGATGATTTTATAATGTACTTATCCGATAAAATAAATATCGAATTTCGATTTTACATTTTAAAAAGTTTTTAAATTGTTTTTTATTTTTTATTTGAAAACTTTTTAAAAATGTATTAAAATGAAAGTATTTTTATAAATTTTAAACGTTAACGTTTTTATTCTTTGCTAGGGCGAATTACACTCCATCGAAACTTTTAAATTGGCAACTTTATTTTTTTTTCTTTAATTCACGAATATGTATTTGATTTGTACAAAGATATACAAAGAAATAAAGTTTTGTGTCAGCACTCTCGAATAATCATACAATTAAAAGAAAACAAAACATCTTTATGATAATTGCGATAAAATTACGAAAATTTTATAATAATTTGACTTGAAACCGATATCAGTTTTAATTTTTTTAATTTTTTTTTAATATGAATCAATAAAATATGTTATTTAAACACAGTCACAATAAACATTCATGAACAAAATAAAAAGGAAGGGAGGGGGGGGGGAAGGGGAAATATATAATAAAAATAGCAAAATGGTATGAGAATGCACCAAAATAATGTAAAGAATGAACCAAACTAATGTTAAGAAGGAACCAAAATAATGTTAAGAATGAACCAAAATAATGTTAAGAATGCAATCTTTGTATTTATTTAAAAAAAATGGATCCGTTTTAACAGACACACATAAACAAATTGTAGCACTTTAAACGAAGATTGAGCACATAAATCACAAATCAGATGACGCAATGGCGACCGATTGCGCCATTTTCTTGGTTGTAGCTAATGAAATCCGAACAAGCTCCGAAAGCTTAAATAAGATCCTAAGATCCTTCTTTATTTAAAACTATATCACTGCGAATTTTAGTTGTAGAAATAAATCATTTAGCATTTTTCACTGCGGATATTGTAGAAATAAATCTTATAGCATTTTCACTGCGGATTTGCAGCCCGAAGTGGGGAAGCCAAATTTGTGTCAGTACTCTCGAATAATCATACACATTTGATGTCGGGGCGAAAAGAAAATTCGTTTAGACACCAGAAACTATACTTGGCTGGCATTTTCATAAATTTATTACTTGTTGACACAAATAAAAATCACACAAACGGCACATTACACATGTATATACGACTGAGAATTCAACGTTACATTCTTTCAGAACAAAACAGCACGACACAACAATTTTCCTAGTTACATCACCGCTCTACGAAACAAATTTATTTCAGCCAAGCTCACGTACCTGATCAAAGATCTTTTTCTAGATCACGTATGCGTTACGCGTTGCGCCGGACAGTCTATTTTTTAAAGGTACGGGTTTTCTGCGTTACAGTATTGCATTTTTAAAGAAATGTCCGATTCAAATGCACTTAACTGATCAAACGCGTCGTATTTATGATTACAGTTATCGTTCAAAATACAAAAATAATACATACGATGCGCTAAAAACACACGCAGAAGCGTTATTGTTCAAATGATTTTTTTTTAAATTTTATTAATATTTACATTAACAGCATTCCAAATTCATTACGAATGAACACTGAAACATATGTCAGACACTAATTTCAATTACTGCTTCAAAGCTATGCCAGAAACTAATTTGCTGAAATGTTTCTGGTGAACATACGAGACTATATATTGATATTGAATATATATTGAAGATATATTGATATGGAATATATATTGAAGATATATTGATACTGAACATACATTGAATATATAATGATATTGAATATATATTGCGATAACACCCTTTGGGCTTACCTCAGGAAAGGAGGTAAAACACAGATTTTACCAAAAATACAACAATTTAGTTATAACAGCAAGCAGGGAATTTTAGCAATGGAGCTGGCGGATTTAATGCAGACAAAAAACAAACAAACAAAAAAGACAAACAAAAAACAAACAAACAAACAGACAAACAAAAACTATTTAAGGAAGACAGAGAAGGAATTTTTTACCAAAACTCATTATATTTAATTTACTAAACTCGGCTCCAAATGACCACACCGTTCCTTCTGCAGGAAAAAAAGAAATTCACTTTAGCGGATAATATATTGGCATTATAAATGGAATCCCGTGGATTCTAATGTTTCTTTATTCAAACCGAAAGCTCAATTTCCTACCAAAGGTTTCATTCACGTATAAATGTTATTAAGATACTGCGATCACGAGTAAAATCTCAAAATTCACTCTTCCGCTAGAGTACACTTATAAGAGAGTAGCTAAATCACTCTGCAACGATATAATAACTGACATGAAATCGCACGTGTAAACTGAAAGAGAAAAAGTTTCTTTTAAAGGAATTAATTTTATATTAAAAACAAACCCATGATATGCCAAAATTAAAAATGATAATACAGGGTGGATATACATGAGCTGGGAAAAAAAGAATGGTTCATTATGTTTAATTATACATATAAAATGAGAATACACTTGATTATAAGATAGTGAAACACATAAAGTTTACATTTTTTACAAATGTTCGATGTGACCGCCCTTCGTTACCCTGCAAATGTATCATCCGTAATTAAATTTATGATGTGAGCATAATCCCGTCAATCAAACCAAGTGCTATGCTGATTGGTAATTGCAATTCAGGAATGTACCCATACACTAAAACAGAAATCTAGGACGATAAGGATTGGTGATCGTGGTGGCTGTGGAATAATACTTCTGTGATCGATAAAGCTAAGACGATATTCAGGAAATGACGATGGGAAAATGATGATTCAGTACCGGAGTAAGAAGTATGTCCGTAAACTTATGATAAAATACTAGCAATCTGCAATAAAACTGCTATCTTACAATTAATATTTCGCAAACTGTTTAATTACGAAATTGCCCAACTAATCTGTGTCCACCCTGTATAATAAAAATAGTAGAAATATTTTAAAGTTGGGCGTTAGTTATAATAAATATATTATAATATATATAATATAATATATATATTATATATATATATATATATATATATATATATATAATATATATATATATAATACATATAATATAATATTGTAATATATAAAGCAAGTTGACAAACATTGGAAAAGCAAATACGCAAAATAAATAAAAATATTATTAAGGGCAAAATATATAACCAAAAAGAGAGAGGATAAATTAAAAAAATAATAAACTATAAATGTGACGTGCAATCTTTAAAGAAGATTCACAAATACAATTCATAGTAAAATTATATGTTATTTTATATATCTGGAGACTGGAATGTTTTTTAGGTAGCTTTCAATACAAAAAAGTATAAAGCTACCTATTGCAGCCATTCGGAGGAAAGCAGTTCCGGAAAATTTCGATATATTTTCACCGATCATGACCCCCAGACCCCAAAACCACCCTCCGTCCAAATGTTGATTTATATATATAGATATATCCATATATATATATATATATATATATATATATATATATATATATATATATATCTGACCTATGTCATACGATAACGCTCGTATTTATAAATCAATTTGGATGAAACTAATTGTGTGTATTAAGCTAACCAATGTCTCGACAGAGTTCGTTGGCCAGCTTGGTCCGCCATTTTGTTTCAAGATGGCGTCCATTTAAAAATTTAAAACTAAAATAAATATACAAAAAAATAAAAAATTCAAATTTATTTTTTAATTACGTGTTAGGCCTTGATACAAGGATTCCAGAGCATTTTTTGGTCTATCTTAAAAAATGGCTGAGATAGAGCAGTTTCAAATTCTAGGGTGGCTGACATTTTGAAACAAAACAGCACATTAACGCGATTACTCGCAAATTATTTTCTTTCATTGTTGTAATAATTTTCCCAATCATACGCATAAACTATATATTCATATCCGTTAGCGCCAAAATTGGCGACATTGGCGAAATATCGCCAAATTTGGCGACCAAAATAAGTCTTCATAAATGAAGCTAATTTTGCTATTTCTCAATAATTTGGTGAATTTCTTATTCAAATTCAGTATTAATGAATCTTTTGTAAACGTTTCTTTTCATTTTAACTTGCTGTTTTCGTGTAACATCAGCTAAAATTTTATATAGGAAAGCTACCTTTTCCTCCCGGTACAGGCTGGAAGGACTTTTTTCTTTCCGTTTGCAATAACAGTGGAAGTTATGGATATTTATTTCTGTTCACACTTTCAATTCATTTTATTTACCCCCAAGATTCACAACCGTAACTTTAACAAAAGAGCACATCACTTTCAAAATGGATTCTAGGAATTAACGTAGAACTACATAAAAGAACTTAGTTTCAAAATGTTTTAGAAAAAAAAAAACTTTAGCACAGGTGAAGTTTTAATTTTGTTGGTGTCATTTTATAAAAGCTAAAGGCATTCTTTGTTTTTTGTTTTGTTAAAGGTGTTTTCAATGTTTCCCGAGTGATTGTACAACCTTTTTAAATTTTTATTTTTATTGAAAAGTATGGTCAGTTATAAAGTACTTGAATGAAATATAAATGTTCCAGTTCATTTTCAGTTTTTATATTGTTATATATTATTTTATTTTATTTATTTTATTTTAGAATGAATGACTATTTATAAAATTGAAAATTTAATGATTTTATTCCTTACTAAGGTACAGTATGCCACGATAGTTAAAACATAGAAACTTTTTTATTACGATATATTTATTTCATGTGTGTAATATAATGGTTTACTGAATATTGAAAAATTTATAAAAAAAAGGTTGTTGATAAATAAAGATCTGAGAGATTTGGCGCTTAATCGTACGTAAATAGTATTGATGAGACCCGTGTTGTGCCCGGGCTCGGGCTTGATTATCATACCAGTCTTCGGGCTTAGGCTCAAAGTAAACATTTTATGTATTCACAGATTCAAAAAAAGAAAAAAAAATTGCTGCTTGAGAAATGAAAATGTATTCTTAAAGTGTTTTAAATGTATTATTAAAGTGTTTTATTATCTTTAAAAATTTTGGAGAAATAATTACAGCTAAAAAGGCATAGGTTTTTCTATAAAGTAATTTTGACTCCCCCTGCTCGCAAAGAGATTATAATGTACTATTAGTGGGTTAGTATGCGATACAATATTAAAATACGATATTTAAATATAGCTGAATGCATCAGAAATGCTTTCATTTATTTTCCATCTAAGTGCAGCTTCAGCTCCATCTCTACGAAAACCTGAACATGTAAAATTAATAGAATAAAGATGCCGTTACCTTACCACTTCGCATATCACCATCGCACTGAAGTGTCTGATGCTGTTATTATTTTACTTTTCGAGAATACTCGCTCCTTTTTCAGTTGACAACTGAAAATTAATTTGTAAATACACATTGAAAAAACACAGAGGAAATAAACTTTTAACCACTATAAATTAGGAAAACGAAATATATAATAAAAAAAATCGCGAATGATCAAAACAAGTTTTTCCGCATTTTCATGTTCACGAATAATCAAAACTCGCACGAATATTAAAATTAGTACAAAGTTAGTTTTTACAATACTGGTTCAGATCACAACATTTCTTAATATAAAAAAAATGATATAAGAAAAAGTATAAAAGAAAGTTATTAGAAAATTTATGAAAAGAATACTTAATCATAACAGAACTAGTAATTTTGCATGGTTCAAACAGTAAGTTGAAATAGGAACAGTATGAGTACAAAAATGTGATCAGTATGTGAACTATAATATACAAATTTCAAAAACAAAATAAATTCTATTAAAAAGTATTTTATAAATGTAGGAGAAAATTATCTATGATCCTAAGGATAAATGTTTGTTGAGAATGTTGTAGTTTTCTTTCAGTTTATCATAGTTTAAAGGATCAAACAGAGTTATATTCAGATTTTGTCTCACTGTGACATTTTTATTGAAATTGAAAGTATGTCTCATTAGAGGACAATTATGTAGAACCGTTCCTGAGTTTTTTTGGTATATGCATGTTGGGGAAGAGAGTTTTTCTATTTTATTTAAAAATGATGGGAAGCTACCGTATCCACTAATGTAGCAAGCTATGACTGGTTTTTTGCAAATAAAATTCAGATCCACGTTTCGTAAAATTTCATAAGTATCTCGGCTTTTTAATGAATATGACCAATCTGCTGTCAATCTGCGATTATTTTTAGTCTAAAAAATAATTTAACTTTTGAAAATGGGAATAAGAGTATTTATTTCTTTCTCTTTGTAACGGTCATTTGTGATAGCACCCTTTGCCAATAAATCTGCTCGTTCATTACCCTCTTTTTCAGCGTGCGATTTGATCCATATAATTGTTACTTGTTTTTTTGAGAATTGACAATAAAAGGAAATACATTTTAGTTATTACATAATTTCGTGGAAACACTATTTTGAGGGCTTCTAGTGATGAGCGGCTATCCGTTAAAATGAGGAGATTTTTAAATTGTGAAGATGCGAACCTGTTTATTGAGTGTAAAATGGCATTCAATTCTGTTTGATAAATTGAGTTCAGGTTATGAAGTCTGATTATATTATCGTAAATATATGTATTCTGGTAGTTTACTGTAAACGCTGATACAGTACCTTGCTCCATGAGGGAGACATCTGTGTAGATTTTTAAGTCATAGTTATTTAACATTGTTGTGGAAATTTCATCAAGTATGTCAAAATTTTTTAATGGATTCTAATTTGGGAAATTGTAAGTTTTCTCTTTTAGCATTAGATTGGTTAATTTGTATATTTCACCTTTATAATTCAAGATTATTCATTCTTTTTTACTTGATAGCAATTATAGTCATTAGTCAACGTAATATCTAATGGAGGAATGTCAGTTAGAACGCATAATGCGTCAGTGGAGATACTCCTGTATACCTTTATTAAATTTAATAGAGCGTTTCTCTGTATTGATTTAAATATCCGTGGCAATTTAAATCAGGAAATCAAACTTCATATCCATAAGTAATTTGTTTAAAATATACCGTTTTATACCATATTTTCAAAATATCCGGGTTGATTCCGTGATTAAAATAATTAAATCTTTTGAAACCAAGTATGAAGTTTGAAATTTTAGATTTCATATATGTTAGATGGTCTAGTTATTTAAATTTAGAATCTAATACTAAACCTAAATAAGTTAATTTCTTCATAATATTTATTCTAATATTTTGCAATTTGAATATAGATTTCCTGCGAGTCAGAAGATATCTACCAAATAACATTGCTTTAGTTTTTTCAGTTGAGATTTGTAAATTTAGAGAATCGCATAAATCAGAAAATATTGTGATTCTTGAATTTGTTGTTTTTTCGAGTTCCTTTCTGGTATTCCCCGTTGTTATGATGTTTGAAAATAGCTCGGAGTGAGCCGTAACTTGTCAAACAACCTAATAAAAGTTATTTTACTGTATATTATGTTGTTAATTTACACCTTTTAGCATTTAAAATAAATATATTATTTCAACGTATTTTAATTTATTATGTATTGGAAAATGTTAAAAATTATACATTACAAAAACACAAATTTTGGTGGTGGTAATAGATATATGTTTCTTCTTTCATTTCATATTTTTTCAGGTCATAATGAGGAAAATTAGTTATAAGGGTTTTTAAACATGTCGAGCAAAAAATTGGAATCACCAGGTTATGCAAAGGATTACAAAAGACCTTCTGCATATAAAACAAAATTTTTGGGATCTAATTATACTTGAGAGTTTTGTGCTTATACCGAACCTAAAAAAAGTATAGCATTTTTATATTTTAGAAACAAAACTGTATTCTGCTAATATCAAATTTTCAGAACTTTAGCAATATAACACCAAGGCAAAATATGTTTTCTACAACAAAAACTAGTCAAATGTACCAATCCCAAAACTTTCTTCTATCTCAAATAAGTTTCACATACACCCAAAAATGAATCAGCACCAATTTATGTAAAATTCTAAGTGAATTTAATGTTTTATTAAATTCCGTGCATTAGTTCTTGAAATAGGATTATCGTTAAAATCGTGTAAATCCAGAAAAATGCAGCATAGCTGCACCATCTGTTAGGAGATTTACACCAAAACCTAATTAACAACAACTTATGTCAACGTCTAACTGAATCTGAAGTTTGCTGAAATTATGTGCATTAGTTCTTGAGATATAGCTATAATGAAAATCTTGAACAAATGTAGCATAGCAGCGCTACCTGTAAGGAAATTTACACCAAAAACTAATCAGCGCCAATTTATATCAGGGACTAACTGAATCTAAAGTTTTATTAAATTCCGTGCATTTGTTCTTGAAATAGAGCGCCCACAAATTTTTTTTCACATACAGACAGACAGAGTTACAGCGTCACAGACTCACAGACAGACATTTTCTAAAAACAGACAAATCGTGTCCAGGACCCTCTAAATCAAATAAATCTGCCGAAACCGCAAGTAGTTCACGAATCCAATACTTTGTTCTTGTAAAGATAGTAAAAACTAAAAAGATGAAAGTTTAGGTTCACTTTATAGAGCTTACCATACACCATATATCCCGAAAATTTCATGAAAAAATATTGAAAAGTTCTTTAATCACCTTGCGCGCAATAATGTCTCAGACTCAACATTTTGAGAAAAATGACTTTAAAGTTCACTCTTTGGAAATATTCCTTGTTTAACAACTATTAAGAGTGTCATTCATTTTGTTTTAAAGTGTTCAGAATTGATTACTGCTTAACATACGAGGGGCAGTCCAAAAGTTCCCGGAATTTCATTGTAACTCTTTATTACTACAATATAGATACACATTTACTTAATCGTCTTCAAAGTAGTCTCCGTCAGAACACACACACTTGCTCCACTGCTTCTGCCATTGCTGGAAACAACGATGAAAGTCATGTTTTGGTATTTTCCCAAGTTCAGCCGTCGCGTTGGTTTTTATGTCTTCTACGGTGTCAAAGGGGTTACCTTTGTGGCCCATTTTGATCTTGGGGAAGAATCAGAAATCCAATGGTGCTAAATCCGGAGAGTAGAGAGGCTGGTGGAGGAGTGGGATGTTCTTTTCTTCAAGCCATGTCTGCACAACAATCGATGTGTGGGAGAGAGCATTGTCGTGATGCAGTGACCATCCTCCTTGCCATTTGGTGGGACGTTTTCTTCGGATTGCCTCTCTCATTTTTTTCAAAACTTGCACGTACAAAGAACTTTTAACAGTTTGTCCAGGTGGTACAAATTCATGGTACACCACACCTGTTGTCGAAAAACGGAATGAGCATTCCATTTGTTTTGGATTTGACATGACGTGGTTTCTTTGGTCGAGGAGAGGACGTTGTGTGTAAACAAATAAATTATTATATTGTGGTATTAAAGAGTTATTCGAAATTCCGTTTAACGAAATTCCGTGAATTATTTGACTGCCCCTTGCATATATTTTTTCAAAGATTGAATGTTTTGAAGGTTTAAAAGTCCTATAACCCCTTATGTTAAATAAAGGCGTGTAAAAACCATTATTCAGTTATTGAAAGTACTGCTAACAGTTTTAAAAGAAACATTTATTGTTATTTTAAACATTTTGTAATTTAAATTTTAATAAATTGAATAAGATTACAAAGGCGAAAGAATTTCATGGAAAGAAGGTTTCATGGAAAATTTCTGCGTAGTTTCTGTTGTATTTCTTCTCTTTCTGCATAGCTTTTCTTCGATCTCTTTCAATCCCTTCTCAGAAGACGATGTATTTTTGTGACAGTCGCAGCTTATACAATACCTTGGGGCTGAAAGAAATATGTTTAAAATATGTTTAAAACAAAACACCTCTAATACATTGCGAAAAAAGACAAATGTTTCTTTATCTACAAAAATATAATGTAACCATGAACGAAACTATCAGATAATGTCTTCCGAGTTACCCAGGATTTCAAAAAGCGTTCTTTATCTCTAGAAATCTGAGAAACCAAAAGAGTTTCGACATTCAAAGAAGCATTTATAAAAACGAACTTTATTTTGATGCCGCATATTTTCGGGAACGTTTCCGAGTAATTAGGTACGTTCGTTATTATATAAATACGAAGCACCTAAATTCGTCGTCTGGTCCGTCTGTCTGTCTGTCCGCATATAACAGCGCAAAAACTACCCAACCGAATGGTTTAAAATTTAATATATACAATCGTTGCAGAATTTTGTCAAATACTTCAAATTTCATGAAAATCGAATCGCAAATTAAAAATATATTAATAAAAGTTTTCTTCGTTCTATTAAATCCTATCATACGTAATCTATATAATAAAAGCGCAAGTCATGTGACTGAGGAAAACAAGTTCGGGATAACCACTTCTTTTTTCATATTCCAAGCGGCCCTTTTTATTCAAAATTATTTTTCGAATAAAATTGCATCACTTTCAGAATGTTCGTTTAAAAAAATTGTTTGTTTGAAAGATGAGTTACATTAAAAAAATGTATAGATTCTGAGATAACTTCAGTTAACAGCCCAATATTTATCCCAATGTCTATTAAAGTGAATAAACATAAGAGATTCGCTCATCGTGAATCATAGACATATTAAACCATGTAGGTAATCATTCGCAAAGCAATATCTACATGGTGAATTTTGCAGCGCTATCTGGTGTCGAAAAATAAATTCGCGATTGTAAACGTGGCATACGTAATAAGGGAAAAGAAAACCATGCTCATTCCACTCATAACAGACGATATAATTTATTTCACTGAAATAAAACGATGATTTTTTTTTTTGCATTGTAAAACTAGTTATACTAAGAACGCACCTTATTTGTTCCGTTTAACGTACAATTTCCAACTTGTTTTTATAATGCATTATTCAGTTTTCTCCAACCGGATTATCGATTTTTTGGAATGCTATTCATTCACAATTAAACATTTTCAGCTGTGTAACTAAATTAGTACACAGAAAAGTAACAAAACAATATTAATTTTAAAGTTAATTTTGTTAATTTATGGTACAAACACCCTACAGTGGTATCCCAGAGATGTAAAACGACCAAGAAGACGACCTCAAGTAAGATGGAGTGACGAAATCAGAAAACTGGCCGGTGTTAATTGGATGACTAAAGCACTAGACAGGCAACAATGGAAAAATCTGGGGGAGACCTACATCCAGCAGTGGATTGAAAACGGTTGATGATGATGATGATGATGATGTTTGTTGAACATGGGAATGTGTACTTGAGATTAATAGCATCCGAAAAACTTGTATTCTTGGTTGAGGAAACTGATTCATACACTATAAAAACCATTCGGAAACGTTTCCGAACATCAGTGGCAGCAAAAGAAACTTTGTTTTTGGTTTAAATTTTAAAATACAGTGGACTCTCTCTATCTGAACACTCTCTAATGTGAACACCCCGGTATTATGAACACATTCCGATAATCCCGGCGAAACTCCATAGATTTAACAAAGGATGAACTCTCTGTATTCTGAACACCCTCTAATCTGAACACCCCACTAATATGAACGCTACTTTTGATCCCCATTCTACCCCCACCTCTCTGTAAACTGAACGTGTGTTTGCAATCGGAATTCGGGGAATTCTCCATAAGGGAAATTGTTGCAGAAGAATAAAAAGGAACTCGTTTAAAAAATAAACAGACGAAATCATTGCTAAATTTTTAGCATCTATCCACTGTTGCAATTTGTTTGAATAATTCAGATAAAATCTTCAGTTACCAAAACAAACAAAACAGTTATTATAACAAATAAATAAATAAATAAATAAGAAATCGAAAGAATATTTTTCAAACAGGTACGTCTTTAATTTACGTGTTCTACATCTCAACTAACTAGAACATTCTTATATTTTTTATAAACAAAAAAGTCCAAATATAAAACTGTTGCCATTTCACCAAAAGTAAATCATGATAATCAAATTAAATGAAATGAACAAAACAATCAATTTTTATGTAAAGAGATACAAGAAAAATAGTGTAAAAACCATGTCATGTGATTCCCCTCTCCCGAGCTGAGATAAAAATAGAAAGATTATGCAACAGAAATTCCCCGCCTTCCCCCAGTTATAGATAAGAGACAACAGGTGTTAGAGGTAGTGGTCAGAAATGGATTATGGTTTATTTTCCGCACACCTGGTTGGACAGCATTATCGCTTGTGTTTCTTTCATCCTTTTTGCTCGGCAAAAGTAAACTGTTTTCGCCATTTTACTGTCGTTACAAGGAAAGAATCATAGCACTTCAGCAGATATATCAGAAATAAATAGGAAATCGAAAAAACAGAAAGAACTGAAGATTCAGGAAAAATATGAGGTTGTTCAAAAATTAAAATCAGAAGTAAGTCAAACGAAAATTGCATCTGAGTTTGGAATTTCAGCTGACCAAGTCAACGCCATCAGCAAGAAAGAGATAGAAATAGCAGCTTTTGAAGAAAATGAATCTTCCTCAAAGTGTAGAATTTTCGAAAAGAAAACGGGAAACGAGAACAATAATCACGTCTGGAAGTTTTTTTTGTCAAATAAGAACGAAGAATCTTCCTGGCACTGGACCTCTGCTAAAGCAGATTGCTCTGGATTTTGCAGAAAAGGAGAAAATCGAGGAATTTTAGGCATCAGCAGGATGGTTGACTCACTTCAAAAGTCGGCATAACATTGAATTCAAAACAATTAATGGTGAATAACGACAGTTTCGGGGAATGGAAAAAGCAAATTTTCGAGCATAACAAAGGAATTCGATACCGCTGACGTTTTTAATGCCGACAAAATCGGACTGTTTTTTAGAGCTCTTTTAAATAAAAATCTAGCAGAAAGAAGCGAGAAGTGCGTAGGCGGGAAAATGCTGAAAGAAAGACTTACCATCATGCTCTTTGCCATACGGGTGAGAAGCTCAAACCATTTGTGATAAAAAAAGTGAAAAACCACGATGTTTCAAAAATGTGAAGATCGCATCATTGCCTGTGCACTATAAATCAAATCGAAAAGCCTGGATGATATTCACAATTTTCTCATAATGGTTGGACGGCATTAACAAGATGATGAAGAGAGAGGGAAAATATTGTGGATAATACCATATCACATACAAACATGCAGCTGAGCAATGTGAGCCTGAAGTTCCTACCACCGAACTGTACTTCTTTAATTCAATCACTGGATCAAGGAGTAATCAAGAGCTTTAAAGCTTACTACCAATACCATTTTCTGAAGAAAATGTCCCTGGTAATGGAGGAGGCAAATTCGGCAACAGAGATAACGAAGAAGGTCAACGTCATCGATACTGTCCATTGGATATCAGTGGCTTAGAATGAAGCCTTACATCCTTCAAAGATGTTTCTACAAAGCTGGATTCCCATGTGAGAATGAGCAATCAAGAATAGAGGATAAAGAAGCAACAGCTGTGAGAGACTTGGGGTCAAGACTTCAGGAGCTTCACTGAAATTGAACCTGACCTTATCTCGAAGCCGACAGAAGATTTCCGGTTTGCGAAACAACATCGTTTAAGAGGAAGAGCATAGTGAAGAAGAAGCAGGACCAGAAGAGACCGATGAAACAAAAAGTACGATTACCTTCAAGCAATATAGCAATTGGACTGAAGACCTGTTGAACTATGCAGCTGAATATCATCTGGAAGCCTTTCCACTTCTTAAACAACTAGGTAACATGTACACTGCACAAGCATACACAATTTTATAAACAGACTAAAATTACTCACTTTTTAAAGTAATGTACTGATTATGTTTTCAAATAATGTATTGTATATATGTAATTGTATGTTTTGTAAAACCTTTTTTAATTAAAAAAAAGAGATGGTAGATTACAGGTCTGACTGAATTTAGTTAGAGATTGCACTAGCTGTAATACCTAAATTCAGCACCTCCATCTTGATAACTAGCATGACTAACCAGGCTAAGTATTCTATACAGTCAATACATAGTAGTAGTAGTAATGCATTTCCCAATCTCCCTCTATAATGAACACCCCCATAATCTGAACATTTTTGGACGGTCCCATGAGTGTTCAGAATAGAGAGAGTCCACTGTATATTGGTTCGTGCGGCTTCTGCAATAGTACGTAACTCGGAAGAGGTTATTGTATATTTTCGTTCGTGGTTTATATTATATTTTCCTACATAAGTCTTTTTAGGGTTTTGTTCATCTCACGAAACCCTATTGCTCCCGCTCCGTTGTCTGTCCGCCACAGAGCCCTTCTCAGAAACTATGTAACTTACAGAGTTGAAGCTTTGTGTATATCTATCTGAATACCAGCTATGAAGCTCAAAATATTAAAATTTGAAAAAATCACATTATTTTAATAAATAGAGATAAAAAAACCAAAATTCTAACGACCTTTTCCTATTAAATGTAAACATTTTTCGATAAAGCAGCTGCCAAAAATTAAAAATCCACAATGAAATTATTTCTACAATAATTAATTTTCTATTGAACGATTTGCATGTGATAAATGAAAATGAAATAAAAAGTTTCACCAGTTGAAAAAAAATATTAATATGAAATAAAGAGGATTAACGCCATAGTGGTAATAAAACGGAAATTTTCAAAGATTTCTCAATAATACAAAGAGTATGAGTATGTGTATGTACAGAAATCAGATTAATATCACATCATTAGAGAATTAAAAAGAAAATCTGACGTCCTATTGGAAGTTCAACGAATTTTTCAAATGTTTGAGAATAATACAAAGCGAGTATCAATATGAGTAATAGAGAATAGTAAATATATGAGTTTGAGAAACATACTGAATCATGATAAAAATCCGATTATGGAAATATTCGCATATTTTAACATTTTGAAAGTGTACAACATGTTTAATTTTGAAATTATTTTTTTAAATATCGCATTTAGTCTGCATGACAGATATTATTATGACAGAATATAATTGTGGGCTTCGCCCGCTATCGGGCTGGTTTAGATATTCGAAAAAAAGGAAAAATAGACCGGTAATTTTTTACTTTATAAAAAACATGACTTTTTTTTGTTGTTGTCGCTAAATGAAATTTATTTGGATTTATTAAAGAAAGGATAACGTGTTTTGAAAGGAATATTAAACGAAAATTGAGCGATCTTCGATCACACTTACGCACTTTTTTTTTTTTACAGTGTACGACCAGTCGTTTTCAAATAAATACTAGATTTTCCTTTCCCAATCATACCGTGTATCCTAAAATAGACTGTCTGATTTTTAAATTCAGAAACATTCAATCGGTAACAGATATTACAAAATTCTTGTAGGAGAGTAATGTATCATGTCAGGGTTTGTTTTACCGCGATTTCTTAGTTCGAATTATCAGCGATAGAGGGCGCTGCGAGCAATAGACATTCAATCGAGACAAAAGCAGAAATCACCCAGCATTGATGTGAAGAAAAGAGGTTCAATGCATGGAATTGGTCTCATTCACCAATAAAATATCTTACTCAAAATCGGGCCCTAATAACAAAGATTGTATTAGCGAATGAGACCCACTCCATATATTGAACCTCCTTCCTTCGCATCAATGCTGGGGATTTTAGTTTTGACCTGGATCGCTTGCAGCGCCATCTATTGCTGGTAATTCGAACTAAATTCGGGAATCGCAGTAAAAAAACTCCTGAGATCATACATTACTCTCCTGCAAGAATTTTATAAATATCTGTCACTGTTTGGAAGTTAGTGAATTTTAAAATCCGTCAGTCCTTTTTAGGACACCCGGTATATATTATTTCTGTTGTCAATATCCATTTTTCTATGCATTTACAAAACGAGCAACGAGGAATGAGGTATTTATTATTCGAAATGTTTTTGAACGGGCTTCTGAGCTAGTACACTCACACTTTGTTAAAACATGTTTTTTTGATTAAAATTTTCTGTTATATTAAAATTAAATCAGAATTGTTTTCATAAGTAACAATTTTTAATAAATATATTTATCATAAATATTATTTTCCTCAAATCAATGTTGCCACAAAAATAAAACGTAGTATTATATCGTGCGCAACAATGTTAAAAAAGAAATAGTTCAAAGAGGATAAAGTCGTAATTCTCGAAACTTCTTTATTTTACATTTATGATTAACACAGAAAGATACCATCGATTGATCTTTCGAAGCAGTGGCATTTCACGTGGAGCGTAAAAGGTATATTAGATTAAATTGTTATATTAAAATAAATTGCATCTTACATGTATTCAATTTATTTTTCTTTGTCAGTTTTTCCCGAGGCGGATGAAGTCATCCTCTTATACAGCTAAAATACGATTGTTAATTTTCTTTCCAGCACGTGCTTTTGCTATCTTCGATCGGTTTTTACTGTAATTTGATGGAATAAATAATATGATATTTTTATCCTTAATTTTTCTTTAGAAGTTTAAACCTGCATCTAAAAAATATTGGACTGCAGTGCGCAAGGGTTTATGTTTTAGAAATGTTTTAGTAAATTCGTGCCCGATGTAACCTAGAAATAATACAGAATTTAAATTTTTAATTTCGAAATTTTTTTTTTATCAGTCTTAAATATTTTACTTAAAAGTTCTGAAATGAAAAATTTTCGTTACATCAATCTTTATTAAACGTTTTTACGAAAACGTTACTGCTTTCGGTTACGGTTGCACCTCATAAAACGCCTTGAGGTCAAGAAAAATAAATTGAAGATTTGAACTTTACCCATGATACGATGAAATGTTTTCAAGTGAAAATTGAGAATAACTATTTTTCGATATTACAAGATTTAGTAGCATCTTAGTAAACAGCTTTCTATATAAGTTGAATTTAAATGTCGAAAATTTATATCGATGTATATATTTGACAGATTTAAAATATAGTTGAGATTTTTTTTTTGAACCGATACCAGTGAAATATGTAAGCTAAATGCAGAGAATATTTTAATGTTTTTTTTTTTTGGCGTTTGTAGTTTTGTTTCTATATATGTAAAAATAAAAAATAGTTTAAAAAATATATATATATTTAAAAAAAATATTTTTTATTTTTTAACAATTTTTAAAAGAGTGTATACCCTCTTTTATAAGTAATCAATGTATATCTTGAAAATCATGCCTATTTCACGATTCAAAATCGATTAGGGAAAATTCACTGGTATTTTTTAAACGCTTGGTAGAAAGCGCGAGCTATTGAATTTATGTAAAAAGTCGTGATTTTTGCTCTGTTTCTTGTTTAAGATATGGCAACCTGAAAGAAAAAATGAAACATTATTAAATCATCTTTTAAGGATTTTTAAATTGATTTATCAAAGTCTAATCATAATTTAATGAATATGAAACTGTTAATTGATTAAAGCGTATTTTTAAAAAAATGTATTACACTCATTATTTTTTATTTATATTTATATTTTTACTTTTTAGTGTTTAAAATATTTCATTGTTTCACAGCTATTTGAAATTTTCTGGCGAGTGTGTTTTGGCGTATCATTAAATCCATTGTTGTTGTAACTCGCATACAATTGTAACCCTAAAGAATATTTGGCGACTTATCACTTGTAGCGGGCTAACGAAAAATTGTATTAAATCTTAATCTGTTGATTTATAATTAGGTTTTAAAAGTATTAAAATGTTGTATTGTCATTGGAAACACATCTATGTAAATATTTTTTTTTTTTTTTAATTCTAGTCTATTAGGAATGGAGCGAAATATCGACCCCCGTGTAAATATGCATCAGTATATATAATTATTATTCAGATTTATAATCACATAAGTTTGTTTCAACAATATAATTAATTAAAGAAACATTTCCCAACTGCAAACAATCTTATCTAATTTCATACGTCTGTTTTCGATAAATCATAGAATGTTCTCTAAATATGTGAGAATTCTGAAGTATTTATCAGAGATCCTATTTATCTATGAAGTTAATGTACGATGTTTGTTTATTCTTAAGAGTACAATAAACAAACAATTCCTTCATCACTTGATGTTACAGTGCCTGGAAATTAGCATTCGCTAAATCTTAAGAGTTTAATCAGTAAACAAGTAATCAGACGTCAAAATTTAATCCTGCCAGGCAAATTGATATACAGAGTGCTTCAAAAAAAATGAATACATACACTGTTTAACGGGTCATATTTTTTTTCATTTTTCTTTCTTTTCCGGGTGTAATTAATGGAAGATAATGATTACACGAAGATTAACTTTAGAAAAAAGAAAATTTATTTTCAAATGCTATTTTAAGTATGAGAATGTAGCAGAAGTACAAAGACACAATATCGCAGGAAGTTTCAGGCAGATGCACCTAGACGAATTACAATTCATCGGATAAAAGATAAGTTTGAAACGAATGGAGGTTCATAGACAACGTTACGGAATCGCAATTGAGCATGGATGCTCCACAACACAAAATGAAATGTTTGTTGAAGTTTGTGAATCGATAGGCCACCGTTATAAGCAGTGTATTGACCAGAACGGTAATAATTTTGCACATTTGCAGTAAGACGAAAAGTTATACATTTTATGTAGATTCTTTTGCAATTTAAATATTAATTATATGTAAATATAAATTGAAGTTACAATCATTCAAACTGTGAATACATTCTTTGAAGCACCCTGTATATAAATGAATCCTAGGGAAGCACAAATAACACATCTTCGCAAAAAAATGCTCAATTCCTTTATCGCTGTGTGCCACTGACTACAGTCCTGCACGATATATATACGTGACTATTTTAAAAGTGTGCTTAAAGTCAACCAGAACCCCGACCCGAATCTGATAAAAAAGAAAAAAATATTTGTCAACTAGAACCAGAAGTGAAATAAAATGAATCCATATTTAAATGCAATTATGGAGAAATAGTCAACAAATTATATCTCTAATATAAATTTGAGCATTCTTGTATAAAAATAAATAGATATATATATATATACTCTGTCATATTCAAATATATATTTCATTTTCGTTTGAAATATATTCAAGATTTTCTTTTGAAAATTAGTGTTAACCCGAACCGGAAACTTTTAAAATCAACCTGATGCGAAACCGAGTCTCAACGAAAAAATTAGCGTCTACCCGACCAAACTCAAACTGCGGGTCGGGTTCGGGTAAAACCGGGTTACCCGACCCAATACAGGACTCTACCACAGCGTTCCTCAGTGATGACATTCTTCCTGCGTAAGTTATCTGCTTAAATCTCCATCTCTCACTATTTTCAAGATAGTTACATCCTTTACTATTATGATTAATGAGTTCAAATAAACCTTAAAAAAATACATTTGTTTTGAATTATTTAATGGTTGTAATATGACAGCTAAAATAATTAAAAAGATAAAATAAGCCATATAGAGAGATTGCACTAATAGTTGATCATTTCATATTATATCGTATCTAATTCTGCCTTGTATATTTTGTCGACTTACTTCGTTGTAGTTATGCACTTGCTTGAGACGTCTGATCAAAATGTATATCATGGTCAATTCGCTAATAACTGGGGGTGATCAAAAATCTGATTTTTTACATGTTAACGACACAACGCCGGCGGATTTGTGCTGTACACATTGTTATTCAGCATTAAAAAAAAATTTAAAAAAAAGGAAAAAAATATATAAAATAATAATTTATTGTTTGAAAATAATTATTTTAACATAAATTTACGGTAAGCAGATAGAAGGAGCTCTGGAAATGGAAAAGTTCATTAATTGATCAACTACTGATGCAGTCACTCTAGTTACAATTATCTGTAAAGAAAAAAAAAAAGGAAAGTACCCAGTTAAACTGATGGCATTGAGCTCTTCTGCATGAAATACCCATTTAACTAAATTAAGGGGGGAATTAGCCCCCTCCGTTTCCCCCTTTATACTTAACCAATGAACCCTCAAAACTAATCAGGGAAGCGCCTTATCAGAATAAACCTATATACCAAATTTGAAGCAAATTGGATAATTCTGCATGAAAAACCCATTTAGCTAAATTAAGGGAGGGATTAGCCCCCCCTCTGTTTCCCCCCTTTATACGTAACCCATGAGCTTCCAAATCTAATCAGGGAAGCGCCTTATCAGAATAAACGTCTCTACCAAATTTGAAGCAAATCGGATAATTCTGCATGAAAAACCCATTTATCTAAATCAAGGGGGGGATTAGGCTCCTGCCCCCCTTTATACTTAACCAATGAACCCCCAAAACTAATCAGGGTAGCGCCTTATCAGAATGAATGTATATACAAAATTTGAAGCAAATCGGATATTTCTATCAATAGTTATCGCGTTACGTACGTACATACACACGTACACGTACATACACACGTACACGTACATACATACGTACACGTACATACATACGTACATGCATACAGAACCGTCGGGCACATTAGCTGCCAAGTTTTGATAGTCTGTGAGCTAAAAAATGCGAAGTATGAAAAATTTGGAATCGCGTAATAATATACGTTACAATAATAACGTATAATAACGTATAACAATAACGTATAACAATATACGTTTTATACAATTTTAACAGTTTTTTCCGTCTTATTTAACTGCAGAAAAATAATGCAAATTCTGTGAATAAACGAGATGGTTACGAATTATGTGTTCAAAAATTTCAATAGACATTTTCTTATCATTAATAGGGGTGCCATACTCCTTGCAAATTCCAAAAGTAGGCGAGTCTTGTATACATTTATTTTTGGATTGATTTAATTTTGTATACATATATTGTATGCATTTAATTCTAGAGTATGCATTAGATTCCTGCACGGGTAGGGTTGTACACGAAATTTCTGCTTAAAATTTGAATTCTGGTTAAAGTCATTTCGAAACCCGTCTCGAACCCAACAAAAAAATTTCTATCAACCAGAAACCTGACCCGAACACGAAAAAAACTAAAATCGACAACACGAAAAGGAAGGGAAAGAAAATTAATCGGCAGTTTAATACAATATAGACTATTTTTTATAAAAACAGACTACAATTATATCTCTAACCTGAATTTTACCTTTATTCTATAAAAATGAAAAAATATACACATATTAATATTCAAATATATCGTTCTTTTCTGTTGAAAAAATATTCAGGACTTGCTTCTGAAAAATTGGGTCAACCCGAACCCGACACCAAAGAGTCAAAACCTAACCCGAAAATGACCCGAACCTGAAACATTTAAAGTCAACCCGATCTACAACGAAAAAAAAAATAGCTTCAACCCGACCGACTCGGGTTAGGAGGAGGGGGGGGGGGTCATTCCATTCAGGCTTCTAATATGTATGCCATTTTGACAGGAGATAGTACAAGAAAAGGAAAAAATAAAACAAACTCACATAACACTTTTTAGCAAAACTTGAAAAAAAAAATTACTATCTACCTATAAATGAAACAATGAAAAAATAAAAAATACTGATTATCAGAAACATAAAAGCAGTCTGAAGGGAAAATTTTCTCTAATAAAATGGCGACAACAAAAAGAAACATTTCACCCAATATCTAAGTCTTTCGCAGAAAACTTTCTGAAATAAACCATTTTCTAATGTCGCATTTCGGCGCAAATGACTCTGACTTCTTACATTAACAGCTTTTAAAACGCCCCAGGGAAAGACAAATGAACCGAAAACACAAACTGATACACCCCTAATTTTCATTAAATAATTCAGATGAAAAGGTTTATCTTTTCCGATATTATACCGTTTAGAAACATTTCAGTAAAATAAATTTTAACGTAGCTTAGGGATGATTATTGGTTTTAGTTTCTGTAAATTTACATGTATATGTTTATTTGAGATAATTTTGAAATGAAGGTGATGAATTTTTAGACTGAAATCGTCACGTTAATGTTAGATGAAAAAACAAGTACTTAAAAGAAAATTATTATTATTTTTACTTTCTTCTATCTTTACAAGAAGAAAGTATTGGATTCATAAAAATTTTCGACTTGCGGTTTTCGATGGATTTATACGTCTTAGAAGGTCCTGAAAACGATTTGACTGTTTTTAGAAAATGTCTGTCTGTGACTCTGTCTGTCTGTATGTGACAAACATATTGTGGGCGCTCTATCTCAAGAACTAATGCTCGGAATTTAATAAAACTTTATATTCACTTAGTCCCTGATATAAATGGGAGCTGATTAGTTTTTGGTAAAAATCGCCCAGCAGGTGGCGCTGCTATGCAGCATTTTGCAGGATTTACACGATTTTAGCGATAGTCATATCTCAAGAAATAATGTACGGAATTTAATAAAACTTGAGTTTCACTTAGACCTTGATATAAACTGGTGCTGATTCTTTTTAGTGCATGCGAAACCTATGTGAGATAGAAGAAAGTTTTGGGATTGACACAACCGAGTAGTTTTTATTTGTTCTTTTAGTTCCAAACAAATAATTTTTCATAATCACATAATAAGATCGCTAATTATAATTAAAATATAGATAAAAGGCTTAAGTGATACAAAGAGGAACACAAAAGGCTTATAAAAACCTTTTAATGACCGATATATGTTTCAGCGCTCATAAACGGCGTCATTTTCAAGATGTATAACGATAATCAAAAATATTCTCGCAAATTTTTGAAAATAAACTTGAAAACATAAATCACGAGATCATATATGTAAAAAAGCAGGTGCTGGAAATTGTCAACTGTAAAAGTGAAAATTAATATGTCCTTATTGCTTCTTTAAAACTGAAAAGTATGGCAAGACGATATAGAATCGAGACATTAAAAACTGATTTTGAAAATAGTAAAATAATATATCCATCAAGACTTTATTTCCCATCAAGACTTTATTATCCATGAATCAATAGAAATCTATATGCGTAACATGAACATTTGCAACGAACTTGCCTCATTCGAATTACCTAAAATTTGGCACGAGGTACTTTTCAGTTTAAAAAAAGCAATAAAGAAATATTAATTTTCACGTTTACAGTTACTATTTCAAGCAACTGCTTTTGTTTACGTATATAATTTCGTGATTTATGTTTTCAAGTTTATTTTTTAAAAAAATTGCGAGAATATTTTTGTTTATCGTTATGTATCTTGAAAATGGCGTCTTTTAGGAACGCTGAAACATATGTCGATCATTAAGAGTTTTTTTTATAAGTCTTTTGTGTTCCTCTTTGTATCACTTAAGCATTTTATCTATATTTCAAATAATTTTTATTAAAGTTCTTAAAAAAATAAAAAGCGAAACTTTTTGTAGTGAGTGACAATTACTTGCAAATATTCAAATACACAGAAAATGTAAACAAACTTACATAACAATTTTCAGCAAAGCTTCTTTTAAATGAAATGAAAATAAAATCTGGTGTGATACAACTCGATTTTCTGAACACTGGTGTACGGGTATATCTATCTATATACACTGAGCGCCAAGAGTTAAGGTACAGCCAGTTTTTTAGACTCACTATTAAAAGAATGAAAATAAAGGTAAAAAATATGGTTTATATGAATGATCATAATTAACTTCAATAAAATCTTATGAAAAAATTATACCCATCTCAATTATTTTAATGTGTTGGATACTTATATGTTTACCAGGAGGAACTGCGAATATCCCACATTGGGAATTTGGTTGATGATCAATTACAAGTGGTGAAATCCATTACAAGTGATCCATTACAAGTAGGGACGGACACATGTCTTATAACAGTTCGTTTATTTAACTTTTTTTTCACAAAAAACTGCTATTTATTTACTTTTTTCATCAAACAGTGAACTTTTGCAAAAAATGCAATTTTTTATTTGTAAATCATGCTTGATGTTAAAATTAAGTAAAATTCGATAAATAACTGTTTAAAGCACAATTCTTCTAAATTTTATGGTTTATCTTCATTTGTTTTCAAATTAGACACAAAAGATTGGTTGTACCTTAACTGTTGGAGGCTAGTGTATCCTTAATAAGACAAAGCAAAAATATTGTATACAAATAAGATAATCAAAATCAAAATCAAATATGAACACATACGTGTTTGAATACTATCCAGAAAAAGAAGATGAAAAAAATATAATATTATGACCTTCCCCCCCCCCCCCCCGCCGCCAAAAAAAAGATCATTCAAGCCAGAAAAGATGAATTAATGAAATATGTATGGAGCTGTAGCAGAATCATCGGGACCAAATTACTACAGTTTCCACAAAACATGTACGATTTCATTCTTGTATAAGCCATAATAAGTTAAAATAATACAAGATTTGGGTAATCGCACGATAATAAACCAGAAAATGAAAGAAAATAAGAAATGAAAACATAGAAATAAGGAAGATTTCCTCCTAAAATATCAGGAAAAACTTCCATGACTTAACAAATCTTCATATGTCGCCAAAAAATATT
Organism: Maratus michaelseni; assembly: GCA_963931845.1. Taxonomy (NCBI): domain Eukaryota; kingdom Metazoa; phylum Arthropoda; class Arachnida; order Araneae; family Salticidae; genus Maratus; species Maratus michaelseni. The sequence goes on along the minus strand of OZ007588.1, from coordinate 58,425,029 downwards.
TACTAATTCAGTAGATGAATTATAAGAGAAATGAATTACTTTAAATTTCTGCACAGTGGAATCGATTGGATTCGAATGCCGGACCTGCCGTTTTGAAACTGGAGACGTTACTTCTGCGCTGCTAATGCTTGTTTACATCTCTTTGGCGAGTTTCGCGATAGAATCCATACAAAAATGGTTTGAAAAGGGTTTAAAAACGGATTAAACACCCAATCGATCGGCCGATTTATACAAAATTTATACAATTCTGGCGACAGTGGTTAATAACATATTCGAAAAATGGGAGCAGAATTGGAAGTATCGTTTGAAAGTTAGCGTGTTCACTCTCTGACACACATACACAAATAATAATAATAAAAAAACACATATGTAAAAAAGAACAATATTTCTTAATCTTGGAAAATGTAATATAACTAAGTACGAAAATATACAATAAACTCATCCGAGTAACCCACGATTCCGAAAAGTGTTCTTTCAGTTTAGAAACCTCGGAAGCCATTATATATTCGAGATTTACTGACGCATTTATAAAAACAAAGTTTCTTTCGCTGCCACTGATATTCAGAAACGTTTCCGAGCAGTTTCTATAGTGTATTAATCAGTTTTTTCAACCCAAAATATTGGTTTTTTGCTGCCACTGATTTTCGGAAACGTTTTCGAGCAGTTTCTATAGTGTATTAATCAGTTTTTTCAACACAAAATATAGGTTTTTCGGATGCTATCCATTCTTAAGTAAATATTTTCATTGTTCAACAAACATGTTTTACAGACAAACATGATAAATTAACACCATTAACATTAATATTAAAATTTATATTAGTTTGTTACTCTTGCGCGTACAAATTCTCTTATGCAGCAGAAAACGTTTTAACGAGAATTGATAGCACCCTACAAAACAATATACCGGTTTGAGAAAATTGATTAATACACTATAGAAACTACTCGGAAACGTTTTCGAAAATCAGTGGCAGCAAAAAAACAATATTTTAGTTTGAGAAAACTGATTCATACAATATAGAAAACTACTCGAAAACGTTTTCGAAAATCAGTGGTAGCAAAAAAGCAATATTTTGGTTTTGAGAAAACTGATTAATAAACTATAAAAAACTACTCGGAAACGTTTTCGAAAATCAGTGGCAGCAAAAAAAACAAAAACATTTTGCTTTGAGAAAACCGTTTAATACACTATAGAAAACTACTCGGAAACATTTTCGAAAATCAGTGGCAGCAAAAAAAAAAAAAAAAACAGAAACATTTTGGTTTGAGAAAACCGTTTAATACACTATAGAAAACTACTCGGAAACATTTTCGAAAATCAGTGGCAGCAAAAAACAAACAAAAACATTTTGGTTTGAGAAAACCGTTTAATACACTATAGAAAACTATTCGGAAACGTTTTCGAAAATCAGTGGCAGCAAAAAAACATTTGTTTTTATAAATGCTTCTTGAAATCTTAAAAATTTATTAGTTTCTGAAATTTCTAAAGATAAAGAACGCTTTTCGCAATCGTGAGGAATAAGGAACAGGCAATTGTATGAGGGGTGATCCAAAAAAAAGTTTACAAGGCAAAGGAAAAAGTATTTATTAAGAATAGAAACAAGATACAAATGGCAATCAAGAGACACATCTGGCCTTTACTTTTCCACATAGTCGCAAAACCTGTTTAGGCATTTGTCAGAACGTTCGACCAACTTATTTATCCCGTCTTGGTAGTAATCAGGGCCCTGCTCATTGAGCCATTTCTCGGCAGCTGTTTTCACTGCATCGTCTGAGGTGAACCGTGTTCCGGATAAGTTTCACTTCAACGCCGGAAAAAGGAAATAGTCACTTGGAGCCAAATCGGGGCTGTATGGGGGGTGATTCCAGACCTCCCACTTGAACCTTTGCAGCAATTCCTGAGTCATTTCGCTACCTGTTGTCTACTCATTGCTTTGCCCCCTATACCTCAACCATTTGTCTGTGAATTTCGGATGAGGCCACATTCTTGGCCCATAAGAATCGAATTACGACTCTATGCGAGACCACTTTTCTAGACGTCGTGCCATTACTGTCGCTCTTAAGTGTCTGCGTACTGACGCTACTTACTCGTAGAACCGCTGTAGGACAACTAGCGCCATCTGTCAACCACCCTGGGTGAAAATATTTGCTCCACAATTATTACGTTTCAAATGCTTCTGCTTGTAAACTTTTTTTTGGATCAACCCTCGTATATTTTCCATATCGTGGCTATATTATATTTTCGTAGATTAAAAAACATTTGTCTTTTATTACAGTATGGTTACAATATTTTCTTCACAATAAGTTTTCGGAATGTAAAAAAAACACATAATTTATCAAATACAAATAATATTCTGACGAAAAAATAAATCTTTTAGAATTATTAAATAACAAAAATACATTTTATCCGATAACTACAGATTTTGCGGGAAACTTTATCAAATGAACGGTTTTCGTATGTCGCATTTCATTGCAAATGATGATGACTTTTTACATTAATAGCTTACAAAACATCTTAGGCCAAAAAAAAAAAAAAAAAAAAAAAAAAAAAAAAAATAAGAACCCAAAATTTTATCTGATACACCCCTAATTTTCACAAAAGTGTTTAAGCGAAGAGATTTATCTTTTCTCATGTTACGCAGTTTAGAAACATTAAAGTAAAATAAATTTTAACATGGCTTAGGAATCTTATTGATTTTCGTTTCTGCAGCTTTATGTGTCATGTTTATTTGTTATTATTTTGAAAAGAAGCTAAGCATTTCTTAAATTGGAAATCTTTAATATCAGTTGGATAACCAAAGTTCCCTGGTTTTTTTAGGTGCGTTCGTAATTATATAAATACGTATCGCCTATTGTCGTCGTCTGGTCCGTCCGTCTGTCTGTCCGCTTATAACAACGAATAAACTACCCAACCGAATGGTTTGAAATTTCAGACATATTATCTTTGCAGAATTTTGTCCAGACATTTCAAATTTTATGGAAATCGAATCAAAACTTTAGGAGATATTAATAAAAACATTTATGAAGAAATTTTTAATTTTTTTTTTTTAAATCGGTGCTTTCTTGTTATAGGAGCGGTTTAATCGTCAAGCGACCGAGATACTTATTTTGTTACAGAAATTAATCTGCAGACGATATAATTCATTTCACAGATTTGAAAATCATCAAGATCTGAATATTTATATAACTAGCTATAGCACGAACGCACCTCGTTTGTCACGTTTGATGCACAATTTCCGACTTGTTTGTTATAGGTATACAGGAAATCTGCTGTATACCTTACTATATAAGGTACACAGTGTAAGGTGTCTGTCTGTCTGAAAAAACTTTTGTATTATCTAAGAAAATTATATTTAAATTTTATTATTGTTATTATTAGGGATCTGTACTTAAAAAGTAAAAACGGAACCATTATAAGATCACTATGTCTGTCTGTCTGTCACAGTTGTTTTTCTCGTAAATTTTGCAACATGGAAAGTTCCAACTTGGGAGAGTTATAACGATTATTGACCCACATATTTATAGATTATTAACCTTTCACAAATATGTTTAGAAAAAATTTAGGGTGTTAATTAAGTTACTTGAAAGAAAATGTTTCTTTTTGTGTATCATGTGAAAGATCTTGTAATATAGAACTCAAAAATACATTTGTTTTAATTTTAGCTATTATATTTTCAGAGATACCATGTAAAATGTACTACTAAAATATGCCCCCCTCCCTCTATTTCCGAATTTACTGAAACTAAAATTATGAAAAATTTAGAGGTAATATGAGGTTATTTAAAACTTGCAGGAAAACAATGACAATTATCCTAGCTCACATCATTTTTGAGAAAATCGCATTTTTACGTTACGCACAAACTGTACTTTTCGGGCGGTTAGCGGGGGATTTGAGGGGCTTTCAAGATACGTATCGACGCAGAATCCAAGGATTTTTGATAATGATTTTTCGAAACATTTGTCGGTAATTAGCCGAGACGTTAATTAAATTAAAAGATTTTTTGTATATCGTGTAGGTTATCTTTCGAAAGATCACATAACACCGAACTCAAAAATATATTTGTTTTAATTTTATGTACTATATTTTCAGAGATATCGTCAAAAGTGTATTGCAACAATATGCCACCCCCCCCCCTCCTTCTATTGCCGAATCTACTGAAACTAAAATTGAGAAAAAAATAGGCTTAGTAGGAATTTAATAATTAATAAATAGTAATTAATTAATTTAATATACGGAACCCTCTGAGTTCGAGTTAAACTCGCACTTGACCGATTTATTATTATCACTTAAAAATTATCTACCATTTCCATTGAATTGAAAACAACAACAACAAACCACATGAATATTATAAAAATAGCAAATGAAACCTTTGTGCAAGAATATTAAAAGGAATAATATCAACGTTAAAAATGCACAAATAATACACAAAAAAGCAGCAAACAGCTGTTTCGAATCCACAAGTGAGATTCTTCTTCACTGCGACAAAAGAGCAAATCACAGCGTGCCGGAAAAAGCAAGACTGAGCCTCAGTCTTGCTATTATAAAATATAAAGTGGGTTAGCTATGTTAAATATAGTTTTTACTGGTATTACGAATTCGTTTCTTTCGCTCTTTAAGTATAAAACTTAATCCCTTTCTGCATGATTTAAAAAAAAAAGTAAATAAAAGCGTATTTTCTGAAAAAATTATTACACTCTTTAATTTCTATTACTTTCTATCATTTGGAAAAATCAACCAGCGAAGCGGGAATAACGTGTGAAATAAATCTCTACTGAAATGATAAAAATTTAAATTAAAAAAAAATTCTAAAAATTTCTCAAATGGAAAAATAATTACACACTGAACACCGCAAGATTATCAAGTAAAATATGAAATATCGTCAATTCCCTGCAAAATATGGTTAAATTACTATGCATAGTTTTTGTTCCTATAAAACTTTTTTAACGGAACTATTTTGACCGACTTCAACATTAAATAGCTCTTAAAAGAATTTTATTCTGCACCATCTTTATCGAACGTTACTGTATAATACTGCCAATTTTCATATTTTTACCTTCAATAGTTTTCTTAATATTAGCCGAGAAAGACTTCCGGGCACGAAAAATTCATTTACAACGGTGCCAGCGTTAGTTACTATTATATATATTTTTATTTTTATAAATAAGAACAAGTTGGAAATTGTACGTCAAACGTGACAAAGGAGGTACGTTCGTACTATATATAGCTAGTTATATAAATATTCAGATCTTGTTGATTTTTAATTCTATGAAATGAATTATACCGTCCGCAGATTAACTTCTTGACGGTTAAACCTCGGAAGCTCCTATCACAAGAAAGCACAGATTTAAAAAAAAAAAAAAAATCAAATTTCTTAATAGATGTTTTTATTAATATTTTCTAAAGTTTTGATTCGATTTTGATAAAATTTGAAATGTCTCGACAAAATTCTGCAAAGATAATATATCTTAAATTTCAAAATATTCGGTTGGGTAGTTTTTGCGTTGTTATATGCAGACGGACGGACCAGACGACGACAATAGGTGCTACGTATTTATATAATTACGAACGCACCTAAAAAGGAATATTTTCTACTTTATACTGTCTAAACTATTTCATTTCTTCAACTGCACAGCCAGATGGCCTTTTTTCCTTGACCGTGGTTTGGCGCATCATAAAATCCATTGTTGTCATAACTCGTATACTATTGTAACCATAAATATTATTTGGCGATTTATCATCTTGGGCAGGCTATCGGAAAAATGACTTACAACTAAATTATTAATGTTTAAATAAGTTCAAATAATATTCAAATGTAGTATCATCATCGGAAAAACACACCTGTATATATACATATATATATATATATATATATATATATATATATATATATATATATATATATATATATATATATAATTCTAGCATATCAGGAATGGGTGTTAAAATTGATTACTATTTTTTTTTTACATGCAAAATACCAAGTTGAGTTCAAATAACACAGTGTAAAAAATGCACATAGTTATATAAAAAAAAAAAAAAAAAAAATGTCTGAAAGAAAAATATTTTTTCCGCTTGAATACAATTAGCAAGATGTTTCACCGGAGGCCTAACGATTTGGCTGGGAACTTTCTGAGGTAAATGGTTTTTCTGTGTCGCATTTCGGCGCAAACGACGCTGATTTCTTACATTAACATCTTATAAAACCCCTTAAGGCAAGAAAAATGAATAGAAAATGTGAACTGATACAACTCTAATTTCCACAAAAGCGTTCAAACGGAAATATTTATCTTTTCCGATATTATTCAGTTTAGAAACATTTCAATTTTTTTTTTTTTTTTTTTTTTTTTTTTTTTTACATAGCTCAGAGATGTTGATTGATTTTAATTCCTGTAAGTTTATATATATTTATAAATGTTTATTTGTTATAATTTTGAAAAGTAGTTTACACACACACACACACACACACATATATATATATATATATATATATATATATATATATATATATATATATATATATATATACATATATATAAAATAGAAATCGTTAATAGTAGTTGCATAACAAAGTATATTAAGATTACAATTTTTCGTATTCCTCTTTTTTTTTTTTTTTAATTTCAAAGTATACAGTCGATAAATGTTTCAGGTTTTATAATTAATGTTTTAAAAAATCGAAGTTTAGAAATTTTTATAGGTTTTGAAAATTTTTCAGGTACAGAGATATTAATACTTTTGAATAAAATGTAAATAATAATTTTTTTTTTCTAAAATGTTGTTCTTGAAATCAAAACTATTTATATATTTTTGTCTAGAATACAGAGTAGAAGAAATACTAAAAAATGTTTAGAAAATGTTTAGTCTATTTATGTTTTAATTATATATTTTGCCAATTGTAATAGGAAGATATAAATATTTTTGTGAGATTTAAACAACAACAACAACAAAAACAACAACCGCCATTTTAAAAATTGAAATCTTTAATGTCAGTTGTATAGCTAAGTATATTAAGAATTTAAAAAAAAATCGTATTTCTTTTTTTTTTTTCTAGTTCCAAAGTACACATTCGATAAATGTTTCAAGTTTTACAATTGCTGTTTAAAAAATTACAAGTTATGAATTTTTTGATAGATTGTGAAAAATCTCCAGGCACAGAGTATAATAATATTTTTGAATAAAACTTAAATAATAATTTTTTTTTTCCAAAATGTTGCTTTTTAAATTAAAACTATTATACTTATATTATTTTCCAAAATACAGAGTAGCAGAAATACTAAAAAATGATTTAATCTATTTCTGTTTTAATTTTATATTTTGCCAATTGTAATAGAAAAATTTTAATATTTTCTTGGGGAATTAAAAAAAGAACTACCATTTTTAAAATTTTTACTTACTTGGATGGATTAAAATTGAAAAAAAAATTAGCACTTTTATAATATTTTCCTTCAAGGATTCTGCAATATTTTCAAAAAATTATTTAAAAAATGGTAATTAAATTAATTATATACGGCATAACCGGTATTATTATTATTATTATTATTATTATTATTATCATTATTATTATTATTATATTGTTATTATTATTGCAGCTGTAGTAATATTAAACAAATGTAAATTCTGTAATTAAAAGTTGTAGAAAATTGATCAATACAGCATAAAAAAAAACCTTGGAAACGTTTCCAAAAATCGGTGACAGCAAAAGAAGCTTTGTTTATATACATGAATGATTACATTTCGTAAATATATTGGTTCCTGAGGTTTGTCATGACAAAGAACGCTTTTCGGAAGCAAAGGTTACTCGGAAGGGGTTATTGCATATTTTCGTTCTTGGTTATATTATATTTTCGTAGATTAAGAAACATTTGTCTTTTTTTTTTTTTTTTTTTTTTTTTTTTTTTTACAATGTACCACTGTATAGTAAAATAAAGTTATTCTATATTTCCAGTTATGTGCACTATTTCCGTATTTTAACGGAAAAAAAATTCGTTAATTCCAGGAAATTTTTCTGAAATATCCGTTTTTAAATTTCCGTTTTTTTAACAGATATCTTCCGTATTTTTTAGATATTTTTATATCGTTAAAATAAATTTTATAGGACAAAAAAAAAAAAAAAATTCTCAAGGAACATCTTATGACACTTTTTATTTTTTGTTCTTTCATTTCTGTGCGAGTTTTCAGTAAAAAACCAACACTTGCAACGATGGGGTTCGAACGCGGAAACTTTTGTGTAGTAAACTGGCGTGCTGTACCATTACGCTAAGACAGGACACTTCGTTCCCTCAAATGTTGTTATTTATTTTACATACTTTTAATGATGCAAAAACTTAAAGGTTTTACAATTAGATGGATTTTTTCAATATTTTATTTTCATAATTTTTATTATCTTGCTTTATTATTTGATGCTTTATAACAGATAAATTTTAACTTTTTATTTATTATATGCGTAAAACATTGTATTATTACTAATGATTGCTTCTTTTTGCAATAGTACATATACTTTTTAAAATTATTTGTCTGTTGATCTATTTATCAATTCTAAAAACAATAATTATCTTAAGTAGACGTATTTATTACATACTATTAAAGTAACTTTTCTTTATCTCTTATTTTAAACACTTATGTGAATAAACAATTTTATAATAAATTAAATTATTATATTTAATCTTTACTGAAAGCTTTTGTGTACGATTCTGTTAAACTGAATAATTTTAAAAAATCAAAACAAAAAAAAAAAATAGATTTTTAGAGAAAATTTTGAAATTAATCACCTCAGGATAGGTAAGTTTAAATTTGGACTCGATAATTTAGTTTAATTTATAAAATTACAAACTAACGAAATAAATATAAACTTTATAAAATTATAAACTTCATTTTTATAAAAGTAAACAAAAAGTTATTAATTATTTTTTATAAATTTAAAGAAAAAATATGAGCTTCGTAAAATTATAATTTATAAAATAATAAATTTTAGTTTAATTCACAAATTTATAAGACATATCAGCTTAGTTTAACACCTACATATCGATAATTTGCAAAAATATTATTTTATGAAATCTTAAAAATATTAAAAAATAAATAAATAAATAAATAGATTTTTAGCGAAAATTTTGAAATTAATGACCTTGGGATAGGTATGTTAAATTTGGATTTATTAATTTAGTCTAAATTAATTTAGTTTAATTTATAAAATTATAAACTAACTAAATATATTATAAACTTTATAAAATTATAAACTAACTAAATATATTATAAACTTTATAAAATTATAAACTAACTAAATATATTATAAACTTTATAAAATTATAAACTAACTAAATATATTATAAACTTTATGAAATTATAAACTTCATTTTTATAAAAGTAAAGAAAAAAATCATTAATTATTTTTATAAATTTAAAGAAAAGAATATAAATTTTCTAAAATTATAATTTATAAAATAATAAATTTTAGGTTAATTCACAAATTTATAAGACAAATCAGTTTTGCTCAATACCAATAATTTCCAAAGATATTATTTTACGAAACCTTTAATAAGCTAATATTGCCTCACGTTAATAAAATTAAAATAAAATTTTAAAATGTCAGTGAAAAAATTCATAATCTGAAGCACTATAAAGAAAAAAAAAGTAGATTTAAAACAAAAAAATTTCTGTAATTTACATAAATAAAGTAAATTTCTAAAGATTTCAGTAAAAAATTAAAAATATCATTATTATTTTCACAAAAAATTACCGTCCAGACACGGGTCCGGTTAGAATGAGCTTCAGGATTGGCCCGAGTCTAATGACAGAAAATAGGCCCACGGGTAGGACTGGTCCAGGCCTGGATCCTAGAAGACCCTGGACCCTAGTAAATACAATAATCTTAATTCGCATTTCAAACAAGACGATATCTGTATACAAACCTCTGAACGTTAATTCCGGAAATGGGGAAATACGGACATTGTACTGGTTTGAAAAAAATCCATCAAATTTACGGAAAACTTTCTGCATATCTACGGATTTGAAATCTCCTTTACGGAACTAATGTCATTTACGGAAATTGAACTGTTGTTTTGGAAAAATGAAACTTCTTCGTAAATTTTACGGAAAATCTCTTGTATTTTCACGGATTTTTTTTAGAGTGTACTGTTGGACAGATCTGAATATATATTGTGTCTGTTTTCTCCATCTTTTCTACCTACCCCACAACTCATCGTGTTACAGTTGTTTCTGGGGTACACTCATCGTTGTATTCCACAAAACGAGATCATATACAGTAACTGACTAGAGATTTTTATGCCCAGGGCGCTGTCCAGTTTTTGTGCTACCTGTAAACTAATTGGCTGGTTGAAGGCTGAGCCTTAACCACAAAAAAGTTAGTGGGTTAGCGGCAAAGTCATATCTTCCGATTTAAACATTTTTGTGTTAGAATAGTTTATTGTGAAATGTAACTAGTAATTATTAGAACATTGTGTATATTGTGTATGTATTGCGTATAAAATTTTAAGACACTTTAAAAATCATAAACATTACTCCTATTATTTCATTTTTTTCGATATTCACTAAATTGTAAAAAAATATCTTTTAATAATCACACTTTTATAAATCTATTTAATTATATTATATGAAAAATTGTAGTGCTGCCTAAAATTTTGGTCCACAGGCCCGTGCGATAATCAAGCCCTGATTATGTAGTGTATTTTTTGGCTTAATGAATGAAAATCTGTTTTAGTTGTGCATATGAAAGATCTCGTGGCAGCATTTTGGATATTTGCGCTCTGACCAAAGAGTCATTCGGCATTGCTGCAAGTGATCCTAAAGTGTTACCAATTAGTAAAACAAATGACCAGTAAAATATTTTTACTTATTTTACTTTTCTGCCTCTCTGTCAATGGATTCCGAATCGTCTATACATCTTCAATGTATTCTCAAGACATGTCGTGTTTTGGCGGATCTTATACTCATAATTGATATTCATCTTACATTTATTGTCAGCTTCTCATTGTCACGTTTTTAATAGCGTAACAATTTTATGGAGCTTCTTCGCTTATGTTCTATTATTTTCTTATTCATCACGCTGTTACCTTTGTGCCGCCTATTGTCTCGTTATCGGTGGCTCAAATCTACAAACGCCAGTCTTTAAACATTTTTTGAAGACCTTAATAAAGGTGACTGGGGGGAATATCCATACTCTACCGACCTGGTTTCCACGTCTGACCAGTCTCTCTCAGGCAGTTAAACAAGCTGTATGGCGAGCATCTACCATCAGTTGAAAGGGTTCATTCTTGACTATGATTTTCATTGTCCCATATAACACATGAGTGGTAAATTCCGAACTGGCCGAATATTTCCTGGCCAGATTTTGAACCAAGAATCTTTTGCCTGAAGTTGAAAATGCTCTGCCAATTGAGCCATCCCGGACGAATCTGGAGGACCTACTTCAACCAATTAACCTTAATTATCATAGCATCTGGTCTGATATGAATCAGCACAACATAATCAATCGCAGGTAATGGAACTCCAGTAAACGTTTTTTTCATAATTACACTACATTAATTTTAACACAAATATTGGAATGTTTTTAAATTTAAATTTGAATAATTGCGTTAAAATTAATCTAGTGTAATTACGTATTTAGCGGTTATTGGAGTTCCAAATTACCTGCGATTTATTCTGTTGAGCTGATTCAGATATTACACCAGATGCTATGATCAATAAGGTTAACTGGGTGAATTAGGTTCCCCATATTTGTCCGGGATGGCTCAGTTGGTAGACATTGGAAGTTGCAGCCCAAAGATCCTTAGTTCGAATCAGGGCCCGGACATTTTTTGTCCATTTGGGAAATTAATTATAATAATAATTCTTTACCAATTTGAATAATTGTGTTAAAATCAATCTACCATATAACACAATTCGTGATTCCCTATGCAGTTGTCCTGTTAGGCTTTCACACTGTGAAGACTAAATTGCTGAGAAAAGATCTACAACTACACAGTGTGCCATGAATGAGCCTACCTTTTTTTTCTACTGGAATTTGGGAAAAGAAAGCATTTTTTTAGAGTTTTTATATATTTTGCATATAATTTCAAAAGCCATAGCATGTATTTTTTACACTCTCTTTTTAAACTTAACTTGGATCAAATATATAAAGATGGAATATTGTAATCGTTTTTTAGGGTTTCATTCATCTCACGAAATCCTATTATTCCCGTTTCGTTGTCTGTCCGTCACAGAGACGGTTCTCATAAACTATGTAACTTATAGGCATGAAATTTTGTGTACTTATAGCTAAATACCTATTATGAAGCTCAAAATCATAAAATTCGAAAAAATCGTATTATTTTAATATAAAGAGATAAAAAACCACAAATCTAACACCTTTTCCTATTAAATTTAAACATTTTTTGTTATAGCAGTTACCAACAATTAAAAATCCACAATAAAATTCTTTCTACAGTAATTAATATTCTATTGAAAGATTTCCACGTGAAAAATGAAAATGAAATAAAAAGTTTCACCAATTGAAAAAAAAGATTAATATGACGTCATATGGGTAATAAAACGGAAATTTTCAAACATTTCTCAATAATACATGGAGTATGAGTATGTGCAGGGGTCGGAAAAACTACTTTTTGTTTGTAGCGAACTACAACTACAACTACTTTATGAAAAATGTAGTTAACTACAACTACAACTACTTGTTTTAAAAAGTAGCGACTACAAACTACTTTTCAAAAGTAGTCACTACTTCGCTACTTTTCGCTACTTTAGTTATCATCGCTAATTAAATGCACTGCAAACGATTTTTCCTCATAGACCATAATGTAACAGAATTATTTTGAGTGTCCCTGTAAACGAGATATAAATGCTACACACTTCATTTTCAATACTGAACATTCTATGGTAAACTTCAATAACATATAAAACTTTCATGGCAATCCGAGTATATTTACGAGAGTTAGAGCACGGACAGACAGACAAAGCAAATTCATAGACACTTTTTAATTATGTTGGAAAGTGTTAAAAAGAGGGAATTTGAAAACAAAAATTGTAATAATCTTACAAATTTATGAGAGTGATATAGCACAGTAGCGCTTGGTGGTTCTCAAATTCCTTGCTCAACAACGCGAAACTTTCTGATACATTATCTGACTCATTTTTAAGCACAAAGGCATAAAATTGGATGGCCTGACTATGGAAGCAATTTGGAATCAAAATGAGTTTTCCATTTTTTGATAAATAAACTACTTATCAGGTTATAAGCGATTCGTGTCACTTTTTCCCCCCTTTCCTCTACTGCGGCGTCGGAAATTTGGTTGAAAACACCGACTTTGACAGTGTTTTCTGAAAAATCTTCTGTCTTTAGCAAAAAATAAAATAAAATAAAGAATCGTGGAAAACGTCTTTCGGTTACAAAGTTTCTAAATAAGAACACCTGCATTTTCATGCGTTTCCGAACAAAAATAAATTAAAGAATATGTCATAAAGTACCCAGTTTGGATTTGAGAACAACCTTAAGGGCGGATAGCCCTTGGTAAATTTGAATATACATTATTTTTAAAAATAAGGCTAAATAGTCCTATTTCTTTAGCTAAATAGTCCTAGTTCCTGAAAGCAATTTAAAAATTGAACAAGATTATATAGACTTGCATAAGTTAAATCCTAGCTTTTCTTTTTCTTTCTATCGCTTTTTGTTTGTTTCCCTTTTAAAACCGAATTTCAACATACTGGACTTTAGATTCATTCTGGAGACAAAGATAAAGATTTTCCATTAAAACACCAAGCTAACCAATATCAAATCAAATATAAACATTACAAATCAATTATTTTAGCGATAAAAAACCCGTGCAGGTAAAGCAAAAATAACTAGCCATAGAAATAAAATTAAGCATTCTTGGGCATTTTTTAAAATAATATGTGATTTCCATATTTCCGTATTTATATTTCCATATTTCCATATTTCCATATTTCCATATTCCATATTTCCATATTTCCATATTTCCATATTTCCATATTTCCGTGATTTCCAACCACGTTTGTTTTATCTATTGCAATCTTCAAAAAGAAATATGCAATAAATTAATTTGTATGCATACACTGGACAAATATTTCACAACGATCAAAAGACGTATTAATAAAATAATTTTTGCGATAATAAATAGTTCGATAAGAATATTTTCTGAACCAGGGATCTTAATTCGAAAATACTCTTTTTAATGATTTATGAATTTTAGTGAATAACGATTTAGATATTCGGTGCGAGATGCGATCCAGTAATTATTAGTAATAAAGAAAATGCTAACTCACCTCTATGTTCAACTTCAGGTTGTAAGCAAATGATTTTGATACTGATAAGTTCTTATTAATTGGACAAAGTTTACATGTTACAGAATAATTACACTTTCTTGTTATTGTATAATTTTAAAATATTCATTATATGCAGTTCTATACTGTTGCTATTTTTGTCTGTCATTCTATTACATCAATCTCAAAAGAAGCATCCCCACATTAAAACACAAGATCTAATAATGAGTAAGAAGACAAAGGATTACCAGCAATAAAATTAATTTTTTTGATGAGCGAGTACTTTGCGGTTTTATCTGCAAATCCAGCAAATAATAGATCACGGGCATGCTGACACTTTACGTTTCAGCTGCTAGTTTGTTTGAGGGCAGAAATCATTCCTTCTTAGTGCACTTTTCTCTAATAATAAAATGGTGTACTTGTTCTTTTTCTGTGCTTTTTCGAATGTAGTATATATATATATTTAATTAGGGTTCTGACGATTTTAAACTGGCAGGAAGCGAGCAGAAATTCTGTTCGAAGAGGAATATTTTAGATGATTGATTTATTTATGTAATGTTACTAGAAAGCAAAGAATATGGAACTTAAAAAAAAGAAGAGTTTTAAATTTTGTATATGGAGAGGTGGGGGAGATTTTAGGGGAAGGGGGATAATTTATATTATTGATTATTTATCGTCACTACAGAGCACTATTTAGGGCAGAAGATTTTTTTATATATAAAAATAAAAATAACTTAAAGATTTTAGATTTATTTGTGTGTTGGGGGGGGGGGGAGAGTAAATTATGGGAGGTTAGGGGACAATTTAGATAATTACTTATATATTATTATTAGGCAGAAACGAATGTAGCCATTTTTTTAAATAAAGAGTTTTAAATATTTGAAACTGTATGCTGGAAGAGGGGCAAAAAGGGAAGCGTAAATTTTGTGGACAAGGAAATAATTTTTATTTATTGTCATTAGAGAGCAATGGAGTGAAAGATTTTATATTTGTATACAAATATTTTAAACTCCTTTGTATAGTACTAGGGGAAGCGTGAATTTGTGAGGTTAGGGATAATATAGATGATTTATGTTTAGATAAATCCGTTCTTTTTCTTTTCTTTCTTTTTTTAATAAAGATTTTACATTTTTTTGCTTGCTGGGGATGGGAGGCAAAAGGAAAAAAAATTAGTCAGATAAAGACTTAACATAGCCAGACGACTATATTTTGGTAAAAACAAATGTCTTATAAAAATACATTATATTGAGGAAATTTCTATGGCTTTAAATAACAATACACCAAGTTTCTGACACTCAAACTGTGAAAATGACAGTTAATTTGTGACCGTGCCCGGCGTCTATGGAGAAATATATGACATTGGAACTGAGATTTGTCGCTGAAATTCGCAAATTGCTGCAGAGAACATATTTCGCACAAAAGAAACGAGTTATGATCACGTGATTTGAAGATTGGCACTTTTTTCCTTCCTCCTAAAGTAGCGTCGATGCTCTCTACAAACTACTGATATTTTGTATCGCGCTACTCGCTACACTACATTTTTTTAAATGTAGCGTGCTACACTACAAACTACTAGAAAAAGTAGCGGCTACTGTAGTTTCGCTACTTGTAGCGCGCTACTTCCGAGCCCTGAGTATGTGTAAATACAGAAAGCAGCTTCATATGACGTCATTTGAGAATTAAAAGGAAAATTAATCTGACGTCTAACATTTTGAAGGTATCTATACAACATGTTTAATTTTGAAATTGATTTTTTTAATGTCACACATGACAGGCATGAGTCCACATGACAGGTATTATTATGATAAAGTATAATAGCGGGATCAGCCCGCTATCGGACCGGTGAAGATTTTCGAAAAAACAAGAAAAATAGACCGGTAAATTTTTATTTTATAAAAAAACCTGACCTTTTTTTTTTTTTTTTTTTTTTTTGAAAATGAAATTTATTTGGATTTATTAAAGGAAGGATAAAGTGTTTTGAAAGGAATATTAAACGAAACCCTTTGTGCGATCTTGGATCACAGTTACCTACTTGTTTTCATTCACTTCTTTATATGCTAGAATTATATAAAAAATATGTATAAAGGTGTGTTTCTGATCAATATTTGCATATTTTCAGAACTTAATAATAAATTAAGAAAATAATTTAAATGCCATTTTCCATTATCCGGAACAGGGCGATAATTCTCCAAATATTGTGTATGGTTACATCTGTATACGGGTTACAACAACAATGGCGTTAATTACGCGCCAAACCATGCTTGCTGAACGCATGCCAACTGGCTGTGAATGTGCAACAGCGAAATATTTTAAACAGCATAAAGTAGAAAATATCTCTCTATTCTAAAAAAAAGTAACTAGCGCTTTCACGGCTGTAAATACATTTTCTGACCTCAAAAGTCCTTCTCAGCTAATATTAAGAAAACTATTGCAGATAAAAATATGAAAATGGGCAGTATTATACAGAATTGTTCGATAAACACGCTGAAGAAGACAATTATTTTAAGAGCTATTTAATGTTGAAGTCGGTGAAAATAGTTCCGTTAAAAAGTTTTATAGGAACAAAAACTATGCGTACTAATTTAACCATGTTTTGCAGTGATGGACTTGATAAGCTTGCGGTGTGTAGTGTGAAATTATTTTTCAATTTGAGATATTTGTACAGGTTTTTTTTTAAAATTTATAATTTAAATTTTCATTAATTCAGTAGAGATTTATTTTATACTAGTAAGTTATGCCCGCTTCGCCTGTCGATTTTTCCAAACGATAGAAAGTAATAGAAATTAAAGTGCGTAATAATTTTTTCAGAAAATACGCTTTTGTTTATTTATTTTTAAAATCATGCAGAAAGGGATTAAGTTTTATACTTAAAGAGTGAAAGAAGCGAATTCATAATACCAGTAAAAACTATATTTAACGTAGCTATCCGACTTTATATTTTTATCCCTACTTATGTTAAAAGATACACCACTAAAAGCTTTTTCATGTCTTGAAAATGTAAAACCACAAAGGAATAAATTCGAAAAGAATTCATTATAGAGTAAGTTTTATAAGAATAAACTTTTGTGCATAGTTAGAATAAAAGTGGTTTATAAACCGCATAAAAAAGATTTTGCATTATTTTGAAATAATTTACAACTATATTGACATTTCGAAATATTTAAGCTGCAGAGTTACTAAGTGCTTTCATTTGGCGAAATAACATCGAGTCCAGTTATAACACGTAAGATTTCTGATTATCGATAAAAATCCTTCTGTATTTAAAAAAAAAAAATCAAGATTTATTATTTGTTAATATTGTTTGCACTTGTTAAAAAAAGGTTTGTAACATCTATTGTAAATTATATTTAAGTAATGTATGATATAAGATTTATATAAGCACATAAGATGATGTAAGTGTGCAATATGTTTGTTTGTAATCATATAAGTAAAGTAAAGATGTATATATAAGTGTAGAGATAATCTATTAAACATAGAATACATAATGTGAAGGCAATTAAAAAATTTACAAAAAATATTTTTTACATAACGTTTCATCCAAATAAGTTAAGGAATAAACCACTGAGGAAATAGCTTAAAAAAATTAAGGATATTATATAAGGATAAAGCATTAAGGAATAAACCACAGTTTTAATTTTAATATAATTAATAAATTTTAGATTTTTCTTATTGTTTTTCCTCAAGTTTTATTGCATAAACTTAAGCTATGATCACACGTAGTATCCCATTATAGACAATGTCAGATATTTCCTCATAAACATGTTTTTCAGAAGGAAAATCGGCGAAACGCATCGTGTGATAGTTTACTTATGGTAAATTCGTCAATGACGAACTTATCGGTATTTGTGTTACAGATGATAGATATCAGCTCGAATTCCATTAATCAGAGCACTCTAAAAATAGCTGTTCTCAGTTTTTAAATTTTACAAAACTTTTTAATTACTTGCCAAATGTTCAGCGTTTCGCTTACACTAACAGGTACCGTTCAGGCTTCAAAATAACCCTACTTACAGTGCAAAGAAGCCGAGTGAAGAAAGCGAAAGACAATTGCATATGTGAGTATGGAAGATGTATGTGAATGTTTAAGATGCATACATCTCACATACATATGTATGTAAGATATATGTACATAAGCTTATAAGTAAAGAAATAAGAGAGTATAAAGATAACATTAAGTAAGTATAAAGATAACATTAAGGAAACCGGATAAGTAACGTCGCTTTTTTATATTAAATTCAATAAAATAAATTTTAATTTTTTTTAATTTTTAATCAATGATGTAACCAACCTCGTTTTCAACAACCTCTTACCATCTAATGTGCAAATTTTCAATATCGGATTGATTAAAATCAATCGTTTTTTGAGCAAAATATCTGGAGATGGCATTTTGGATATGTTTCAAATTTTTCGTCACATAAAAAGTATTGCAGTGATTGGATTAAATGGAAATCCGATGGTGCAATGTAGGAGTAGTATGGTGGGTGAGGCAGTACCTCTCACTCCAAATCTTTATTTTTTTACAGGGTTCGTCTTGCACAGTGCAGTCTGGCATTATCGTGTTGCAGAATAACGCTTTTTCTGTTGACAATCGCTGGACCCTTTTCAATTAAAGAATGATTTATTCGATTCAGTTGTTCATAGTAATAGTCTGCATTCATAGTTTGTCCAGGTTTCAGCATTTCAAAATGAACAATTTCGCGGATACTCCACCAAAAACACAAAAGCGGCTTTTTGGGATGTAAACCTGGTTTAGACGTACTTTGTGGCGATTCAATCGGAGAGAGCCACTGCCTTTTGCGTTTTGGATTATCATAGAGGACCCATTTTTTATCTCCAGTGATCAAGCGATCAAAAAATGCTTCAGTATTGTGCCGTTGAAGCAATAAATTACATGTGGTGGATCGGTTAGCTTTTTTTTCTTCGGACATGGGTTTGCGGGACCCAAACACCTGCTTTGCTTACTTTAACAATCTGCCGTAAAAGTTCCTGGAGGGTCGACCACGGTTGGTTAATAGTTTTTGACAGTTCTTCGAT
This sequence comes from Maratus michaelseni, assembly GCA_963931845.1. Lineage (NCBI taxonomy): Eukaryota > Metazoa > Arthropoda > Arachnida > Araneae > Salticidae > Maratus > Maratus michaelseni. Next base: position 58,405,711 of record OZ007588.1, on the reverse strand, counting down.
TGTCTGGCACGGATTTGCTGCCACTTCCGCCTTTAACCAGGGTTACACTAGATACCGGGCTGGCTCATTCGGAAAGTTCAGAGTCGGAAAGATCAAAATTACCGGATCTGAACATAGAAAACCACTTTTGGCAATTACGAACGCCTAATGCAATTGGATAAACATCGTAAATGTTTTGGGCAACAACTGCTGACAAAGCATACAATGCCTTATACAGGGTGATTATAAAAAAACTATCCCGATATATGAGTCCTTAACTATCACGCCGTTCACAGAAACTGACGGAAATTTTGGTTTTAAGTATTTTGAGGTATGCGCTCAAAAATCGTAAGAAAAACAACAGTTAAACTCTAACAGTTACGGTTACAGTGACAAAATTTCAAAAATTTCAAGTGGCAACACCTATTTTTTTTATTGGAATGTGATATTCATAGTGAAAAACCATAAAAAGCGTCGAAACGGTACCTGTAACACGAAAATTGCCGGCGCTAGAGAGACTAAGAAGAAAAATGAAAACAACCAATAAAGGACAGAGAAGCAATAGAAAGTAAAAGATTTTATTATTCAGTGCTATCCACCATCTGCCGCATGCAACGTGTCTTCGTGTGTGACGTGGAAAATTTGTGAAACACAATAAAATGTTTTGTTTCCTGTTGATTCTCTGTCCTTATTCGTTGTTTTCACTTTTCTTCTTAGTCTGTCTAGCGCCGGCAATTTTCGTGCTACAGGTACCGTTTTAACGCTTTTTATGGTTTTTCACTATGAATTCCAATAAAAAAAATAGGTGTTGCCATTTGAAATTTTCAAAATTTTGTCACTGTAACCGTAACTGTTAGAGTTTAACTGTTGTTTTTCATACGATTCTTGAGCGCATACCTCAAAATACTTAAAACCAAAATTTCAGTCAGTTTCTGTGAACGGTGTGATAGTTAAGGACTCGTATATCGGGATAGTTTTTTTTATAATCACCCTGTATGTACCTCTTCTAGTATTTCGCTGGCCATTTCACCCAAAATTGCAAAAATAAATCAATCAATAAATAAAATAAGATTTAATTATTTACGAGTAAACAAGTCCCTTTAACCTTAAAATGTCTTTGGCACGACTTTGAAGAACACAATGAGCTGATAGAAGGTAAACAAATAGTATTCGTATTAAATATCGAATATTCATTGTGAAGGTAATTAAAAATTAAACATATATATATATATAATCATGTAATAAGATCACTAATTATATTTAAAATATAAAAAATTGCTTAAGTGATACAAACAGAACACATAAAGGCTTATAAAAACCTTTTACAGTAGAACTCTAATTATCCGAATCAATTGGGTCCGGACCTCATTCGGATAATCAAAAATTCGGATAGTTGGATTTTTTCCGAAAAAATGGTCTATTTTAATTAATTACTGTATGTATGTTGAAAATGGGAGAAAAAAACTATTTTTAAAGAAAAAGATCTTTTAATTATTTAAATGAAAAGGCAACACTTTTACATGTTAAGCGTACTTACAAGTGCTGTACAGTATGTACGTATCGTACTGCAAATGAAAGTCATATTGCTTGCTGAACATCTCGATCAAAGTAAGCTGTTTGACAGTCTTCATCCGTTTTCTAGCAGCCAAGTCGCGCACCCGCTTGACAGTGAGAAGTTGCATGTGGTCACACTCAGGCTGACGCTCCATCCACTTCAACGCAGTTTCAAGGCCAGCAAATGCTTCACTAGCTGATGGTCCCGTGTCTGCTTCCACTTCGACATTAAGGTCATCTTCTTCCTCGACACTTTCTTCTCTCACACTTTCAATAAGTTCATCGTCATTTAGAATTTGAAACCCAGAGTCTGACACCCAGGTGGACCGGGCCGCCATCTGGCGACGGACGACAGCCAATAATAGAACTGCACTATGAGACGGTGACTCATCATCCCAATAATGTTCGCGCTGCGCCTACACTAGATTCGCGGAGGGAAGGACAATATAGCGCGCGTAGACAGAATCATTATTTTGGGAATCAGAGTACGTTTCCGTCTTAATTTTGTTTTCTGAAATTCTGAATGCGATTCGGATAATCAGCGATTCGGACAGTCGGAGTTCGGATAATTGGAGTTCTACTGTAATATAAAGATCGACATATGTTTCAACGCTCAAACGGCGCCATTATCAAGATCTACAACGATAAACAAACTATTCTCGCAAATTTCAAAATAAACTTGAAAAACATAAATCCCGAGATCACATATGTAACTAGTCGTTGGAGACCACCGTAATACTTACCCATCAGGGATATGCATAATATAAAATAAGAAAATAAAACATGTGTAAACTATTTATAAAATGCATTGCAATTTGAATAAAATTGTGGCTTGATGACGTCATAAACTTTAAAGGCTCTATTACTGAATTGCGTAAAAGAAACATCCTTATAACTCCAAAAATGAAAATCCTGTTAGCTAAGAGTTTACTGCGTCGGATTAAGTGTCTAGTTTCCAATTAAACTATATCTTTGAATTGAAATTTAAATGAAATACAGGGTCATGAAAAATCAAAGAGTGTGGAAAATGTAATTACAAATATCTCGGCAACTCATTATCCGATTAACTTCATTCTTTATGCAAAATTTGTTTTTTTATTGTCTTTTATATTTAATCCTTAAAATAAAAAAAAATCGAAAATTTTTATATACCTTTTATTAGAATGAATATTTCGAGAGTTTTAAAAAATAGTTCCGGGTAACCGAGATTACTGAAATTCAATAAGTTTCTTTTCATTATTACATACTAAGTACCTATCAAATTTCAAGTCTCTATCTCAATTTGTTCGGGAAATAGAGCGTTTACAGACACACACGCACCGACAGACGGACGGCAATTTTTTTTAAAAAGAAAAATATGCTTTTCGAAATCTCCAGTGTCTGAAACGTGTAAATCCGTCAATATTTTTTTTCAATTTTTGAAACGATTACAAGACTTTCCCTATACTACGTATGATGGTTAAGTAAAAAATCAGGTGCTTAAAATAGTCAACTGTAAACGTGAAAATTAATGTTTCCTTATTATTACTTTTTTAAAACAGAAAAATACCTAATGCCACATTTTAGGTAGTTCAAATGAGGCTGGTTCATTGCATATTCTCGTTACGCATATAAATTTCTATTGATTCACTGATAATAGATGGGAAATAAAGTCTTGATGGGTAAATTATTTTACTATTTTCAAAATCAATTTTTAAAGTCTCAGTTCTATGTTTTTCAAGTTTATTTTCAAATTTGCGAAAATAGTTTGTTTACCATTGTAGATCTTGATAAGGCGCCGTTTGAGCGTTGAAACATATGTCGATCTTTATATTGAAAGGTTTTTATAAGCCTTTTTGTGTTCTGTTTGTATCACTTAAGCATTTTTATCTATATTTAAAAATATATATATATTAACATAAAGTTCACTGAACTGTACATTGTGCCGAAACGGTAAACGACATTTTCCCCTTTAGAAATTTCCAAATTTCAAAAGTTTTATTGTTTTTCTTCAAGTTTTATCACATACCTAAGAACAAAAGAGGCGAATTCATAATACTGGTAAATACTGTCCAATACATAATACATAAAACATCACTTCCTTACTTTGTATTTTTATTCCTACTTATGTTAAAAGTTACTCCATTGAAACCTTTTTTTCATGTCTGGGAAATGGAAATCCACAAAGGATTTTTATTCGAAAAGAATTCATTTCAGAATAAATTCTGTAAGAATAAATTTTGTGCATATTTAGAATTAAAAACATCTCACAAAGAAGAATTTGATTTCTCTTGAAATATTGAAAAATAAAACTATTAACATTGTATTTAGCTTTAAAAATTTGCAGAGTTCAAAATTCGTTATTGAAGCGCATTGATAAATGTAAAAAGCCCTTTATATCAGAATTATTGTAAAGAGCATTTGATAGGAAGCTCCTTAACCTGCTTAAAAACCTTAAAAAATTCCACTATACAAAGCTTTTACGAATGCTTATGTTTTCTACAAACTGGGTGATTCTAAATACTTGCCTTGACTACAAATGACAATACATTTGCTGTAAACAACGACAAGAAACAAGAAAGAAAAATCGGGCGTCAGGTATAGATTATGAAACACTTTCCAACACATCCAGAAAACTCTATCGAGACTTCACCGTTAAAGAAGATGAAAGAAGATAAGTAGTAAACAGTTTCGGAAACATAATACATTTTTAAATGTATTCATTTAAATGTAAAAACCTCGTTTTAGCAATTATATCCCATAGTCAAAAAACTAGTCGAATTATTTTGTGCAGCTCTATATATGATCTTTAGATTTGAATATATATTTCATGGTTTGATAAAATTTTGTTCAGCTAGAAAATTCACAACTAGCAATTTTTGCCAATCGAAGGAAATGGAATGGAAATCTACAACCTGTATATTATCCTGTATATTATATATACCTGTACAACCCTGTATATTATTTAAAGACTTTTGTACACACTCCATATTAAGCTAAAATTTGATTCAGGTGAAAAACGCATAAAGCAACTTAAAACATACTTCCAACATTTATCAACCACAAACGACAATGTATCTTGTTGTTTCCGTATCCCTGTATATGAATTTGTTTATGAATTGTTATATGAATTTGTTTATGAATGTGTTTTCACAAACTTCTACATTTCAGCAGGAAAATCCTTAACACAGTTAAAAATACCATTAAGCAAATCACTCCCATAGTCAGTAATACTTACTAATTCCTTTGTGTAGCCCTGTATATGAACAACAAAATTTATACACACCACGTACTATGCAAAAATTTAGTTAAACTTATAAACGCAAATCAATGTACGCAAAACTCAATACACTGTACAGACTTCTCGAAACCGTTTCCGAAAATCAGTGGCAGCAATAGAAACTTTACTTTTATAAATGCTTCTTTAAACCTCGAAAATATATTGGTTTCGGGGGTTTCTAAAAATAAATAATGTTTTTCGGAATCGCTCGTAACTCGAAAGAAGTTATTGTATATTTTCGTTCGTAGTCATAACATATTTTTCTAGATTAAGAAGCATGTAATTTTTTACAGTGTACTTGTGTAACTCGACTCATTTTTCGTTCCCGAGAAAAAGTTTCATTACAACATACTCATACTCATACATTTCAAACTCAACAATATTTTCAATTACCTTTAGTAATCTCACAAATTTTGAATCTTTTCCCAGATTACAATACAATGTATCTTGAGTATCTCTCAACAAAATGTAATCAAAAGTACCTCTCAAAAGAAATTCAAGATTTCTAAGTAATTTAAAAGAGAAATATTTTCTGCCGTGTCTGCATTAGAGACCCTTAAATGCTCACTAAGCAAGAAAAGTACTTGTACAAGCCATTTTATTTAAAAAATGTATCCTTTAAGTCATTTAAATACATTGTATAGATTTTAAAACAGAATTCCCGCAATATCTGCAAAACTGACTTTGCTTTAATTTGAAATGGAAAACTTAAGTAAAGAGAAATTTAGATTGAAAATAAAATTTATTTGCTCTTTACTTGTTTTGTTAGATTTAAAATGATTTTTAACACGTTCCAACAATAGTTGAAAAGTGATTATGATTTCGATTTGTCTGTGTGTATGTCTGTTTGTCCGTCTGTCTGTACTCTAACTCTGGTAAATATATTCGGATTGTCAAGACATTTTGGTACTTCTCTATTATCCCGTCGACTACTTTTCATAACAAAAAACTATCGCCAAACTGTAAGATTAAACGCCAAAAATGCAGTCCCATTTACTTGATGTCAGAAGCATTATATGTGTTTGTTATGTCATCAAGCGGTTTTTAATTCGACATTTGCGTGTATTTTTCATTCTGTTTTACTGATTTATTAGTTATTTCATTCATTAAAATAACAATTGTGTTCTTAATTCCTATATTTTATTTATTTATTTATTTTGATATTCTAAGGACAACGTTCTCCCGTTTATTGGGCGTTACAGTTTGGTGATAGACGATCATACTGTGATGAAAATTGTGATTTTGTGATGAAAAGTGGTCGACGGGATAATAGAGAAGTACCGAAATTTTTATGCATTATTTAATTTTACTATGAAATGTTCGATATTGAAAATGAAGTGTATATCATTCATACTTGATTTACAGGGACACACAAAATAATTCCCTTACATTATGGTCTATGGTGAAAAGTCGTTAGCAGCGCATTTTATTAATGTTACGATATTTCAAACAGAATGAAATTAATATGCATTACTGAGTTGGACTACAGAATGCTTTCACTAGAGTATACAATTAGTAGCATTTATAGTTCGATTACAGGGACGTACAAAATAATTCCTTTACGTTATGATCTATGGGGGAAAATCGTTTGCGCATGTTATGATACTTGAAACATAAAGAAATTTAAAAGGATCAGTAACGTTCAATACAACTTATATTCTAGATTATGGAATGCGTAGGAATTATCGTTCATGTTACATAGACGCACGAGAGAATTCAGTTAAAAGACTGTCTATGATCGTTAATTGCTAGACGTGTTCTTTCCGCTGTAATATGCAATTTTATCTAATTTTTAGCGTATTACGTGTTGTTTACAAATTCTGTAGATCCTATACAGGGTTGAACGAAAAACTTCTAATGTGGGCAGCAAATGCTGAAAATGGATTTTTACCGAGTTACGTGCTTTTTAAGTTGCTTATTTACATATCTCATTTGATCGTATGAAAAAATTAAATTTATTTAATACTATTCTGTTAGTGTTGGAAAGTGTTTCATAATCTATGCTGGATGCATGATTTTTTTGTTCTTGTTTCCTTTTTTTATGAAGTAAATTGTAGAAAGAATTGTCGACAGTACCAGCTATGGACAGCCATTGCTGAAAATAAATTTTTTACTGCTTTGTGTTTTTTAAATATTTATTTAGATATCCCATTTCATTGTATGAAAATAAAAATGAAATTTTTTATCAATATTGCGATAGTATTGGAAAGTGTTTTTTAAACTATGCCGTGATGTATGATTTTACGTTCTTGTTTAATAAATGAATTCACCTGATTATGGCTTGTGCGCTGGACTTATCTTAATTGAATTGTCACAGTGAGAATTTTTTTTTATTAAGTAGAAATAAAATATGTGTGTAAAATGACCTATACTGGAAGAAATATAATGGTTAGTTCTTGAGAAAAAAAATTAAATACTCAAGATTTAGAATTCTTTTCTTTGAAAATAACCATCTTATATATTAAAAAGAAAAGGGATTTCCGTCAAATTCATTTTTCACATGAATTTATTTGAACGTAAACTTAGATCTAGAAACTAACCAGTTTTAGAGCACGCTCAAATGCGAAAACGGTGGCCGAGTGGTATAAGGCACGTCTCTTCTCTATTCCGATTATCGTGTGGGTTCGATCCCTGGTATGGACAGAATGAAATTTCTTATTTTATTTCAATTATTCTTCAAAAATTTCTAACTTTTTAAAACAGCTATGAATTTTACTTTTATGGTTACTATCAAGTTGTTTGCCATCAAGTTTTGACGGGTTCCATCTAGTAATATCTAAATTTCTTAGTTGATGAACATAATAGGTCATTTTGTGCATCTATAAAATTTATACTTTCAGTCAAAAAGTCTTGAAATTTCATCAAAAAATATGCGCGCAATGCTCAAAATCACAATTTTGAGATTACTTTAAAGATAAAATTATTTTTTGATGCTATAAAAAGAGCTCAAAATTGTTTTGTCTTAATTTCCTTCCTAAAGCGACTTTCTGTATGGTGTATCTTTCAAAATGTTCGTAAAGAATTTTAATATAAGCTATTAAAATTGAGCTTTTGATACATTAAATGATACTTGGGTCCTTAAACTCAATGTGACACTGAGTATTAACGAAGATATAATTAATTTATATACCTGTCTCATGAGTAGTTAAAATATGAAACTGTCTTTATATATCCATAATTGTTAAATGCAAGAATACGTTTCAAGATATTGATGAATGAAAATCGATTATGATAATTAAAATTCTTAAATCATATTATCATTATGCTATAATGAAGAATGGATTATTCTTATTTAATTACGTGAGTGGAATCGCTATATTACCGCCTTATTGCTTATGGGATTGAGTGGCACAAAGCTCAATGTTTTGAGTTGTAATCTGATAAAACCCTTGAGACATATTTCCATAAGCAACTTTTTATCCAGTTTTGCATATTTTTAGTTGCATGCTTTGTTTTGCTTTGTTTGTATATTCATTGAAATAAATTTTCTTCGGAAAATTCCGAGTGACTTTTACGTTCACCTCAGTGACTTTAAGGTTTGTAAGGCAATTTCCCTGCTTACAAACTTTAAAGTTAGGCTTACGCGTCTAGATAGGTGATTTTGATCTTTTTTTTTTTTTCAAGGAAAATATCTAAGCAAATAACGTCATGTAAGGAGAAGAAAGTATTAAAATGTTTCTCATAATATTTAAGTATTAATCGCAAATAAATGCAATGTATACGAATTGTGTCATGTAGCGCTATGCGTGTGCATGCTACCATAGACATAAGAATGTATGGCAATATTTTACAAGATAAAATGTTGAACACTACCTCACTAATAAGTTCGATGTTTAAAGTGATTTGGAGCACATTTCAACATTGATAAAGACAAACATACCATTGTTAAAACCCAATCCTCCTTCCGCAGTGACATTTGCAGAGTTCCCAAATGGTCCTCCAACTGAATACCAATATTTTTTAACAGAAAATTTCATGGTAGATTGCTACAACATTTCCGCAAAAATTTACCTCCGAAGATGGTTTTTGCGAAATTTGCAAGAAAAATATAACTAAGAAAATACCGGTATTTAAAAAGCGGACCATTTGGGATCCCTGCATTTTGAAAAAGATGATTTCTAAGTCGTCTTTTATAGCCTTATTTCACCGTACTGACTGAAAAACACAGGGTATTACATGTTTTCAGTTTTACACATGCATTACTAACAGTCTGATATTTAAATTAAAAAGATTCTTATGAAAAAAAAAAGTCCGTGAAAAGTTTGTATTTTAAACCACCTGTAAAATAAATAAAATTGTTTTAAAGATATTTTTTTTCAATAAATTTTAATACAAACTAAACCTCAATTAATTATTGAAGTCAGGCATACAAATTTTAAAATTACAATTTTATTTGAAATGGAACATAAAAAAAAAAAAAAAAAAATCTGCTAAGTAATCAGAATTAAACATTACTACATATTCAAATTTTGTCATCTGAAATCATTTTACGAAAACACTTTAGTAATTGAATTTTTAATTAGAAACTCTCTTGTTAAATTTCTCATCAGCATAGCGCATTTAATTTCATGCACGTGTACTTTGAGTATACTACTTGTATAAAATTATAGTTTATCTTGGGAATAAGAGATTCTGTTTATTTTGTGTAAACGAAAAAAGGAATTCCCGGAAGTTGAGTAAATTTTCCTACTTCCACTATTATGAACTCGAATGTTATGAATTTTATATTGATGCTCTCTTTGTAATTAGTACTAAATTTTTCAATGCGATTTAATATTCTCTTTGTGATCAAATGAGCTTTTCAATATTTACGTGGAAAACGTCCTATGCTAATTCATTAAAGAGAATGTTTTTTTTTCTTTTTAAATTGCATGTAACTTCGTTTTCAAAAGACGGAATGTTTTTCATAGAATTGTAAAATTTATTAGAATTCTGTTATCCAAAATATAATAAAGTATGAATCCATCTATCTGAAAGCAGTTTTCTCACGGGTTTTTACTCTGAATATCACTCTTTATAAATAGTAATATTCGACTTATTTAATTACAGAAATTTCAAAGCAGAATTAGGCGAATATCACTATTTTTAAATAGTGGTATTCAAAAGTAAGCACCAATGGGCAACCTGTTTCCGCATTCTGATAAAGATCATATAAACATATTTTCATTATTATTCTAAATTTATAGTTCCCTTATGTTTCCTAAAGATTAATTTATTTTTTACATAAACCTTTTCTATTTTAAAAATTAAAAGTAATGTCATTTCATCAAATATATTACAGATTATTTTCTTTCATTTTATGCCCTGTCTTTACTTAACCTCAAAAACGCAACTCCCTTTCCAGAATATAAATGCAGCTGCAATTATTCAATAAGTACGTTAGATAATTTGACTTATTATTTTAACTTTATTCTCTGTCTGGAAAATTTAATAACTATAAAATGGTTTTTACATCTGCGCTATTGCCCAAGCATAACATTAACTTCCTTGTTTAATGTAAATGCAATCTTTGATTTTTTTTCCAACGACCAAAATTCTATTATCTCATCAAATGATTCATTTCCAGAAAAACACATCTGCCCTCATTCTCATAACATTTATTGGGTTTCTTGACAAAAATACGGGTAATAGCTATAAGTCGCCTTGTATTGCAATCCTTTCATTTCTTCAACCCTCTAAATTAATATGCCAGAAGCCTAACTGCTATAAATTCTGTCTATCGAAATTGTCCGATGCACTTGTATCCTTGGCGCTGTAATTAAAGTGTTAGCGCACAAATGTACTGCGAAATTAGAACAGATCATCTCTGACTTTTGATCTAAAATGATCAATTTTTTTTTATTAAGTTAAGGAGGCCACCCCTCACTTGATCGTATGTCATGTGCAATAAAAATACTTTCCATGGATTAGACTTCTTTTCAATGTTTCATTGTTTTAAAATCCTCGGGATGAGAACGCTGAGTTACTGCCTTTGACAACGCAACGCATCTTATTAGTACTCTTTCTTGTTTCGCGATCACTTATGCTTCAGTTTATTCCGAAAATCTAATATATCCAGAATTTCCTTTTTCATTTACAACCACTAATAACTTCTTTATCACACACATAAACATTACCATGCAATATAACATCTGAATTCTCAAAAAGATAATACAGTAAAGCACCGATTATACGTTTTTGAGGGGGCCATTCTAAAACGGCGTATAACTGAGAGAGACGTACAATCTAAATTGTAGTCGCCTGAAGGTGTAAAATCTTTGACTGTAGAAATATAATGCTGCAATCATACAAATTTAATTTTGTTACCATTTTCGGTTGTTTAAAATTTACTCTATATATTGAAAAAAATGTAAAACATTGAAAAAAAGAATTAAATAATAATTTATAAGATGGAAAAATAAAAATGGGAATTATCAAAACTTATATCAGTTGTACACCTTGAATTACACATTTTTTTTATTCCCTTATCGAACATACAAACAGATTTTAATTAAAATAATCTTTAATCGTCGTCTATTTCCTTTACCAATTCTACTTTTGTCAAACCTGAATTTTTATCAAATTCTTTTAAAATTTCAATTTTTCTTTTAATGAAAGTGCCTTTCGTTTTCGGGACATTTTAGGAGCACGTTAAGTGTTCAAAAGAGACCGAAAGGAAAAATAGAAATCGTGTTCACACGTGGTATAAATTGCCATGAAATCAGTAAATGAAGCGACGTTTACACTCTAAAAACATTTTCAAAATTCAGCAAAAAATACTCAAACTTGAGTGCGTCGCATAGTAAAAAAAAATGGTTCCGAATCAAAATTACTCAACTTTGAAACACCCATATACATGCACACACTCAAGAACAAAACATCATGTGATCCTATTTGAGTATGTCCATGTTTCAACAATGAGTATGAACTGACTTCTATGCGCTCTTTTTTGAGTATTTCCATGTTTCAAAAAATAATTTGAACTGATTCTAATCATTTTTGAGTATATCCATATTTCAAAAATGAGTATGAACTGAACTCTATGTGCTCAGTTTTGAGTATGCTCATGTTTCAATATTCTGAGTCTTTCTGGTATTTCAGAATTGAAAGCATTGGATCGTCATATCTGAAACAAAAAGTTTCATAACAAAATGAAAACATTGATTTACTCAGATTTGAAAGTGTCATTTTTCTCAGTGGACTAATCTCAAACTTGTCTCATGAGCAGGTCACCCGCGGTCCATTCTTTTCGTTCCACCACACAGGTTCCACGAACTTGAAATAACCCCTTTAGCAGTCACACATGTTCTTTGTCCTTCATCTTTCTCAAACATTGCTAGCAGTAAAGAAAAAAAGAACGATGCTGTGGGAAAACATTCTGAGTATATCGGTTAAGGCATGTAAGAACCGACGTATAACCGAAGTTTTGCGCCATATAAACGAAATATTACAACATTAAAATACATAGGAATGAATCGGGACCGCAATGAAACGACGTATAATTGAGAGATATTAACGGTGCATGACTGTACAAAACTATTGTAAAAATGTTATGTTTGGACTCAATTCATTCAGAATATTGTAATGAAGCAACACGGATTAATAAGATAAAAGAAATGTCTAAATAAACAAGGTCAAGGTCAAACCGGGCGGGGATGCCTACCTTTCGGCTTTAGCTCAACTAGCCCGTCTATGTAAACAATTTCGAAAACGCATACCACATTTGAAACCCCAATTGCAGAAATTACCATCATTAGTCGAAAAAAAATCCGAATTCTTTTGTGCAGCCTATGATCTATGTGATACATGATCTATAGATTTGTGTATGTACTACATAGTATGCTAAAATTTATTTCAGTTAGGAAACGCATAGCACAGTTGTAAATTCTACTTCAGCAATTTCCGTCAATAAACTGAAATGTGCTCGAGATCTTTTGCTGTCCTGTATATAATTTTTAGAATTTATGCACACCAAGTAATAGGCAAAAAATTAATTTAATTTAAAAACGTACCGTAACTTAAAACGCACATCCAACAATTATTTTTCTTAGACTGTACTCTATGCGAATTCTTTCTTTTGTCCCTGTAAGCGTCTTATAGTGCACCTCAGTGATACATATCAATTTAAATATGTTTGAAATAGTGTAACGCCATTAAAATATGTTTGAAATAGTGTAATGCCATTAAAATATGTTTGAAATAGTGTAACACCATTAAAATAAGTTGAAATAGTGTAACATCATTCAAATATATTTGAAATAGTGTAACATCATTGAAATATGTTTGAAATAGTGTAACACCATTAAAATATGTTCGAAATAGTGTAACATCATTAAAACGTTTGAAATAATGCAACATCATTCAAATATGCTTGAAATAGTGTAACATCATTAAAATATGCTTGAAATAGTGTAACACCATTAAAATATGCTTGAAATAGTGTAACACCATTAAAATATATTTGAAATAGTGTAACACCATTGAAATATGTTTGAAATAGTGTAACATCATTTAAATATGTTTGAAATAGTGTAACATCATGGAAATATTTTTGAAATACTGTAACATCATTGAAATATTTTTGAAATAGCGTAACACCATTAAAATACGTTTGACATAGCGTAACACCATTAAAATATGCTTGAAATAGTGTAACACCATTGAAATATGTTTGAAATAGTGTAACATCATTGAAATATGTTTGAAATAGTGTAACATCATTTAAATATGTTTGAATTAGTGTAACATCATTTAAATATGTTTGAAATAGTGTAACATCATTAAAATATTTTTGAAATAGTGTAACACCATTAAAATATGTTTGAAATACTCTAAAATCATTGAAATATGTTTGAAATAGTGTAACATCATTAAAATATTTTTGAAATAGTGTAACACCATTAAAATATGCTTGAAATAGTGTAACACCATTAAAATATGTTTGAAATAGTGTAATATCATTAAAGTATGTTTGAAATAGTGTAACATCATTAAAATTAAGCGTAAACGAATTTTTCTTATAGACCTTATTGTAATGGAATTATTTTGTGTGTTCCTATATATGAACTATAAACGCTACATATTTCATCTTCAATACCGAACATGCCATAGTAAACCTCATTAACAAGTATGAATTTCATAGCGATCCCAGCATATTTACGCGAGATATTGTACGGACAGTCAAACAGACGGCTTGCAGACAGACAAACTGAACCCATCAACACTTTTCAACTATGTTCGAAAGTGTTAAAAATAATAAAAATAAATGAGTGAATCTGATTCGAATAGCGACTATCATTAAACAAGATTTTGAATCAAAACTTGAATAAAAACTGTATTTTATTAAATTAGCAGTACCATTTTTTAAAAATTCCAACATAGCTGAAAAATGTTTATGAATTCGGTTTGTCTGTCTGTCTGTCCCTGCTCTAACTCGTGTAAATATACTCGGTTGGTTGATTTATGACGGCCGATTATCTACTCTTTGGGTATAGGCCCTAGGGGGGACTGCCCTCGGTGGGGGTTTTTCAAAGGGATCCTAGCCCGTATCTACAGCAAAGTTCGAAGAAAATTACGGAAAACTCTGAATGGTTAGGTCGACGAGCGCGACAGGGGTTTGAACCCAGCACCTCCCGTCTACCATCTTTGAGAGCAGAACCTCGTAGTAACTGGTGGGGTGTAAATATACTCGGATTATCATGCAAATAATGTATGTTATTGATGTTTACTATGTCATGTTCGGTATTGAAAATGAAGTGTGTAGCACTTATAGTTCCTTCACAGGGACACTCAAAAATATTCCGTTACATTAAGGTCTACGGGTAAAATAATTTGCGATTCATTTTAATGATGTTACAGAATTTCAAACATATTGAAATTGATATATATAAAAGAGGCTTACTATAGAATATTGTGTGTATAGCATTCATCGCTTATTTACAGGGAGACACAAAAGAATTTGGTTAAAGTACTGCCTGATAAAAAAAAAATTGCTGGAAGTGCATTTTGAATTGCGGTACGCGTTTTTAAATTTAACTATATTTTTGCCTATTACTTGATGTGTATAAATCTTGTAGATAATATACAGAGCAGCACAAAACATCTAGAGTATATTTTCGTTTATTGACGGAAATTGCTTACAAGGAATTTTGAATTGTGCTATACGTTGCCTAACTGAACTAAATTTTAAAATTCTGTGAAGCATACAAATCTATAGATTATATACAGTGCTTCACGAAACAATTAGATTACTTTTCCGAATATTGTTGGTAGTCATGAATATAGGTTTTTAAATGTATTTTGTGTTCCAAATAGTTTACATAGACTTCATCTTTCGCCCTATTAAACAGTAAATATTTTTAAAAGTATTTTAGAAGTGTTGGAATGTGTTACATAATCCGTGCTTGACTTATGATTTTTTGTTCTTGTCTAAATTTATATCGTCCGAATTTATTAGTCTCATGAAAATCTTTTTTATTCAAAATTAATCAGCTGAGAATCTATTCTCGGTGAGAATTGAACTTATCGATCGTTCGCTGTTTTAAAGTAATAGATTTTTCGGTGGAAATAAAAATTCACTGAGCATAAAAGATTTGTGTTCGGCTTAAGAAATCTCATGCTTTAGAAAATATTAAGAGCGATAAAAAGTCATAAACATCTGAACATAGCTAAATTCTATTTCTGGTTCAGCTCAGTGGAATATGAAAGCTTCGTAAATCTAACCGAAGCGTAAATTTTGAAATATTTAAACATTTTAAATCATTTATCGAAAAAATAATAAGAAAACTTCTAAAGCTTCTGTTGAAGAAGCATATTTTAAGAATTTGTACTATGTACAAATACCCTCGATTTCTTGAAATCATAAAAAGCGTGTTTTAGTACGCAACAAGATGTATAATATTTGTTGTTTCTAAATAGAATAAAGTACAAACTTTAAAAATATTTGGGGAATTTTGCATGTGTAGATAAAATTTAAGAATATATATATATATTCTCAAGTGCAAATAAATACCTGTTATATAATCTAAATTTTTATTGTAATTTTAAAGTAATAGATTCTTCAGTGGAGATAAAAATTTATATTGCCCGAATTTATTAGTCTCTTCAAAATATTTTTTATTCAAAATTAATCAGCTGAAGAAACTTAGAATCTATGCTCCGTGAGATTTGAACTTATCGATCGTTCCGCTGTTTTAAAGTTTCAGTGGAGATAAAAATTCACTGAGCGTGATAGATACTTCGGCTTAAGAAATCTTATGCTTTAGAAAATATTAAGAGCGATAAAAAGTCATGAACATCTAAACATAGCTAAGTTCTATTTCTGGTTCAGCTCAGTGGGATATGAAAGCTTCGTAAATGTAACCAAAGCGTAAAATTTGAAATATTTAAACTTTAAAAAATTATTTATCGAAAAAAAAAACTTCTAAATTAATTAGAAACATATTTTAAGAATTTGTACTAATACAAGTAAGCTCGATTCCTTAAAATCATAAAAAGGCGGTTTTAGCACACAACAAGATGAATGATTTTTGTCGTTTCTATAACAAAATACAAATAGAGAAAAGTAGAAAAAAAATGTATGGACTTTTGCATATGTAGGTAAAAACTTGAGAATATATATATATTCTCAAGTGCAAATAAATACCTGTTAAATAATCTCAATTTTTATTGCAATTTTAAAGTAACAGATTCTTCAGTGGAAATAAAAATTTATATCATCTGAATTTATTAGTCTTTTCAAAGTCTTTTTTATTAAAAATTAATCAGCTGAAGAAACTCAGAATCTATTCTCCGTGAGATTTGAACTTATCGATCGTTCCGCAGTTTTAAAGATTCAGTGGAGATAAAAATTCACTGAGCGTGAAAGATATGTATTCAGCTTAATAAACCTTATGTTTTAGAAATTACTGAGAGCGATAAAAAGTCATAAACATCTGAACATAGCTACGTTTTCGTATTTCTGGTTCAGCTCAGTGGGATTTGAAAGCTTCGTAAATGTAATCGAAGCGTAAAATTTGAAATATTTAAACTTTTCAAAATCATTTACCGAAAAAAAAGAAAGAAAACTTCTAAAGCATTTAAAACAATTTTAAGAATTTGTAATATATACAAGGTGCACCCGATTTCTGGAAAAAAAGAGTTCATTTACACAATAAGATTCAGAATATTTGTCATTTCTATAACAAAATACAAGTAGAAAAAAAGTACAAAACAAAACGTATGGACTTTTGTATAGCTAGATAAAACTTAAGAAAATATGTATTCTTATGTGCAAATAAATACCTGTTATATAATCTCAATTTTTATTGCTATTTTAAAGTAATAGATTCTTCAGTGGAGATAAAAATTTATATCGCCCGAATTTCCTAGTCTCTTCAAAATCTTTTTTATTCAAAATTAATCAGCTGAAGAAACCGAGAATCTATTCTCCGTAAGAATTGAACTTATCGATCGTTCGCTGTTTTAAAGTAATAGATTCTTCAGTGGAGATAAAAATTCACTAAGCGTAAAAGATTTGTGTTCAGCTTAATAAATCTTATGTTTTAGAAATTAATGAGAGTGATAAAAAGTCATAAACATCTGAACATAGCTACGTTTTCGTATTTCTGGTTCAGCTCAGTGGGATTTGAAAGCTTCGTAAATGTAATCGAAGCGTAAAATTTGAAATATTTAAACTTTTCGAAATCATTTACCGAAAAAAAGAAAGAAAACTCCTAAAGCATTTAAAAACAATTTTAAGAATTTGTAATATATACAAGGTGCATCCGATTTCTGGAAAAAAAGGAGTTTATTAACACAATAAGTTTCAGAATATTTGTCATTTCTCTAACAAAATACAAGCAGAAAAAAAGTACAAAACAAAAAGTGTGGACTTTTGTATAGCTAGATAAAACTTAAGAAAATATGTATCCTCATGTGCAAATAAATACCTGTTATATAATCTCAATTTTTATTGTTATTTTAAAATAATAGATTCTTCAGTGGAGATAAAAGTTTAAATTGTCCGAATTTATTACTCTTTTCAAAATCTTTTTTATTAAAAAATAACCAGCTGAAGAAACCGGGAATCTAATCTCCGTGAGAATTGAACTTATCGATCGTTTGCTGTTTTAAAGTAATAGATTCTTCAGTGGAGATAAAAATTCACTAAGCGTAAAAGATTTGTGTTCAACTTCAGAAATCTTACGCTTTAGAAATTACTGAGAGCGATTAAAAGTCATAAACATCTGAACACAGCCAAGTTTTTCTATTCCTGGTTCAGCTTAGTGGTATTTGAAAGCTATGTAAATGCAATCGAAGCGAAATATTTAAACTATTCAAAATCATTTACCGAAAAAAAGGAAAACTTCTAAAGTATTTAGAAACATATTTCAAAACATTGTACCGTATACAAGGTGCACAAGATTTCTTAAAATAAAAAGGGTTTATTTATACACAACAAGATGAATAATATTTGTCATTTCTATAACATAATACAAATAGGAATAAGTACAAATTAAACAAATGTATGGACTTTTGTATATGTATATAAAACTTAAGTATATACATATATATTCTCAAGTACAAATAAATACCTATTATATAATCTCATTTTTTATTGCTATATTAAAATAATAGATTCTTCAGTAGAGATAAAAGTTTATATCGTCCGAATTCATTAGTCTTTTAAAAAATCTTTTTTTATTTAAAATTAATCAGCTGTAGAAACCGAGAATCTTTTCTCGGTGAGAATTGAACTTATCGATCGTTCGCTGTTTTAAAGTAATAGATTCTTCAGTGGAGATAAAAATTCACTGAGCGTGAAAGATTTGTGTTCGGCTTAAGAAATATCATGCTTTAGAAATTACAGAGAGCGATGAAAGTCATAAACATAGTTGCATTTTCGTATTCCTGGTTCAGCTTAGTGGGATTTGAAAGCTTTGAAAATGTAATCGAAGCGTAAAATTTCAAATATTTAAACTTTTCAAAATCATTTATCCAAAAAAAAAAAAAAAAAAAAGAAAGAAAGAAAAAAGAAAGAAAGAAAGAAAACTTCTAAAGCATTTAGAAACAATTTTAAGAATTTGTAATATATATAAGGTGCACCCAATTTCTTGAAATAAAAAAAGGGATTTATTTACACAATAAGATGGATAATATTTGTCATTTCTATAACTAAATACAAGTAGAAAAATGTACAAAACAAAATGTATGGACTTTTGTATAGATAGTGTGACATTTTCCCATATATCCCAGCGAATGTAGCTTGTGACCGTTACGATGGACCCCCGGAGTTGTCGGATCAGATCAAATGAAACGATCGATTCCCGATACTGAATGGTTCGGACATTAGAGGAACAATACCTGAGACTGTCTGGCACCTAGCCTGACATTAAAGAATTACTTATTCTCCTTGTGAGGTCGCAGGTGGAAAAGTTTTCACAGACTATCGAACTCCAAAGGGAAGTCCTTTAAATCTGCGAATGAGAACCCTATATCAGCAACGATAGGCTACCGAAAGTTCAAGAGGCCGGGATGAATATTTACCCCCGCCCCTCCTTTTTTCTCATGCGGGAGGAACGGGACAGGACGGAGAGGAGATGGGTTTTTGGAAGCGAGAGAGGAGGACGGGACCCTGAGAAACGGTGCATGGCAGGAAAGCGGAGAACGAAGGAGACCTAAGGAGATAGGTCGTGGGTGAAAACGAACGGACAGACTGTGAGAGAGGAGTCCCGGAGAGCATTCGTCCCGACACCCATTGGACATCCGGTCCAAATCAACAGCATTACTTAATGCAAAGACTGAACCAGAGATCGTGAATGAGAGATATAGGACTTTATTGTTATTGTTTTACATTCACTGGACTCACGCATTGATATTTATTTTTATTTTATTTAAATACTGAAACCTCTTGAAGAAATATTCTGTAATTCGATGTTCGAATAAAGAAATACTTCTTTCTAGAAATCAACTAAAGTAATTACTCCGGCTAACCACGGCTACCAGATCACATTTTATTAATCCCACCGGAGTTTATTACAATAGATAAAACTTAAGGAAGTATGTATTCTCATGTGCAAATAAATACCGGTTATATAATCTCAACTTTTACTGTTATTTTAAAATAATAGATGCTTCAGTGGAGATAAAAGATTATATCGTCCGAATTTATTAGTCTTTTCAAGATCTTTTTTATTCAAAATTAATCCGCTGAAGAAACAGAGAATCTTTTCTCGGTGAGAATTGAACTTATCGATCGTTCCCTGTTTTAAAGTAATAGATTCTTCAGTGGAGATAAAAATTCACTGAGCGTGAAAGATTTGTGTTCAACTTAAGAAATCTCATGCTTTAGAAATTACTGAGAGCGATAAAAAGTCATAAACATCTGAACATAGCAACGTTTTCGTATTCCTGGTTCAGGTCATTGGGATTTGGAAGCTTCGTAAATGTAATCGAAGCGTAAAATTGGAAATATTTAAACTTTTCAAAATCCTTTATTGAAAAAAACAGAAAAAAAAAAACTTCGAAAGTATTTAGAAACATATTTTAACAATTTAATCTATATACCAGGTGAACCCGATTTTTTTAAATAAAAAAAGGGTGTATTTACACAATAAGATAAATAATATTTGTCATTTCTATAACAAAATACAATTAGAAAAAAAATATATATATATTGACTTTTCTATATAGCTAGATAAAACATAAGACTATATAAGTTCTCAAGTGCAAATAAATACATGTTATATAAGCCGAATTTTTATAGTTATTTTAAAGTAATAGATTCTGCAGTGCACTGTAAACAAGTAATAAAAAAAATATTTTAAGTCAATTCCTACTTTTTAATCATAAATATATAAAATAAACCCGTGGAGCATTACTGTCCCACGTCATCTTTATTGAACATTTTTTTTTTATAATCATCGTTGCGGTATTTTATTTTTGTGGCATCACTAATTTGAGGAAAATCTTTCATTTCATTATGAGAATTTTTTTTTCTCCCATATAAAACTAAAATTAATTAATTAAATTTAATTAATGAGTTAATATTTGAAAAAAACTGTATTAACATCAAGTGTCATCCACTACAAGTTAAAAAAATGTATTTGAACTTGAATGGATGAATAGAAAATATTTTATTAACGATTGAAAATTTGAACAAGATATATAAATATATAGACAGTGTGAGCTAATAGTAGGAATTGAAAAAAGAAAGATGTTTCTGAAAATAGTACAAAATTTATTACGGTTTACTAAAATATATTATAACTTCGTCTGAGTTATCCACGATTCCGAAAAGCACTCTTTTATCTCCTGAAACCTCAGAAACCAATATATTTCCAAGATTCAAAGAATCATTTCTGAAACAAAGACTTAATTTGCTGCCCGTAATTATCGTAAATATTGCTGAGTAGTTTTTACAGTGTATTAATCGTTTCTCAACACGAAATATATTTATTTGATGCTATCGTTGCTCATGTTACATTTCATGTTCAACAAACATGTGTAATAGAAAAACTAGTCCTTGAAGGCCACCGTAATACTTACCCATAATGGATATGCATAATATATAATATGAAAATCGTGGCTCAATGACGTCATAAATTTTAAATGCTCTATGACTGAATTCCGTAAAAGAAACATCCTTATAACTCCAAAATTGATAATCCTATTAACTAACGGTTTACTGCGTCGGATTAAGCGTCTCATTTCCAATTAAAATATATCTTTGAATTGAAATTTGAATGAAATACAGGGTCATGAAACATCGAAGAGTGTAGAAAATAGGATTCCAAATATCTCGGCAGCTCATTATCCAATCGACTTCATTCTTTATGCAAAATTTATGTTTTTTTATTGTCTTTTATATTCACTTCTTAAAATAAACAATTTCGAAAATTTGTATATACCGTTTATCAGAACGAATATTTCGAGAGTCCGAAAAAAATAGTTCCGGATCATCGAGGTTACTGAAATTCAATAAGCTTCTTCCCATTATTACATGCTAAGTAAATATCGAATTTCAAGTCTCTATCTCAATTTGTTCGGGATATAGAGCGTTTACAGACAGACGGACGGCAATTTTTGTTTTTCTAAAAATATGTTTTTCGGAATCTCCAGTATCTGAAGCGTGTAAATCCGTCAAAAAAAAAAAAAAAAAAAAATTGATTTTCAAAACGATTACAAGACTTACCCTGTACTATGTATGATGAGTAAGTAACAATGCTAAGATAACACCATTAATACTAATAGTAGCACTTACACTTTCTTGTTGTACTATGTATGTATGTTGTATGTCTTGTTGTAAGTGCATGAAAGCACTTACACTTTCATGCTGTAAAAATTCCGTGACGCAACTGAAACCGTTTACTTGAGAATTCATAGCATCCTAAAAATCGATATTTCCAGTTGAGAAAACGGGTTAATATAATGTAAAAGATATTCGTACGAAAATTTTGTATCCAAAAATTACGGGCAGCAAAAGTAACACGTGTTTCAGAAATACTAAATTTCGGAACTATATTGCGTTCAGATTTCTGGACTGATTTTAGGATTATATTATACGAAAGTATATTATATATTTGATAAATCTTATTATATTTTGTAACATTTTCAGTTTTAGTGAAACTGAAAATTACTAATTAAAGTATAGATAAAAATGGTTAAGTGATACAAACAGAACACAAAAAGGCTTATGAAAACCTTTTATTAAACGATCGACATACGTTTCAACGCTCAAACGGCTCCATTATCAAGAAACTACAACGATAAACTGAGTTGCGCTGCTAGATGCCTGAGGCGCACCCGCCAGCATCTCAACCGTCGCACCCATGTCCTGAGAGACATAGAACGCGCACGACCAGGATCTGCCTCCCGTATGCGCTGCGACTGGGATCTGCCTCCCGTATGCGCTGCGACTGGGATCTGCCTCCCGTATGCGCTGCGACTGGGATCTGCCTTCCGTATGGCGCTGCGACTGGGATCTGCCTCCCGTATGCGCTGCAACTGGGATATGCCTCCCGTATGCGCTTTTGACGACATAGGTCGTTGCGATACGCAGTGAATCCCATTATGAGAGGAGACCACCGCGAAAACAATTACAACGATAAACAATCTATTTTTGCAAATTTTGGAAAATAAACTTGAAAAACATAAATCACGAGATCATATATGTAAACAAAGCAGTTACTTAAAATAGTCAATTGTAAAACGTGAAAATTAATATATGTGAATTCCTTTTTTTAAACTGAAGAGTAGATCGCGCGAAATTTTAGGTAAATCAAATGAGGCTGATTCGTTGCAGATCTTCTCGTTACGCATATAGATTTCTATTGATTCACGGATAATAGATGGGAAATAAACTCTTGATGGATAAATTATTTTACTATTTTTAAAATCAATTTTTAAAGTCTCGGTTTTATGTAGTCTTGCCACTGCTGTAGTACTTCTGTCATATTTGATACCTGCCATAGGCTCATTTAATCTTGTTTTAAACTTTCTAGTTTTTATTCCTATATAATATTGTAATGTTCCATCTGGTCTGGTGGGGATTTCATAAACATCTGATAGTTGATATGGCTCTATTGGGTCTATTCTCTTACAAACTATACTTTTTAATTTTATGGATGGTTTTTCGATAAGGCATATATTGAATTTGCTAAGTTGAAAAAGGTGCTTGAGCATTATGTAATGCTCATAACATAATGATCAAGCACCATTTTCATATAAAATTTCTGAATTTAGGCATTTTATTAAGAGAGCCTTTACAGTCTGTACTCCAGATCAGTTAACTAATGAAATAAATAAAATACATGAAATAGCAAGAGACAATGGATATAAAAAAGCAATATTAATAAAGTAAATACGAGCATGAAGAAAAAGGAGAAGAAAAACTTCAATAAACAAAATTCGAAGTTATCTGCTTTACAATATTTTCCTGTGCTCTTTGAAAGATTGAAATATATACTTAGCAAATTCAATATATGCCTTATCGCAAAACCATCCATAAAATTAAAAAGTGTAGTTTTAAAGAAAATAGACCCAATGGAATTATGGAACATTACAATATTATATAGAAACATTAAATATTATATAGGAATGACAACTAGGAAATTTAAAACAAGATGAAAAGTGCATATGGCATATATCAAATATGACAGACGTAATACAGCATTGGCAAGACTACATAAAACCGGAACTTTAAAAATTGATTTTAAAAATAGTAAAATATTTTATCCATCAAGGGTTTATTTCGCATCTATTATCCGTGAATCAATAGAAATCTATATGCGTAACGAGAACATTTGCAACAAATCAGTCTCATTTGATTTAGCTAAAATTTGGCACGAGGTATTTTTAAGTTTTAAAAAAGCAATACAGAAATATTAATTTTCCCGTTTTATAGTTGACTATTTTAAACGCCTGCTTTATTTACATATATGATCTCGTGATTTATGTTTTTCAAGTTTGTTTTCATAAATTTGAGAGAATAGTTTGTTTATCGTTGTAGTTTCTGGATAATGGCGCCGTTTGAGAGTTGAAACATACGTTGATCTTTTAATAAAATGTTTTCATAAGCCTTTTTGTGTTCTGTTTGTATCACTTAACCATTTTTATCTATATTTTAATTATTGTTATTGATCTTACTATATGATTATAAGAAAATTACTAGTTAAACTGTAAAAATTTAAAAAGCAGGGGTCTGTGAGACAGCTAACAGCAGTTCAGGATTAAGAATGTTCAATGTCAACTTCTATCTGACAGATATGAGAATACATTTAAAATGCATGTTAAACAAAGGTATTTGGTGACTTTAATAATAATGTCGATAACTTTTGTGGCAGTAAAGCTCTTTTCAGCAGTATTGTAAACTGAGCTTTGTTCCAACACTTTATTATTTCAACCCACTTGAAAACTGGATTGGATCTTATTATATCTTATTATGTGATTATATGAAAATTGCCAGTTAATGCATTCGCTGCCGAGTTAAAATTACCGAATTGTATTTTATTCAGAAAATTCAAATTGACACCAGAAAATACTAACAGCAATATTTACTTTATTTTATTACAGACATTTTGGGATTACATGAAATAAAAATTCTTTTTTCGTAATTTCTGGTACGAATTTTTAATTTTAAATTTAGAAATTAGCTGCCAACCACGCACAGGCGCGTGATTGGCAGTGAATGTGTTAAACTGTAAAAATTTAAAAAGCAGCGGTCTGTGAGACAGCTAACAGCAATTAACGATTAAGAATGTTTAATGTCAACTTTTATCTGACAGATATGAGAATACATTTAAAATGGATGTTAAACAAAGGCATTTGGTGACTTTAATAATAATGTCGATAACTTTTGTGGCAGTAAAGCTCTTTTCAGCAGTATTGTAAACTGAGCTTTGTTCCAACACTTTATCATTGCAACCCACTTGAAAACTGGATTGGATCTTATTATATCTTATATGAAATATACATATATATTATATTATATCTTATATAAAAATTGCCAGTTAATACATTCGCTGCCGAGTTAAAATTACCGAATTGTATTTCATTTAGAAAATTCAAATTGACACCAGAAAATACTAACAGCAATATTTACTTTATTTTATTACAGACATTTTGGGATTACATGAAATAAAAATTCTTCTTTGGTAATATCTGGTACGAATTTTTAATTTTAGATTTAGAGATTAGCTGCCAACCACGCACAGGCGCATGATTGACAGTGAATGTGTTAAACTGTAAAAATTTAAAAAGCAGCGGTCTGTGAGACAGCTAACAGCAGTTAACGATTAAGAATGTTTAATGTCAACTTCTATCTGACAGATATGAGAATACATTTAAAATGGATGTTAAACAAAGGCATTTGGTGACTTTAATAATAATGTCGATAACTTTTGAGGCAGTAAAGCTCTTTTGAGCACTATTGTAAGCTGGGCTTTGTTCCAGCACCTTATTATTGCAACCCACTTGAAAACTGGATTGGATCTTATTATATCTTATTATATGATTATATGAAAATTGCTAGTTAAACTGTAAAAATTTAAAAAGCAGCGGTCTGTGAGACAGCTAACAGCAGTTAACGATTACGAATGTTTAATGTCAACTTCTATCTGACAGATATGAGAATACATTTAAAATGGGAGTTAAACAAAGGCATTTGGTGACTGTAATAATAATGTCGATAACTTTTGTGGCAGTAAAGCTCTTTTCAGCAGTATTGTAAACTGAGCTTTGTTCCAACACTTTATTATTGCAACCCACTTGAAAACTGGATTGGAGCTTATTATATCTTATTATGTGATTATATGAAAATTGCCAGTTAATACATTCGCTGCCGAGTTAAAATTACCGAATTGTATTTTATTTAGAAAATTCAAATTGACACCAGAAAATACTAACAGCAATATTTACTTTATTTTATTACAGACATTTTGTGATTACATGAAATACAAATTCTTCTTTCGTAATTTCTGGTACGAATTTTTAATTTTAGATTTAGAGAGTAGCTGCCAACCACGCGCAGGCGCGTGATTGGCAGTGAATGTGTTAAACTGTAAAAATTTAAAAATATTATTAAAAATATTTATTATTTTATTAAAAATATTATTAAAAAGCAGCGGTCTGTGAGACAGTTAACAGCAGTTAAGGATTAAGAATGTTTAATGTCAACTTCTATCTGACAGATATGAGAGTACATTTAAAATGGATGTTAAACAAAGGCATTTGGTGACTTTAATAATAATGTCGATAACTTTTGAGGCAGTAAAGCTCTTTTGAGCACTATTGTAAGCTGAGCTTTGTTCCAGCACCTTATTATTGCAACCCACTTGAAAACTGGATTGGATCTTATTATATCTTATTATATGATTTTATGAAAATTGCTAGTTAAACTGTAAAAATTTAAAAAACAGCGGTCTGTGAGGCAGCTAACAGCAGTTAAGGATTAAGAATGTTCAATGTCAACTTCTATCTGACAGATATGAGAATGCATGTTAAACAAAGGTATTTGGTGACTTTAATAATAATGTCGATAACTTTTTGTGGCAGTAAAGATCTTTTGAGCAGTATTGTATGCTGAGCTTTGTTCTAACACCTTATTATTGCAACCCACTTGAAAACTGGATTGGATCTTATTATATCTTATTATATGATTTTATGAAAATTGCTAGTTAAACTGTAAAAATTTAAAAAGCAGCGGTCTCTGAGGCAGCTAACAGCAGTTAAGGATTAAGAATGTTCAATGTCAACTTCTATCTGACAGATATGAGAATGCATTTAAAATCATGTTAAACAAAGGTATTTGGTGACTTTAATAATAATGTCGATAACTTTTGTGGCAGTAAAGATCTTTTGAGCAGTATTGTATGCTGAGCTTTGTTCTAACACCTTATTATTGCAACCCACTTGAAAACTGGATTGGATCTTATTATATCTTATATGATTATATGAAAATTGCTAGTTAAACTGTAAAAATTTAAAAAGCAGCGGTCTGTGAGACAGCTAACAGCAGTTAAGGATTAAGATGTTTAATATCAACTTCCATCTGACTGATATGAGAATACATTTAAAATGCATGTTAAACAAAGGCATTTGGTGACTTTAATAATAATGTCGATAACTTTTGTGGCAGTAAAGCTCTTTTCAGCAGTATTGTAAGCTGAGCTTTGTTCCGACACTTTATTATTGCAACCCACTTGAAAACCGGATTGGATCTTATATCTTATTATATGATTATATGAAAATTGCTAGTTAAACTGTAAAAATTAAAAAAGTAGCGGTCTGTGAGACAGCTAACAGCAGTTAAGGATTAAGAATGTTCGATGTCAACTTCTATCTGACAGATATGAGAATACATTAATAATACATGTTAAACAAAGTCATTTGGTGACTTTAATAACAATGTCGATAACTTTTATGGCAGTAAAGCTCTTTTCAGCAGTAATGTAAGCTGAGCTTTGTTGGAACATCTTATTGTTAACATTCCACCTGAAAACGAGATTGCAACATACTAATTCATCAAGAATGGGAGAATCTCTTCAAACAGAAATGAAGATATAGATTGTCATCAATCGAACTCTCTTTGTGGACGATTTAACAAATTGATAGAAATACAACTTCCAAAGTTAAATGTGGTAAAAAATTTTTAACTTTCCTATATATAAAATTGATTTGTTCAGTTAGTTATATTTCTTTGTGAATGCTATGTTAACTATTCACTTTGATCAAATAATTGTATACTTAACAGTCCAAAAGTTAAACTAATACCTACACTAGAGAGTATTAGGCTTGGTCTAAGTTTAACATCGGAGAATACCGTCATAACAGGACATTTCATAAATATCATGTATTTGATTATTTCCAAGTTATAATTATCCTTCAGTTGGTAATGAATATACATATCATGCACACAGTGTATTGTTTCCTTTATTTCCGAATATATTTTTTCAATGAGTGATGCAGATAAAATTATTGTTACAATTCCAGTCAATGAAATTGGTATTCCAAGAAAAACTTCCAGTTTATGTTGTAAATCCATATTTGAAATACGAACGGTAACTATTGAAACAATATAGCCAAACAATAAAACGATTTGCAAAGACAGTAGAAGAAAACTTATAGGAGATAAAATATCATTTAATTTCTTCGCTAACTTTATTAAATCCGACAGCTGATGGAATACTTGATGAATGTATTGAGTAGCTAACCTCTTTCCGAGTTCCAGTAGCTGTAACTCTAAATTCCGTCTGCATTGTAAGATAATTTGACTTAAATGATAGTACATTAAACAGCAAAGTAGTGAACATACTAGTGGGAATGTATAGAAAGTTATAATATAAATAGTAAATGTATACAGTCTAATAGAAACTTTTGCAAAATTTGACTGAAATACATTGTTAAATGTGAAGATTCTTTTCTGGATTTCCTGATCATACTCTATGTGGTACACATTTAACAGAATTATACACACTGAAAAACAGAATATGATAATAATGAGAAAATTAACTTTCTTGCAATTAAAAGTCTTAAATACATGGTGTATTTCCATAGAGTTCATATTAATGACCAGATTTCTTAATCGAATTTCTTTACATTTCAAAAGGTACAAAACCATTGTGGAAATTAAACATGCTGCTAACATTTCGAAAAATAGTGGCGCAGACAATGTCATTAGTACATTATACATACATATTATTTTTATTAAATTAGAATGCAACATTATTAGCCATATATATGAGAGAACTTTGGGGAAAATATTTCTTCTGTTCTTATCTATCTGAATTCCGTGTATCTTCATTAACCACCCATAATTCTCACTAATATTTTTCACATTTATAATTTTTATATACCTTCTATGAGCCATTCTCAGGGTGCGTAAAGTATTAACAAATTTTTTTAATAGAGTTTTCGAATTATTTAACCACAGAAAAATATCACAAATTCAGTGAATATACGTGGCAAGTACGAATTCTGTAATTTAAAAATTAAATAAAAAATTTCTTATCTTAAGTAGCGGTGGCAGACACCTTGAAGATTTCAAGCAGTGTACAGAATTTGCATTCTGACTTGAACATATATACAAATAATATACATTTATAGATATAGATATAAGATATTCATAGTATTTCATTTTTGTATTTTCACGGTATTATGTTTAATTTTTTTAGTATCTTCTCTTTGATTTTTATGCTATCCCTTCCTTTTTGATTCTCAGATATTTAGTTGTATATGTATAAAATTTAGTCTGGGCTTTTTAGGTATTTCCAAAATACATCATACATAATAAGAAATAAAACATGATCACACAGCTCATCTTATAAATTTACAATTAAATTAGTAAAATGTAATTTTAAAAGAAGAATCAATCGATGTCCGGTTTCACGTTGTTTCATTAGTAGAAATACCCAATCATATTAGCTATCAGTAAATTCTTTGGATTAACAAAATACAAATTTTAAATAACGTATAATAATTGCACGATTAAAATAAAAATAATAACTTATGAAGTAAATTATTTTTTGCTTAGATTCATTTTCATATAAAACTCATTACATGTTAGAAAATTTACAGAAACACTGAAAATGTTTTAAGGAATTTAGTACCGTAATTTAAATATTGTTTTGTAAAAAATACGCTAATGAGAAATTTTTAAATAGAATTATAAGATTAAATTTAAACAATCTTTGCAATTTATAAATTTATCTGGAATTTTAACTTTTGGAATGTTTTTTTTAAAAAAAAGACATTATTTAGTCTAATTTTAAGTAAAAAAAGAAAAATTGATGGAATGATGTGTTGCAAAATAATTAAGGTATTATAAATATTTTTTTTATCGCGAAATTTTAACTCACTATAAAACACACACTGCTCTTTTACAACAACATATTTAAATGTCATTAACATGTCACCATCATTTTTTAATCATAAAATTTTCTACAAGAGGTTTGAAATTCCAAAACAAAAATATATTTAAATATTTTGAAAACGTTTACGATTTCTGCTTTTTCAAACTGCGAATTCTACAATTTAAAAATTGAATAGAAAATTTCATATCTTGAATAGCGTAGGCAGAGACCTTGGAAATTTCCAAGCAGTGTATAGAATTTGGACTCTGATTAGAAAATACATATATATAATATATAGATAGATATTACTATATAGTTAGACATATATACATATGTAGATATATAGTTATATAGATAACACAACATCTCATTGTAGTGTTTGATATATGAAACTCACTATCCCTTTTTCACGTATTTTTTAAAAATGGTGCTGTGCAAGGATCACTTGTCTTAAAATTTGAGAAGACTGTTTCACTTTTCCTCATATAGCCTGATATAAAAATACCTTTCCTTTGCATATTACCTTTCTGTTTCACACATGTTCCAAAATGCATCTGGCGATACTTTTTATGAATACAACTTATGAATTCTTCTTATTTTGTTTAATAATGAAACTGGAGATGTAAAGAAAAAAGCTGCTACACGTGTTTTAGTTTTACATTAACATGATATTCAGTGTCATGTTTAAACAAAATAATATCATCAAATATCCTAAAACCGATCAATTCAATTTGCTTGTTATTAACTGTCATCATCAATCATTCAAAATTTTATTTTATTTTATCAAAATAAATTTTTCAATACATTCTAATAAAATACTTTTCAAAGGATTACGCTTTTAAAATTATGAAGACCGAATAAAATATAATCAATACCTATATCGTTCTCATTTTGATCAATTTTCGTATTGCACCCTTCATCACTTCTCATGTTATACACCATGCTGTAGATTACAACATGGTAAAAGACTTATTTAATTAAAAAGTAGAAGGACTTGTGTATATTGTGGGGAAAATATTTACTCAGACAAATTAATCTCATAGTAATATTTTATTGTAAAAATAAACGCAATAACATACAAATTATAAATGAACTAAAATATTTAAACTTATTTTTAAATCAGTTTTATTTTTTTGCCTCTCAATATGTAAAGAAATTAAAGGATATTATTATATTTAGAATATATATATTTATGGGTATGAGGTTTTTTTCTCCCATTAGGTTATATCTCCTGAATGTACTATTTTGAAATAAATGGGAAATATATCTGATTAGCAGATTATCAAAGTTAACCCAAAAGTTATTAAAACCCATTAAGCCAGAAGTCTTCGATTTTGGGAACCTTCAGTTATAATATTTTTTTTTCTCAACGTGATATTAAGGTATATAAAAATATTTTTTTTATTTGTATCTTAAATGTACAAAGCATCCTGTGAATTTTTTTTTCAAAAGAATAACGTTAAAATTTATTTATTTTACAGTCTTGTGAATTTGTACAAAATTGACAAATTCAACTTTTATTAGCAAAAAAATTCAGGAAAAAAATATTTATGTAAGTGACTTGCTTTTTACGAAAAAAGAATATCAATAACACCGTAACTGTTGAATTTAAAAGCGGAAATCAAATGAAATATTTTAACACTGATTTCTAAACATTTATTTTGAAAGGCCCCAAAATGGAAGACTGACAATCCGATTCTCCATATTGGGGATTTATATTGGGACAATTCTGAAGGATGCATTCTTCTTTTCATATAGAATTCAAAAAGAAAACAGTGATTCACAGATATAAAAAAAGTTTCTTTATTTGTGTGACCACAATTCAATCGATAAATTGGATAAATTAGCAAAAATCCGTGGTTTTATTGAGTTTTTTTGCTAAAAACTGCAAAAATTTAAAATATTTTCAGAGTGTCTAGGTATTGATGAAAAAATGATTCCTTACACAGGAAAACGTCCTGTAAAAAATATATATAAGAGGAAATACTGTAAAATGTTGTTATAAATTATGGGTCCTTGCTTCTTAACTAGGCTGTTCATTCAATTTGCAAGCTTATGTAGGAAAATAAGAAAAATGCCTCTTGGAAAAAGAATTATTCTAGATTTGATAAATGCGTTGAAAATCGTAGAAAGCACAGAGTTTATGTTGGCAACTTTATATCTCATTTCAAATATTAGAAGACATGCGATACAGGGAATTTCAGATAACAGGAACTATATTAGAAAATAGGCTACAAAATTGTAACAAAGAGTTTTACCATAGTTTAGTAAAAAAGTTTAAAAGAATTGTGTGTTTAGGGAACAATTTTGAAGAAATGGAGCCCATGAGAAAAGCAAAGTGCTTATCTTTAGACGGGAAAAAAAAAATGAAAATCGATCTTCCATAGTTGACTTATCCAATAGAAACGTGGGGGAGGAGGGTTTTAGACTCCTAGATAGCTTTTTGAGCTCTTAAATAGAGCAAGAATAAAAAGTAAAAAATAGTGGTGACCCTTTTTTATCTGCAGATTAAACATGTCTGTAGTATCAGTCTGGTAAATACATAGAGAAATAAAAAGAGAGATATTCCAGTTAGAATTTCTACGTTATAATTGTTATTGCATTGATTAAAAAAAAAAAAAAAAAAAAAAAAAAAACAAAAAAAAAAAAAAAAAAATCTGAATCGAAGTAGACAATATGTTTAGAACCACGAGCAATAATGAATACAGATATTCGTTTTGATGGCGTGATTCATTTTATTTCACAAGCAGGGAAAAATGTAGCAAGAATCTATGCAAATGTAGCAAAAAGAACACTCGTCTACTTAAAATGTACAGTAATGCTACATAAAAATTACTCTTATATTTTTCATAAAATATTGTAAATTACACTCAATAAAAATATGGATTAAAATAGGTAAATAAATTTCATTTTTTAAGTTATTAATAAAATAGCTCCATTTTCTGTATGGTTTATATTTTTAAAAAGGTTTATACAAGATAAAAAAATACTCTGATATTAAAAAAAGTATATATTTAACTTCATAAATAATACTCGTTTCAGGAGATTTTAACTACATAACTCTCTTAAATTTAGCGTAACATGCTGCTTGGATGTTCATACGCCGAAGAAACAAGCATTACGTCCATTAGGCGCCAAGTCTCCCATTTTGCGTCCCCATTGTTAATTCTTTACAAATGGATATTTAAAAAAAAATTAAACTACACATCGATTGACACAAGTAATGTAATAACAAAAAAATACTTTAGATTCTATTCAGATGGTTCGTTTCATATAGTGGCGCTGAATGGGTTAAGTGCTTTCTACTATCTACCCGTCTGTCTGTCTCTGTACACGTCTTGCTATGCGTTTATCTGTATCTCTACCCGTGTTGCTACCCGTCTGTCTGTCGCACTAGCCGTTTCGCTAGCGGTTTGTCTCTCTGTCAGTCTCCCTACCCATCTGCCTGTCTCTTTGTCAGTCAGTGTTGAAATCAGACACTTTTTTCCGGGAGGAATTTCTGTGGCTCCTACTAAGGGGGGGGGGGGGGGAGGGGAAGCATTGCACTTTTTAACCTTTAAAAGCATAAAATCTCAAATCTTCCGGGGGAACATTACATTTCTCCGTGGGGAATGTCCCCCGTGGGCCACGCCCTGAATTCAACACTGCTGCACCCAGAAAAAGGAATTGATTAAAACTACAAAACATGTTTTGTTGAGTACATTTTGGTTGTTTTAGCAAAATTCAAGTAAAATTGAACCATTTTACATGAATTAATAAAACATTTTTTGCTGACGATACAAACATTTTTTTTGGAATTGCTAAAAAAAAAAAAAAAAAAAAAAAAATGTTGTTGATCCAAACAAAATTTCCATTGACTTATATTTAAACAAAAAGTTTTGTTGGGTCAACCAAATTTTTGTTGATTAAACAAAACTTTTTTCTGGGTGTGTCAGTATCCCTACCTATCTGTCTGTCTTCCTAGTCATTTGTCTGTCTCTCTGTCAGTGTCCTTACCCATCTGTCTATCTCTCTGTAAGTGTCCCTACCCATCTGTCTGCCTCACTACCCATGTCTCTACTAGCCTGTCTATCCGTCTGTCTATATATATCTGCCTCGATATCTATCTGTTTACCTATCTATGAAAATTATTCTACAAACTGCGAATTTAAGCTTTTCATAAATTCGTTTTTTTTTTTTTTTCGAATTCATATATATTATTCATTTCATAAAATCGTCACAAAATGTTTCGTTTCATGAGGATTTTATAAATATAAGGCAGATTTATTTATTTATTTATTTTTCGACAAGTAACAGAATTAAGCGTCTTATGTGAAGTAATTTGCAACAAATTTTAAATCGAGTTTATTTTATCAATCGTAGAATTTTCTTAGAAACTGTTTCCAAACAAGCAATTTATTATTAAACATAAGATTTCGGAAGCTATTTTTTTTTTTTTTTTTTTTTTTTTTGTGAAAGTGGGAGTTAGTGTTCACTAACAAGTTTATTTTGCCGTAATTTGGCCTGATTAGAAACCATTTGTTAAAATTCGCTTTTCTTTATATCGAGTTGAATTTAATAGGAAATGGATAATTTTGTTTCATTGACGATTTTGCTTGTTATGTGATAGTGTGTTTCAAGTACATATTGTTTGTTTTAAGTGTTACCTAAATTTAAAAGTTTAAAACGGAAAAGATGTTTAGAAAAGTCTGTTGAAATTTTTAGTTGTATTTTAATTAAGTAAATTTCAAAATACTTAATTGAAAATCAATTAAATTAGTGTAACGGGACTTATTTAGATGGAGTTAAATTGAATTAAATTTAACTTAATTTACTCTAAGTAGCTTTTAGCATCAGTATGTTATTTCATTAAATCGTTATACAAAGATATTTGTCCCCTTTTTTAAAATAGCTAATGTTAAATCTACAGAAAATCGAAATCAAGTTTCTTATTTTAATTTTTAAATAAAAATATCAATAAACAGTTACTAATTTCCTACAATACTGTGCAAATACTGAGTTAATTTAACCCCCGTCAAACCAGTTTTGAAACAGAAATATTTTTTAAAACCCTGGAATGGAAGAATCAATCTCATCCCCCTTCATTGGAAGTAGTAGGAGTCATTTTGACTCCTAATAAAAAATTATTTAGACTCCTCATTCTGACTGAGGTGACCTTCCAAGAAAAACGAAAATGAGAAACGAAAGTACACATTGATAACATAAAAAAAAAAGGAATTTCGTGTTGATACAGGGTTAAAAAAAAACTGTTTAATACACTGTGAAACTACTTCGCGTACCCAGAAAAAAGAATTGATTAAAACAACAAAACATGTTTTGTTGAGTACATTTTGGTTGTTTTAGCAAAATGTTTAGTTGAAGTAAAAAAATTGGTTTTGTTGCTTGGACAAAAAAAAAATATTGTTAACACTCGTACAAAATTTTAACAAAATTTCATAAATTTTATTTGAATTAACACAATTTGTTTTTTTAATTTCACAATAATTTTGTAACTCCAGAAAAATGTTGTTGTTTTTGAAAAATTTAAATTGTTGTGTAGTAGCCATATCTCTCTTGCGTAACTTGATTTATTTGACTTATATAGATATATAATTACATGATTAACATAATTTTGGGGTAATTAAAACTTTTTTCATTGGGACGGACCAAGGTAGTTTTAAAAATCCCCCTGTCCCATTTATTACTGTCTTCTATCTTTATGAAAGAAGAAACTATTGGATTCATGAAAATTTTCGATTTCCTGTTTCCGACGGATTTTAGAAGGTCCTGAACACGATTTGACTGTTTTTATCTCAACAACTAATGCACGGAATTTAATAAAACATTTTTTTTCAGTTACTTCCTGTTGCTGATTAGTTTTTGCTGTAAATCGCGTAACAGGTGGCGTTGCTATGTTGCATGTTTCGTGATTTCTGCAATGGCTCCATCTCATTTTCAGCAGTGAATTACGCCTGTAATATTTGAATAATAACAAGTGAATTTTTATTCTGCTTTTTGCAGGCGTAATTCACTGCTGAAAATGAATTAAAAATTAACTATGTGTTGCTGGGCTTTGAATTGTCGTCTCATGTTTGCCGCAGAAATTTGCGTGCTCATGATGACTTTTCCATCTTGTGCTGCGGTTGCAGCCGTTCCTACATATATAAGAGTGATAAATGCGAAGCCCAGATATCGTTCCTTGTAGCTCCGTGCTAGAACCTTGGAACGCTGTTCTGAGGACACGGGATCGACTCCCGGCTTGGGCAATCTTCACTCCCTGGGTTTGCATTTGAAAAAAAGCAGGATAAAAATTCGCTTGTTATTATTCAAGGATTACAGGCGTAATTCACTGCTGAAAATAAATTAAAAAATAGTTAAAATTGCATATTTAGATTGGTCCATTTAACAAAAGTTTTTTTTGTATAAACAAAACAAGTTCGTAATATAACATATATTATTATTTAAACAAACAAAATATGTTTTGTTAAAAAAAGAAAATAGATTGTTAAAATAACACATAGCATATATCTATGTAACAAAAATAATTTTGTTAATTCAAGTAAAATTGAACCATTTTACTTGGAGTAACAAAACATTTTTTTGCTCACGATACAAATTTTTTTTTTAGAATTGCAAAATAAATCAACAATATTTTTTTTGTTGATTCAAACAAAATTTCCATTGACCCATATTTAAACGAAAAGTTTTGTTGGGTCAACCAAATTTTTGTTGATTCAACAAAACTTTTTTCTGGGTGCAACGTTTCCGTAAATTACGAACAGCAAATAAAATATTTTGTTTCAGAAATGCTTCTTTAAATCTCAAAAACTAATATATTCTGAGATTTCTGAAGATAAAGGATCGGCTTTCATAATCGTGGGTAACGTTGAAGAGGTACTATGATATTTTCGTAAGTGTACTTGTTAGATCAAGAAACAACTCTCCACCTTCTTTACAGTGTACTTATTTAACATCAATCATGGATGAAATCGACAGAAACGTCACAGTTTTTATACCAGAAAATTTCACAAATAGATAAAAAAAAAATCTGACAGTAACTATTAACAACAGAGTAGCTATTGTTTTCGTTTGCTGAAAACCACCATTGCCCGAAAATGCAGATCTCTCAGTTCATAAATTATATTTCATATAAAACGTATGTTTCTCAAGTTTAATTGAATCAGGGTGTATTTATTCGTCACTCCATAGGCAGGGTTCCCAGTTTGCCTCCCTTTTTTTACTCAGAAATTCCGAGTTCATACCGGTAATTTCGTAAGAAGAATTTCTGTTTTAAGTAATTACGAAATGTAATTCAATTATGTTGGAAAGTGTAAAAAACTTGTTTTAAGAAAAGAACATTTAAAGTGTTTAATGCAAAGTTCTGTTTATATACATCGGTACGTTAAACTGTTTGTTACGACTTAAATATTAGGTGGAACGGTTTTAGTATTTTATAAAATATTATTATATATATTGTGTATATATTATTATATTTATATATATGGTGTATATATTATTATATTTATATATATGGTGTATATATTATTATATTTATATATATGGTGTATATATTATTATATTTATATATATTGTAAATATATTATTATATTTATATATTTTGTATGTATAT
Organism: Maratus michaelseni; assembly: GCA_963931845.1. NCBI lineage: Eukaryota > Metazoa > Arthropoda > Arachnida > Araneae > Salticidae > Maratus > Maratus michaelseni. The sequence goes on along the minus strand of OZ007588.1, from coordinate 58,368,003 downwards.
TATTATATTTATAAATATTGACATAAAATTTTTCATAATGTCAAGCGTCGGGAAAAGGCATAGGGACGTTTTGACGGTCATGCGGCCACCGCTCCGCGAATTGGGCGGTTTTTTAGACCAGTCACGCTCGACCGCCGCCCGGAACCTTTCTTGGAACAATGGAACAATGTAATTAGCAGGATGGAATATCTAGTTGCGTACCAACTGAACTTCTAGGTTATAGGTAATCGACTTGCGAGGAAAAAGGGAGCCGTGAGAAATTTAAAAAGTTAAACAATTAAATAAAAATATTTAAAAATATGATTATGAAATAGCAGTTTAACAATAAAAAGTAAGAAAGTAAATAAAACAAAAAAATTCAATTAGATCCAAGAAGATGGCAGACGAAACCTACCGAGGGTCGAACCCATCTCAAAACAACAACAACAACAAAATTCTTTACAGAGACTATACATTTAGTTTTAAAGTTACGAAATATTAAACTTTAAAGCCAATAGGCATACTATAGATATTTTTTTAAAAATAAAAGACAAAAGAGATGAAAAATTAAGTTTAATGGGTAAGAGAGGAAAACTCGATCTTCATCTTCAATTAATAAGGCATATGTAGGTCGTTTACGGTTAGTAGGGTCGGAGACCTCATAGTCTGGCAATTCTGCTATAATTGCGTTAGGGATAATAAAACGAAACATTTTCGTCCCTTCTACTTGATGTTCCACATGTTTTATTCAGACATGCAAAGAATTGATCGTGACGCCGCGCCGACGAAGTGAGGGCAAATGAAACTCGTTAACTATGGTTCGATAAGGTTTTTTAATTAATATTTCGGTAAATTATCAGAAAATCAAAGATCTACGTTTAAGTTATTTTGGAATCTGCTTTCATAATTCCGAAATTTGCAGACCTCTAAGTGTGATATATTTTTCTAGCCTTCTGGGTGAGACAAAAACCACCCGCCCTTGCACTTATCTTTATTATTATAGATATATATTCTAAAAATACCAATGAAGTATTTGTGTTATAAAATCGAAGTGCAGTTAATTCGTTTTTAGACTAGCATAATGTCACAGGAATTTTTGTACATTTCCAAAAGCTTTCTAAAAGATTAAAAAAAGGTCAACTTTCACGGTTGTATATGATGTACGAGATTTTCAACTTTTGAAACTCAAATAGTAGTGATTTTCTTTCAATTTCTTTTTCATAAGGGTAAAGAGTGTACATTTGTTTCTATATTTTATGGATATAACTGAATAGAAATAGTATTCCTAAAATTAAATATACTCCAAATCTTTTTCTGTAAAAACATATTTTTCATTATCCACCATTTATTTTGAAAATCAAATATTAAAAATAGTAATTTATAAATCAACTTCGAACATTGATGTTACCCAGTGTTATGTAAAATCGAGTGTGTTTTATTGCAGAATTCTTCGATTAAATAAACTGAAAATTTCTTATAAATAATATAATACAATCACTTGTTAACTTTAAATTAATGTCCAATAATGCTTAAAGTGACAAAAAAACATAACACAGAATATTTAAAATACCTTTTTTTTTAATGTAGATAACATATGTTTCATTCACAACTATCGGTGACATCTTCAGATCTTAATGATAAATACAACATTCTCGCATATTTGAAAATAGCAAAACACATACCACGAGATCGCATGTCCAAAGTTAGTAGGTGCTTAATTTGGCCAAAACTGGGAACGTGAAAAAAATTATTATTTATTTTAATTTTTATTGCTTTTCCATTTATCGATCATCGCGTGCCAAATTTTAGCAAATTCAAAGGAAACGGTTTCGTTACAAATGCAATCTTTTCGCAAATATATTTCTATAGATTCACGGATAATAGATGGGAAATAAGCTCTTGATTGAAAAATTATTTTACTATTATTGAAATCTATCTGCAACTGCTCCTTACTATATTGTCTTGCTAAAGCGGTGGTTCTTCTGTCATGTTTTATATCTGCCATATGTTCTTTTATTCTTGTTTTAAATTTTCTGTTTGTCATTACTATATAGTACTGTATTGTTCCATCTGCCTTGGTTAATGGGATTTCATAAACACCGGAAAGTTGGTTAGGTTCTAGTGGGTCTGTTTTTCTACATACTATGTTTTTTAATTTTGTGGAAGGTTTTGCAATAAGACAGATATTAAATTTTCTAAGTTTATATTTTAATCTTTCAAAGAATCCTGGAAAATATTGTAAAGTTGATATTTTTGAGTTATACAAGCATGGAGAATAATAAAAAGAAGAAAACCTTTAATGAACGAAACTCAAAAATATCAACTATGCATGCACCTCATTTGCTAACTTAATTTTTTAATATCAAATATATAATAGTCAGAGGTCGGAAAAACAACTTTTTTATTGTAGCGAACTACAACTACAACTATTTTGTTGAAAATGTAGTTAACTACAACTACTTGTTTTAAAAAGTAGCGATTACAAACTACTTTTCAAAAGTAGTCACTACTTCGCTACTTTCAAATTTTGTCAAAGTGTTCAATTTACACAAGAAACTGAATACACGGATTAAATGATATTGTGACCCCTCGTTATACGATGTCTTTTATTATACAATTATTAAATAAATGCGACATAATCGAGGGCATTAAAAAGTTAAGAAAGATAACATACAAGAAAATGTTTTGTGTTTGTCTCCATAATGTTAACTTATACACACTTAACAAATTTCGTACAAAATTAAGAAATATATATTATAATCTAGAAAATTGCAGAAAAACAACCCTAAATACAAACAATAAATAAATCTGTAAATAGAGCAATTGCCAATAATAAGAAACCCGGCGTTAAAACATGATGATTTAATAAGGAATAAATAGACAAGTGTTGCCAAAAAGAAAATTAATTCTTTTGTGGGTTACTTGATTTCAGCAGCAAGTGTCAATGGAAAAAATCCATGACTTCACGTGATGCGTTGCTATATGTTGTAGCTGAGATTTGCCACTGCGATTAGGAAATTGTTGAGTAGAACAAATGCTGCAAAAAAGAAGCAATTTCGACCGCGTGATTTTCAGAATGGCACTTTTACCCCTGAAGTAGCGTTAAAAGTAGCATCGGTTCTCGCTACAAACTACTGATTTTTTGTATCACGCTACTCGCTACACTATATTATTCAAAATGTAGCACGCTACACTACAAACTACTGTAAAAAGTAGCGACTACAGTAGTTTCGCTACTTGTATCCCGCTACTTCCGACCCCTGATAATAGTCATAATGTAATCTAACTTTTGTTTGCTATAATATTTAGTTTTATTTATATTGGATAAATACATATAACTATACAATAAGAAAAATCTATCCTAAGCGTGAGGTATAATTTTAAAATTAATTAATCAAACTAAAAATATTTTTTTTTTATTCTGAATGTTCTATTTAAATGTACGTTAATAATTTTGTCATAAAGTGTTATCTATATAAAAAAATTAAATCTCACTCTTAAAATTTTAATAGGAATGAAATAATTTAATTATATATTTAAATTTGTAATGCACATATAAATAAATAAATGAAATACATATAAAGATTGAATTTTGTAACTCTTATTTTACTCACTTCCTGATAGGCTAGAATTATAAAAAAAATTATGTACACAGGTGTGTTTCCAATGGCAATACAACATTTTAATATTTATAGAACTTAATTACAAATTAATAAATTAATCTTGCGGAATTTGTTTCGTTACCCGATCGCTGGCCTGGCCATAATACGTCAAATAATCTTTAATGTTACAACTATTTACAAATCACAAAAACAATGGATTTCATTATGTGCCAAAACGCGCTTGCCAAAATATGCCAACTGACTGTGAAATTACAACAACGAAATAGTTTTAACATTAAAAAGTAGAAAATATAAATAAAAAAGAAATTTTTTTATAATAATAATAAAAAATACTCATCTATCATTTAGTAGTTTAATATTATTTATTAAATTACGTTTATACGTTTAGAGAAGAAGTTAGAAATAAAGAAGATATAGTTCAAATAATGCTTTTTTAAATGTTCTTTCTTCATGCTATATCTTTAAAAAGAAACCGAAGAAAAATTATAATTTTTTTAATCATTTCACCAATTCTTACTTTCTATCAAGTGTGTAAATCAAACCGGTGAATTTTCAATAATCGGATGTCATGTTATGTTAACGTATTGTAACGGCGATTTTTTGAAACTACATGAATTGCAGTCATGAATTCAGACGTGATTTTTAAGCACAAACAGCGAATGCTTACAAGAGAGTGCTTTTAACACTTTCTAACATAGTCGAAAAGTGTTTATGACTTTCGTCCGTCTTTCCATATTCGAACTATCGTAAATACACTCTGATTACTCTGAAATTTTCATATCTTATTGTCGTTTACTACACGGAAAATCTTTATACACTTTTCAGAACACTTTTTAGAACACTTTTTTGTCACCTTTTTTAGAACACTTTGAATCGAAATTTTTGGAACCGTTTTTAGAAAACTTCTGAGAACACTTCTTTTGTTCATCACACTTTCTAACGCAATTTTTGAAACCGATGATTTCACAAGTGTGCCCAAATGTGGTCCTAATCCGTTCTCAAATGTGTTCCCACGTTTAGATTTAACAGATATCCCGAGCAGAACACTTTCTTTATAGCGGAGCATATTTGGAACACATTAAGGGAACACATTCAGTACACATTAAGGTGACTGGAACACTTTTTTTGAATCAAAGTGTTCCAAATGTGTGCTGCGAATTTGCAGTGTAGCATGTTCCATAGCACGTGCGCTGACGTTAATAGCACGACTGCTATTAAAAATGAAGTGTAGAACATTTGTAGTTCGTTTCCAGTTTACGTTTACAAAAGTATTCCATTACATTGCGGTCAGTGGAAAAAATAATCGTTTCAGGTGCATTTTGATGATGTTATAGCATTTCAAACATAGTGAAATGAATACGTATTTATGAAGTGCACTTTAAAATGTTCTCTGTAGAATATGTGGTCCAAATACTTTATTATTCATTTAGAGGGTCACACAAAATTATTTTGTTACATAATAGTCTACGAGGACATATCGTTTGCAATAGATTTTAATGTTGTTATACCATTTCAAATATAATGAAATTTATCTGGGGTTTCAGTATCATACATTTATTATTCATTTACACAACACACAAGAATTCGGGGACATACAAAAGAATTCGGTGACAGTACTGTCTATGAGCGATAATTCCTGGAAGTGCGTTTTAAACTTTTGTTTGCGTTTGTAAGTTTAACTAAATTTTTGGATAGTACGTGACGTGTATAAATTCTGTTGATCACATACATGGCTACACAAAGGAATTCGTAAGTATTTCTGACTATGGGAGTGAATTGCTTAAGGGTAGTTTCTAATTCTGTTATGAATTTTTCTGTTAAAGTAGGGGAAGGTGGCCTAAACTGATCCCCTTAAGGGAAAAACTTGTGTAAAATAACATAACTGTTTTAATAAAACTTTGGCCTTTTGCCAGTATGTTTTACACTCTATTTTGCATTATAAACATATTTTAATAATATTTTAAACCCAAATTGAGTCAGGAAAAAATAGACTTTTTAAAAAGTGTCCAAAGGATCATTTTACCCTCACCAAAGGGCAAAAGGATCCTTCATTTAAAAGTAATTGTCAATTGCTTTTTATCGGCAAAATAAATGATATAGAAGTAATTATGACGATACATAAATGTAATTCACATCTAAAACAGACTCCATTAAGTAAACCAAGCCCTATTTCTGTACATGAAAGACTGTATACCTAAATAAATATGAAAATTAGTGCTTACCTTATAATATATGCTATAAAACCCAACCTTTCAAAGAATTCTATTTTGACGCGTAATACTGCGATTGCTTGAATATTGCCGTTGCTTCTTCTTCACTTATCACAACTAGTTTATGTGTTACCCTGTAGATAGCGTGACCTGTCTGGAAAACATATGTGGATCATTTTGCCCGTTAGGATTATTTTAAGTCACCTTCCTCTATATTTAGTATACAAATAGAATTTGTCGAATATAAATAAATTCGTATACAGGTGCACGCAAAGATCAAGATACGTTGCTGTTTATAGTTGCTAACTGTTGGAACTGCGTTTAGAGTTGTGTTGTGCGTTTTTGCCTGAATTAAATTTTTATTTAATATGTTGCGTGTACAAGCGTGTGCCATTAGACAATATACAGGGCTGTATAAAACTATTAGACTACATTTCCATCTATTGGCAAAAATTGCTAAAAGTGAATTTTCTAACTGAACTAAATTTTAGCATGCTATGTAGTTTATATGTAAATATGTAGTTCATATACAGCGATACTGAAAATAATTAGACTACTTTTCTGACTACGGAAAGTAATCGCAGAAACTGGATTTTAAAATGGGTTACATGTTTTCTGAACTGTTTACTTACATATGTGTTTTCACTTTATTTAACAATAAACTGTCTTTACAGTTTTCTGAATCTGTGGAAAATTGCTTCATAATCTATGCTTGACGAACGATTTTTCGTTCTTTTCTTTAAGACTATTTTTACTTTTATTTTTCTGTATAATAATCAGAAAAAAAGGACACTAAAATATTTGGTTACATATTTATTTATGGTATATTTGGTCAAATACTTTATGTATACCATAAATATATTCGCAAAATCACTCTCATGCTTTAATATTTTATTTCAGAAGATAAATGTTTCCCATCATTTGAAATCACCGTCGTATAAAATCACGAATGTTTACGTGGCTGCTCCGAGGCTTTACAAATGATTTCCTTCATTCGTGCTTCGCGGAGTGTAATATCACTTATGAGATTTTCACTCTGGGTTCTTACTGTATAAGCTAAATGCTGGAAAATGCCTTAATGCGAGAGTATAATTCATTCAGTCGATTTCTATAATACAGTTAAGTGCAGTGTAATAAAACGTTTGTGTAGTTATTATTGAATGCCTAACAGAAAATGAGTTGATTATAAAAGTTTAATAGATTGATTGTTATTAATCAATTTTCGTTTGTATCAGAATATGTTACGAATACAAATATAAATGGCAAGGCATCAGAATAACCTTAATTCAAGGTTGTTGGGAGATGAAATGAATTTCAGTAATTGTCAAGCAATTCTTAAAAGAGGTCTGTATATTTATAAACATCAGAAATCAATATATTTTCGAGATTAAAAAAAAAAAATTATAAAAACATAGTCGTATAAACTCATGAATGTCCACGTGGCTTCGAAAATAATTTCCTTTATCCATGCTTCTTAAACGGAATTTTATGTTATGCCACAGAGTTCAGAGAATAAATAGAGATGATATGTTCACGTTTGGCGTGACGCTGAAAATGCAACCCTATAATCGACCCAAACAACTTGCGGCTTACTTTGAAAACATCTTCCCCGGCCAATGAATTCACTCCTTGTTCCACGTGCAGCCTCTCTCCGACCAATGAAGACAACCCTTGGGCCTGATGATTTGAGCGATAACCGGCTTCATATTGCAAGCCGTTTTTACTGTTTGTTGCCTCTCTATTTATTCTCTGAACTCTGTGATGTTATGCTGTGGCGGCTCGTGGGTTATTCAAATAGGAGTTCACAATGCATAAATTGCAAAAATAAAATCGGCCGGTATTACTTAATGTATAGATTGAAATGCACTTGATTTTTCAAAAAGTTAAATGTAAACAATGCAACTAAAAGAAATAACATGCACTTGGGAAAAATGTAACATTTTACTAATTTTGATTTATAATCATACAATTACACGAACAAAAATTAACTAACTGAATATTGGAAATAAAGGTAGGTTTCGGAGATAAACTTTAGTGGACTAGCATCTGTCTTATAAAGGCGTTCTAGTGTTTTGAATGCGAACGTGATGTCATCATCTAACCTTTGTGCGCACCAGCGACCTCTGTACTTCATTTTACTCTAATTTTCGAAGCATGCATGCAGCCTTCGAAGTTTGCAGGTTTCTGTCTTTTGCTGTAAATTTGTGCAAATTTCGCGTAGCTGGTCTATCTGCAAGGTATATAAGTTGAAGTATGCATGTAGCCTTCGAAGTTTGCGCGTTTCTGTGTTTCGCTGTATGTTTATGCAGATTTTAGCTTCTTGGGCAATCGGCAAAAGTATAAAAGTTCGAACGAAAGCTTGTATCGGCGGATTTGGGTCGGATCTCTCCCCCACATCTGGTGAATAAGGCCTGCTTTTATCAGCGACTTTTGAGTTTGCATCCTGGAGTGGAAGTTTCATTGAATCAAAGATCAGTTGGTAAGATAGTTTGGAATTATAGTTTAAGAAAAGATGTTCAGCAGTCACGGGTTGATACTTTTTCGAAAGTTAAGTTTATTATTAACGAGTTTTGCTAGTGCTTCTGTTTCAGATGAAAGCATCGATTGTCCACTGGAGTTAATAGAGGATTATCTTAGCAGTGTTCTTTACGTAAGTGGAACTTTGTTTTAGTAAAACTTTCTAGTTATTTTTAGTGGAGAGCGGGGTTAGCGAGTGAACTTTGTGGATCGTTGTTTAGTATAGGCAAAAACATTTGAAGAGCTCTACCACATCCCTGCCCAAATAGTTCAAATAAATTAAGGGGTCGGAGCAAGAAAGTGCCAAGCCTCATTTTTGGTGAAATAAATCTAACACTGTAATTTGTTGTTTAATATTTGAAATGATAATATCCAACATATAATTTGTTTCTAATGTCACTTGGTGGCAGCCTATGTGACAGGTTTCGTTTTTGCCCCAGATGTTTATTACCCCCAATGAAGGTAGCCAATTTACAAAAAACGTAATAGTAATATCATTAAAGTAATGCCATATTGTTACTCAGAATATCTCAACTGTTACTAAGACATTGGCGAAAAAACGTTAGGTTATACATTTTGATTTGAGTATTGGATCAAATTTTCAAATTGAAATATCTCAGAAGTTCAAAAGTGTGGCTTGGCACTTTCTTGCCCCAACCTCCTCAAATATAAGCTAAGGATTCTCGTCATGACTGAGGTTTCTAGTTACGGCCTTAACCCACACGTCACAAAACATCAATTAAAACAGAGACAAAGGTTGTGCGAATGGAAAGATGGGAACGGTGCCTTTGCCTGACACTCCGCTTGCCGCTTTCATCCGCATAAACTGGTTTTGAGGGGAATTTCTCGGATCACACGTACGATCCTGGAAAGACTGGCCGCTTTCTACTGATATTTTTTTTTTTATTTACATTATTAGAATAACTTTTTGTTATGTACATATTTAAAAGAGATGGGAGTATGGTGTTTTGATCTCAACCTGCAAATTGACAAATATATAGAAATGTGAATCATATTATTTTATTTATTTTGTTAGTCTATTTCTTCGTTTTAGCTTTGGGGAACACATGCTCGTGTGGTCCAATAGAGGAGTCGCCACTGTATGCATTTTCATATTGAGTGGTGAAAACAAGCTAAATTTTAATTATAGCTGGAAGCTGCATTGAAGCCAAAGTATAATTCATTTATTTCATATGCATAATATAATTGAGTTTGATAAAATATAAATATTATTTATTATGATATTTAATAAGTAAGTAATTGCTAAGTTCTGAAATTGAATATATATGAAAAACCTTTATTTTAAAACTGTATTAACATGCATTGCTAATAAGCAACACTTCTCGTTGACCAGTAGCTGATTTCTAAACCGTTAGCATTAGATTATAATTTCAACCGCAAAAATGTTTTAAATGTTGTTTTCGAACATATCGAAAGACATTTACATCAAAATAGTAATTTTTTTAAAGTTTTAAAACATATTTATGGTCCTGGTTGTATAAGTTGTATTTAGAAAGACTTTCTTCATGGTCTATTCCAACTAAAACAGCAAAAATCCATTCATCAACGCCCAAAACTTACCGAATTTGGATTATATGAATTTTTCGTGTCTTCTGGCACTAAAAATTCGTTTATCCGCTTTGACTAAAATATTCAAAATTGTACAATCGTCATATATTAGACGCAATAATTAAGGGGCCGCTTCCCTGAAACTTGCCAAATCCTATGTTAACCTATGGCAAAACTTAAAAGCACGATTACCTAATATACCTAATATAATTATCGAAATATGGTTTTCCCCATCCAAAACTAAACGTTCGAGGCCAACAAGGAACGATTAAAAAAAAATTCCTTAAATTTTAAATATCTATATACCGGGTGAACCAAAAGTTCGTTAAAACTTTAAAAATTCATAAAAAAGGAAGAAATTATGATAAAGAAGTGCGGTTTGCAAGAAAGGGCCCGCAAAGTAGTCGGATTTTTTTTAGCAGAAAAAAAAATAGTTAAAAATGTCACTGGTAGAAGGAGCTGATGACTCGAAACACAATGAACAGGACAACAGTACACTCTATCCATTTATTCTTACAATCACAACTGTTTAACATGACCTCCAGACCACATTCTTCGTCTTCAGTCCTTTCGCCGTGCGAAATTTTCGCAACGCAAAAGTTGCTGACTCTTCGTTCAAATAGAACAACTTCACCAACGATCGGTTAATGATAACATTCCGAAAGTGAATGAGAAATCCTCGTGTATCCTGGTCGTTTATTTAGGATTAATTTGCATAATTCTGCTGAATCTCTCGCATGTTAGTGCCATCTACAGGTGACTTTTTTAACTAATTTTCTTTTTTGCTGCTAAAACAATCCGACTACCTTTTGAGCCCTTTCTCGCAAACCGCACTTCTTTATCATAATTTGTTTCTCTTTTATGAATTTTTAAAGTTTTAACGAACTTTTGGTTCACCCGGTATATAAAACACTATAAACTTTGACATTTCTAATTTATATTATTTTATCATATTCTTCAAACTATTTAAAATTTAAGGAGACATTTTTTAAAAACTGCATCTCGTCGGAATCTGATGTATACTTTTTCGATAATTATACAGGTATTAGGTAATGAGTAATCGTGCTTTTAAATTTTCCCATATGGATTAACAGGAGATTTCGAGATCGGGAAATTTCAATGAAGCATCCACCTTAATTATAAAATTTATATATTTTGTTTTTAAAACCACTCCTATTATATATTTTCTGTACTTATATAAAATCTACAACATTTGATCATATGCAAGCGTTTTTGGGATCCGGGGTATGCATGCACTCACCAATATTTTCGATTAAACATTTTCGCCTTACTTATGAAATAAATTTTGCTTTAAAATGTGGTGAAGAAAAAATTTCTAAAAAAGTGGTAATAATCTACCGGTGCCTGTGCTGCCCGATGTGTACATGCCTTACCCTGATTCCTATCATATACTTAATGCCTCAAATATATTTCCATATGATATTTGTAAAAATCCCCCACTTCCTTCAAGTCAGTGTTGAATTCAGACACTTTTCTCCGGGTGGGATTTTTGTGGCTCCGGGGGGGGGGGGCATTAAAGAGTTCCGGGGGTGGGGCAATTGCACTTTTTAACCATTAAAAGCATAAAATCTGAAATCTTCCAAGGGGAACATTTCAATGCTTCGAGAGGAAATGTCCCCCCGGGCCACCCCGTGAATTCAACACTGCTTAAAGTTTTATTCCGACACATAAATGTTACCTTTCGTATGAAATCACAGTCGTGTAAAACTGTGATTGTCTACGTGGCTGCTCTTCACAAATGATTTCCTTCATTCTTGCTTCTCGAAGTCAAATATTATTTACGAGATTTCCATACTTGTTACTATAAGTGGGATTTTAATTGTAATCGGAAACTGTATTAACGCGAGACTATAACTCATTTATTTGATTTATTATCATCATATATATATATATTCTAATACGAGCAAATCTTACGAGTGTGTGTGTGGTTATATATATATATATATATATATATATATATATATGCAAATTTACCTTAAAAACAGCTCTAACGATTTTGACGAAATTTTGTATCCTACCGTTTTGGGGCACCAGAAAACCGTTGGGCTAGGTCACATGTTCCAGAAAATTCGATTAGTGGGTCATTTTTGGTCACCATGGGTCAGGGTCAACTTAATTGTATCTAAAAAACCGTTCAAACGATTTTGACTAAATTTTGTATCCTACCATTTTTGGGCACGAGAAGACTATTGGGCTGGGTCACATGTTTGAGAACTTGCGATTAGTGGGTCATTTTTGGGTCAACGCGGGTAAAGTTAATTTTATCTAAAAAATGACTCAAACGATTTTGATTAAATTTTGTATCCTACGAGTTTCGGGCACGATAAAATTATTAGACTAGGTCACATGTCCGAGAAAATTCGATTAGTGGGTCATTTTTGGGTCAAGCTGATTTTATCTAAAAAACGGCTCAGACTATTTAGACTAAATTTTGCATTCTATGGTTTTCGGGCACGAGAAGACTGTTGGGCTAGGTCACATGTTCGAGAAAATTCGATTTGTGGGTCATTTTGGTCATGGGTCATTATGGGTCAAGCTATTTTTATCTTAAAACCGGCTCAGAGAATTTGAAATAAATTTAGTATCCTACAGTTTTAGGGAACGAAAAGACTGTTGGGCTAGGTCACAAATTCGAGAAATTTCGATTAGTGGGTTATTTTGGTCGTGGGTCATTATGGGACAAGCTATCTTTATCTTAACAACGACTTGAACGATTTGAACTAAATTTTGTATCCTACCGTTTTGGGGCACTAGAAAACCAATGGGTTAGGTCACATGCTCGAGAAAATCCAATTAGTGGGTCATTTTTGAGTGCTGTGGGTCAAGCTAATTTGCTCAGACTATTTTGATTAATCTTTATATCCTACGGGTTTCGGGCACGAGGAGACAATTATGCTTGGTCCCATGTTCGAAAAAAATGTTATTAGTGGGTCATTTTGGTCATGGGTCATGATATATGAAGTCAAAGCTAATTTTGACCGAGCACAGCTCGGTCTTCCCTGCTCGTATTTCATCGTCTAACGCGCACCCTTAATTGGCACCCTTGTTTTTCTACTTTTAGCTGTATTTGGGAATCGAACAAGGGCCTGCTTTATTACGGAGTATACGTTAATTTTTAATAAAAAATTCAATGTTCAATAGTAACATTATGATTTATAACATATTTTAATTGATAACGCACAGGTTGCTAAACGTTTTGGAAATAGCCAAATTCAAGCTTAAGTGTTTTGCTTTTAAAGCTGTCCGTATTTATTATTTTTGTGTAATAATAATAGTAATAATAATAAAACACTCAAATATTCGGCTAGTTATTTTTATATGTTTCTGGATGATGTTTCTGGAAATCCTATTTCACTCCAGAAAATAAATGTTGTATCCTATTTGAAATCAAAATCATATAAAATCACAAATGCTATTACAAGGTTTCACTGATTTATAACATTCGTGCTTCTAACAGAGCAATTACTTATGTGATTTTCATGCTTAGTGGTTCGTGTAAGCTAAATTACAATTACAGCCGACAGTTACATTAAAGCAAGGCTATGACTCATAACATTTGATTTGTATAATACAATTAAGTAGTATGTAAAACTAGTCTTGGGGGATACCGTAATACTTACCCATCATGGATATTTATAATATAAAACACAAAAATAAAACACGTGTAAACTATTTATAAAATGCATTGCAATTCGAATAAAATCCTGGCTTTAATGACGTCATACACTTTAAATGCTCTATTACTGAATTGCTTAAAAGAGACATCCTTATAATTCGAAAAATGATAATCCTATTAACTATCAGTTTACTGCGTCGGATTAAGTGTCTCATATCCAATTAAAACATATCTTTGAATTGAAATCTGAATGAAATACAGGGTCATGAAAAATCGAAGAGTGGGAAAAATATGATAACAAATATCTGGGCAACTATGTACCCGATCGACTTCATTATTTATGCAAAATTTGTGTTTTTTTATTGTTTTTTATATTTATGCCTTAAAATAAACAATTTCGAAAATTTTTATATACCTTTTATGAGAACGAATATTTCGAGAGTCCGAAAAAAAGTAGTTCCGGATAATCGAGGTTACTGAAATTCAATAGGCTTCTTCTCATTATTACATACTAAATACATACCAAATTTCAAGTCTCTATCTCAATTTGTTCGGGATATAGAGCGTTTGCAGACACACAGACAGACGGACGGCAATTTTCTTTTCCTAAAAATATATTTTTCGGAATCTCCAGTGTCTGAAATGTGTAAATCCGTCAATTTTTTTTTTTGATTTTTAAAACGATTACAAGACTTACCCTACACTACGTATGATGGGAAAGTAATAATTATTATGTATTACAATATTTTGTTTTATTGCATACTAGCAAAACGCAGGCTTGCATGCACTGCAGAAAAATATAAATGTTAGATAATCTGCGAAAATATAGTACAACCACGAACAAAAATATACAATAACTTTCTCCGAGTTACCCATGATTCCGAAAACCGTTCTTTATCATTAGAATATAAAGAAACCAATAACAATTCAAGATTTATAGGAACATTTATAAAAACAAAGTTTTTTTGCTGCCACTGATTTTTGAAAAGTTTCCGATTATATTTTATAGCAAATTAAACGATTTTCTCAAACCGGAATATCGGTTTTTAGGATGATATCAATCCTGAAAAGTTTCCGATTATATTTTATAGCAAATTAAACGATTTTCTCAAACCGGAATATCGGTTTTTAGGATGATATCAATCCTGAAAAGTTTCCGATTATATTTTATAGCATATTAAACGATTTTCTCAAACCGGAATATCGGTTTTTAGGATGATATCAATCCTGAAAAGTTTCCGATTATATTTTATAGCATATTAAACAATTTTCTCAAACCGGAATATCGGCTTTTAGGATGATATCAATCCTGAAAAGTTTCCGATTATATTTTATAGCATATTAAACGATTTTCTCAAACCGGAATATCGGTTTTTAGGATGATATCAATCCTGAAAAGTTTCCGATTATATTTTATAGCATATTAAACAATTTTCTCAAACCGGAATATCGGTTTTTAGGATGATATCCATCCTGAAAAGTTTCCGATTATATTTTATAGCAAATTAAACGATTTTCTCAAACCAGAATATCGGTTTTTAGGATGATATCAATCCTGAAAAGTTTCCGATTATATTTTATAGCATATTAAACAATTTTCTCAAACCGGAATATCGGTTTTTAGGATGATATCAATCCTCAATTCAAAGTTTTCAGATCCGTGATTGAATTTATACATGCAAGTGTAACAAAATATTAATTTTAATGTTATTGTCAATGATGTTAATTTACCACGTTTGTATGTAAAACACGTTTGTTGAACATGAAAATGTTTACTTGAGAATTGTTGAGAAAACGTATTAATACACTAAAAAAAAACTAATCGGAAATGTTTCCAAAAATCAGCGGCAGTAACATTGTTTGTCTAAATGCTTCTTTAAATCTAAAAAATATATTAGTTTCTGTGGTTGTTAAAGATAACGAATGCTTTTCGGAATCATGGGTAACTCTGAAAAAATTACTGTATATATTTCGTTCGTGGTTATATTATATTTTTCTGTATTATGAAACATCTGTCTTTTTTTCCAGAGTACGTATTAAACTGAATCTAAATTTTAAACGTTAGTAGCTTCAACATGATTTATTAGGTATTTAAATTTATAATATGTGTCTTTTAATTTCTAAAAAGCGTAAAGTAAAAGCTTTATAAACGGTATATTTTTAGATCGTTGACATGTTTCGGTTCGATGGAAGCCATGATCGAAACAAATAAGAATTTTCTACAATTGCACGTTCTATGAAGTTATTACTATTATTTAACATGTCAAAAGTCTAATAAAACTTATTTTACTGTTTATAAAATTTTTATTTTATGCTTTTTAGCAATTAAAAAAAGTATGTTATCCCAATTATTATATTTTGGTATATTTTTATAATAAACGGTTTACAAAAACGTTTTCGAATTAATTAAATTCAAGTTTATATATTTTGTTTTGAAAACTATCTATATTTATATATTTTGTATAATAACAATAATAATTAATTAAAATTCAAATTTATGTATTTTTTTTTAAACTATCTATATTTATATTTTTTGTATAATAATAATAATAACAATAATATAAATACTTAATTAAATTAAAATTTATGTATTTTGTTTTGAAAACTATCTATATTTATATTTTTTGTATAATAATAATAATAATAATAATAATAATAATAATTAATTAAATTCAAATTTATGTATTTTGTTTTGAAAACTATCTATATTTATATTTTTTGTATAATAATAATAATAATAATAATAATAATAATAAAACACTTAAACATTCAGCGAGTTATTTCATATATTTCCACAAGAATTTATGAAAATCGTTTCCTGTTTCCATATTTCACTCCAGAAGATAAATGTCACCTTATATTTGAAATCACAGTCGCATAAAATCATAAATGCTATTGCCAGGCTTCTCAAATCATTTCCTGCATTCGCGTTTGCCTGAGCGCAAAAGCCTAAAGAGGTTGTCATACTTAGTGATTACTTTAAGCTTAATTTCAATTATGGCTGAAAGATACATTGAAGCTAGAGTATAACTCCTTTATTTGTTTGTATAAGTATAGAGTTGCAAACACTAGAAAAAATCCAGCTTAAACGTGTGAATAAACCGAGTTTTTGGGCAATAAGGTTGGTTTTTTGGGAATAAACCGGGTCTATTGGAAATAATCCTCGGAATAAACTGGGCTTTTTGGGAATAAAATTTGTTTTTTGGGAATAAACCTTTGAATAAACCAGGTCTATTGGAAATAAACTTGGGAATAATCCGGGTTTTTGGGAATAAAGTTAGTTTTTTGGGAATAAATCAGGTTTTTGGGGAATAAACCTGGGAATAACGGTCTATTGGAAATAAACCTGGGAATAAACCAGTTTTTTGCAACTCTATGTATAAGATAATTAAGTACACTCTAAAAAATGACTAATGTTTCTTAATCTACAAAAATATAACACAGGGTGCGGCAATAAAATTTATACACAATTTGAATGATTAAAACTTCAATTTTTATTCAAATATAATTAATATTTAAATAGCAAAAAAATCTACATACAAAGTATAACTTTTCCTCCTACCGCTTATGTTAAAAATTATTACCGTTCTTGTCACTAAACAGCTCATAACGGTGGGCTACATTCAGAAACTTCAACAAACATTTCATGTGGTGTTGTTGCGCATTCCTGCTGAATTGCGGTTCCGAAACGTTGGCTATGAACATTCCTTCGTTTCAAACTTATCTTTTATCCAATGAATTGTAAGTCGCATAGGTGGATCTGTGATCTCCTTGCGATATTGTTTTTGTACTTCTGCTACATTTTCATACTTATACAATAGTATTTTGAAATAAAATTTCTTTTTTTCAAAAATTAATCTTGGTCCCTCATTATTTATAAAAAATTGCACTTTAAAGGGAGAAAGAAAAATTAGAAAGTTATGACCCGTTAAACAGTGTATGTATACGTTTTTCTGTCGTACCTTGTATAACCACGAACGAAAATATACAATAACCTCTTCCGAGTTATCCATGATTCCGAAATACTTTCCTTTATCTTCAGATATATTTTCGAGATTTAAAGAAACATTTATTAATAAAGTTTATTTTTCTGACACTGATTTTCAGAAACGTTTCCGAGCTGTTCAATCTGAGTGCATTAATCAGTTTCCTTAACCCGGAGTGTAAGTTTTTCAAATGACATCAATTCCCAAATAAACATTTTCATGTTCAACAAAACATGTTTTACAGACAAACATGATAAATTAACGACATTCACATTAAAGTTAATATTATTTTGTCAATCTTACATGTATAAATTCAACCATGCAGCTGAAAATGTTTAATTGAGAATGGATAGCATAATAAAAAATTGATAACGTTGTTTGAGAAAACTTATTAATACACTATAAAAACTACTCGGAAACATGCCAGAAAATCCGTGGCAGCAAAAGAAACTTTGTTTTTTATCAATGCTTCATTAAATCTAAAAAATATGAGGTTTTTAAAGATAAAGAACGAAATTTTAGTAAATTATGGGTAACTCGGAAGTGGTTATTTCATATTTTCGTTTGTGTTTTGCTTATATTACATTTTCATAGATTAAGAAACATTTAAAAGCATAAAAAAAAATTAATAACACAATAAAAAAAAGAAATTCCAAAGGCCTTTCCAAAGAACCTTGTCTTTCTTCGTCAGGCTCAAAGAAGACGTCCAACCACTTTGAATGCAGAAGCAAGACTGAAAGGAAATGGGAGGGAAAGATGGACAAGTTAAGAAAACTGCCAATAGGAAAGCAGAAGGCATCAGCCAAACACAAAAGAAGCCTATTGCCGTTCTTCTTTCCTATTGGCTGTTCCCTTAACTGTGTTATTCCCTTAACTATGGTGTTCTTAAGAAGTTTTTCATGCTTTTATAGTATCACACCAGTTTATTCAGTAACATTATCTAAGAAACATTTGTCATTTTTTACAGTGTATATTGTATTATATTTATTATATTGTACAAGATTTAACAAATAATTAATTTCAAATTTGAGAAATTGAATGTATGAAAGACAATTGCTTTTAAGCCAAAAATACATGTAATACTAATGTGAGTCAATCAAAAATACTTTGATTCAAAGAACAAATAATACGAGTTGAACTGATGGCATTGAGCTCACAGGCTATTCACACTAATTGGGTACTATACTCTTATTTCTAAGAATAATGGCCTCGAAAAATAAAGATATCGACAATAAAGTAAGAGGGGATTATCCCTCCGTTCCTCTCTTTATACTTAATTAATGAACCCCTAAAACTAGTCAGGGAAGTGCCTTATCGCAATGAACCTATATAAAAGAATTTGAAGCAAATCGGATAATTCTGCATGAATAAATTAAGGGGGTATTAACCCCCGTTTTCCCCTTTATACTTAGCCAATAAACTCCCGAAACTAATCAGGGAAGCTTCTTATCAAAACGAACCTATATAAAAAATTTGAAGCAAATCGGATAATTCTGCATGAAAAACACATTTAACTAAATTAAGGGGGGTTAGTGTCCCGTTCCTCCCTTTATACTTAACCGATGAACCCCCAAAACTAATCAGGGAAGCGCCTTATCAGAATGAACCTCAAAATTTGAAGCAAATCGGATATTTCTATCAAGAGTTATCGCGTTACGTACATACATACGTACATACAGAACCTACGGGGACATTAGCTCCCAGGCTTTGATACCCTGTGAGCTAAAAAATAATGGGGTTTTTTTCAATATACGAATATAAGTAATTCGAATTTTATTTACCACGTTTACTAGACTAACAAATGAAGTTTTTTTACGCTGACCATCAGTGCACATGTTTAACACTTTCCAACGCAGTTGCAAAGTGTTTATGAATTCGGTTTGTCTGCCTGTCTGTCTGCCGTCTGCCTGTTTGTCTGTCCGTACTCTATCTCTTGTAAACATACTCGGATTTTCATACAATCGATATATATATGTTATTGATTTTTACTATGGCATGTTCAGTATTGAAAATGAAGTGTGTAGAATTTATAGCTCGTTTGCAGGTACATTCAAAAGAATTCGGTTACATTATGGTCTGGGGGGGAAAATCGTTTGCAATGTATTTTAATAATGTTCCACTATTTAAAACATATTGAAATTGATGTACACTGAGATATTCAACAAGATGTTTACTATAGAATAGGGTGTGCATAGCATACTGCTTCATTCATTTAGAGGGACATACAAAAGAATTCTGTTACAGTTCTGTGCATGAATAATAATTATTGGAAATGCGTTTTCTGTTGTAGTACGTGTTTTTTAAATTTAATCCATTTTTTTACTATTACATGGTGTGTATAAATTCTGCAAATCACATACAGGGCTGCAAAAAAGAAGCTCTGGAGTAGATTTCCGTTTATTGCTGGAAATTGCTGAAGGGGCATTTTCAGATGTGCTTTGCATTCCCTAACTGAACTAAATATAGTTACTATGTGGCACGTATACAGAAGTATAGATTATATACAAGGTTGCACAAAAAAATTCGGATATTTTTCCAACTATTGATGGTAATTGCTGAAATTTGGTTTTCAAATGTGTTATGAATTTTCATATTTCACCTTATTAAACGGTGAAGTTTTTTTTACATAATTCTGAATGTGTTGAAAAATGTCTTATAATTTATATTTGAAGCATGGTTTTCCGTTCTTGTTGTTTCTAAAATCCTTTTTCGGCTTCATTAATGCGATATTGTGCTGTCCTTTAAAAAAACTCATTTTTTGAAATTTTCTCTATATAAAGTCTAATAAAGAATTTAAAAATATTAAACATGGCTCAAATTTTTACAGCTTGTTCTGACTAAGATTTGAATGTTGGGCATTTTTCATTTTATCACTTTATTACAAAATGGCAGCCAATTAAGCGGGAATTTGACAAAAAAAAAAACAACACTTTTTCAAGAATTAACATATGTTAATTATATGTTAATTAACATATGTTATCTGAAAAAAAAAACACCTGACATAATCAGCCGAAAATGAAGCATTTTATTACATATTAATAGTTTAACTCAAAAAACAAAAATAAAAATTGATGTAGATCATTCTAAAATTATAACAAGAAAATCTGTAAAAATGAATTTCATATTTTGCCAGATATCTGCAATTGTTAATTTAAATTATTTTAAAACTAAATAACTACTCCTTAGGTTTTTTTAAACTGTTTTTATTATTCTAAATGGCGCATAAAAACAGAAGAAAACAAAAAAATGACTTTAGTGAAATATTTGATGTAGTACTAAGGTGGGTTTTTTTTATGAAACATTTCACCGTGTGTTTTTTAGAGGACAGCACAATATTTGTCTCCTACGATCTTTCCTCAAAAAATTTGTTTTGTGCCTTACATTATCATGAGAAAAGAAACGTCAAGATAAAAAATAAACAAAGATATTAATATATATTTTTCAAAACTTCTATTGCTAAACAAGTGATCAATGATTTAGGTATTCTTCATATTAATAAAAATGACAATTGATAGATTTAAGGGGTGTCGGTATTGTTAATACCGACAATGTTAAATCGTGAAATTTTGATGTACCTTTACTACGAACATATTTGAAATAGACATATGAAATTCTTTACATATGGCAAACATATATTGAACAATGCACTGAAATTATATTTTTACAATAACGTCTCTGGATTGCTTTTTAAAAAGATGTACAACGGAAGTCATTTTTAAAATGCAAAAAAAAAAAAAAAAAATTCTATTTTCAAGATAAAAAATAAATAAATAAATAAATAAATAAAGACTTAAGCTTTATGAAAAATGTAGAAATCTCATTTTGGTATAAACTTAAGTTAAGGAGAAACCTATCACAAGAATTTCTTTCGTCAATAAGCAGTAGTTTTTGAGAAAAGCTACATGAAATAGTAAAACATCGCATTTTGAGAAAAACATGATTTTAGCAAAATATCACCCTTTTTTTTTAAATTTACGAGCACCACTCACTAAAATTTCTGGATTACTTTGAAGATTATCTTCTTTTCTGTTTCTGTTGCTCTGTTTGCAGGGAATGTGCATGTTTTGCTTTTATCACCTTTGCTCTGTCGAGACGTGTCATAGTAGCTGTTGTGTATTCCCAGAATCTATGCCTAATTTTACCATTATTTCAAATTTTGTTACACAGCCCTTGTTGAAAGATGCAAATGCATCATATGTACCACACGACAATCTTTTTTGGCATCTTTTTTGACGTGCATCACGTCACCGTAAAAGGAACCAATAAACCATTGCTATTCATATATCTTCCGAAAAATCGTGCTGTATTTAAAAAGAGCTCCTGTTCTGAATTTTTATTTGCTGAATGGATCACGTGCCCGTAAAATGAAACCACTGAGAATCGTCGCTCCGGAAAGTACGATGGTGACAAATGTCTTTTTTGGGAATACAGGATCATATTATATTGTTCACACTCTGATTAGGATTTTGTGTATTCCTATGCACACATTTTTTCAAATCTTTTTCGTGTCTTACTCCACTTTAAAAAAATAGAAAGTTAACAGTTTTTTACTTTTATGTGGGATGCGATAAATATTATCCTTCTAAAAAGAATTTTAATCGACAGAGTGGAATTCAGCACCACCACTCTTTTCTATATGTGTTTAAGCTATATGCTAATTCGCCACGAATCGATACATAAAAGAGCGTAACAAATTTATACTATGGTAAGTTTCTGTGTATATCTTTTTGACTATTATTGCTAAATTTCAACCTATCTGTCAATATTTGAGCTACATATCTATACATTTCTCTTACATGACGTGAAAATAAGGCTGAATTTGTAGCTTGCCGTTTGGCAACAATCGTAGTTTACGGAGCGACGATTCTGAATGGTTTTATTTTACGGACATGTGAGCCATTCAGCAAATAAAAATTCAGATCATGAGCTCTTTTAAACACAGCACGATTTTTCGGCAGATGTATGAATAGCAATTGTTATTGGTTCCATTTACGGTCACGTGATTCACTCAGCAAATCAGCTTTTTGATCAAGAGTTTCTTTTAGATACAGCCGAAAACGTGTTATTTACGTTTTGTTGACTTGCCAAGTGCCTGATATTTTTCACGTCGAAATATATTTATACGAACGAACTTTAATATCAAATTATATATGTTGATGATTGTAGAGTTATATTGAACTATCTTGCTGTCACGTTAGTGTTTTCCAAGAGTTTTTAAAAATGAATTTAAGCCATGCTGTACAATATTACAGGCACTAACTAAAAATATTTTTAATTGTATTTTCAAAAAAGTTTTAAATTAATTGCGTATGCAATGTAAATTTTTAAGTTCATTATTTTGCAATTCAAAAATCTGCAAATTTCATATCGTTAAAATGATTTATGCCCATCGGTAGCACCAACTAAATTCATTTTTAATTCTGTTTTCAAGAAAGTTTTCGATTACATTTTTTACATACACTGTAAAAAAATGATCAAGGTTTCTTATTTTATGAAAATATACTATAACCACGAATGAAAATATAATATAATCTTCTGAGTTATCTGACATTCCAAAAAGCGTGTTGCATTGTCTTTTGAATCCCCAGAAAGCAATACATTTCCAAAATCTAAAGAAGTATTTATAAAAAAAAAAATTCTGTAGCTCACCGTATTTTTCAGAAACGTTTCCGAATAGTTTTTATAGTGTATTAATCAGTTTCTTCAGCCTGGAATACCTATTTATCGAATGTCATCCATTCTCAAGTAAACGTTTTCAGCTGCGTAAGTTAATTTATACATGAAAGAGTAAAGAAATAATCTTAATTTTAATGTTAATGTTAACGCTGTTAATTTTGCATGTTTATCTGTTAAACATATTTGTTGAACATGAAAATGTTTACTTGAGAATGGATAGCATAGGAAAAAACTATATTCCGCGCTTAGAAAACTGATTAATACACTTTAAAAGCTACTCGTAAACGTTTCCGAAAATTACAGGCAGCTAGAAAAATTTTGTTTTTCTAAATGATTCTTTAAATCTCGAAATGCCATTGATGTCTGATACTTCTAAAGTTAAAGAAAAAGTGTTCAGAATCATGGTAACAAGTATGAGTTTATATTATAAATTTATTCGTCATTATATTATATTTTCGTAGGTTCAGAAACATTCGACATTTTTTACAGTGTAGAAAATAGTTATAAATTTTATATGTTAAAATGATTTATGATAATACTCCTGGCTAGAGTTGCAGCAAAAAAGGGCGAATGTTAACGAGCAGGGTGCGGAGCCTTCTAGTATTATAAAATCTACTGATGGCATCTGCATGATCCATTCTGTGAAACTATCAAATTTCATATTAATTTTTAGAATAATTGCCAGATAGCTCATAACTGAGATATAACCACCCTGTATTTTTCTACTAACGTCTATTTCATCTTTTTTAGGTTGCTTTTAAAATTTTTCGGATGACACAATTTTAAAACTTAACACTTCAATGCATGTTGTAGAAGATTATAAGCTACTGACTCGATTTTTTTTTTATTATATAGGGTGTTTTTTTTTTAAACTGACACTATTCAGAGCCGTCTGTAGCTCGTTCTAATAACTGGATTGACACAAAATTTTGTGAATGGACTAAGAAAACCATAGGAAAAAAGATTCCAACAAAAAAAAAAATTAGTTCCAATCACCACCGATAGGGGGGAAATGTGGCGCTGTACATTGAAAAAAACCCATCAGAAACAGACAAAATTAATAATTTGGATAAAATGCCACGTTTTATTCATCATTTACACTTTCCCTTTCGTTGATCGCAGTTGAAACATCCATTATCACTTTTTCTGCCACCGGTTTACGTCCTCTGCCTGACCGAACTGCTAGCGAGCCTGTTTCTTCGAATTTCAGAATCATTGCTTTTAATACATTAACGGATAAAGGTCCTTTGCGCAGTTCATGGCGTGTTCTAAGTAAACGAAGAGCGGCTGGTGCATTGTACTGGTTACAATATAAGAACTTCACAAGTAACGCGCGCTGCGGTAACGTGAGATTCATTTTCAACCTGAGCTGAAATTGTTTCTCGGTGTTTTTCGCATGCATTTATAACTTAAACTATTGGCGCTACTGTCGCTTGCGTAAGTAAAAATTTGCATTTTCATTTTTTGCCCGTATTTTATGCTAATTCCCAGTTCCATAAATGACCACAGTGCCACATTTCCCCCTATCGGTGGTGATTGGAACTATTTTTTTTTTGTTGGAATCTTTTTTCCCATGGTTTTCTTAGTCCATTCACAAAATTTTGTGTCAATCCAGTTATTAGAACGAGCTACAGAAGGCTCTGAATAGTGTCAGTTAAAAAAAAAACACCCTGTATATCTTATGAAACATAGGGTAGACCGGGGCATATTTACGCGGTTTTTTTGCAATGAATTTTCTAATTTTTATGTTTTAACATAGGAAATTTTAGACATTGTGGTTTTATAAAGCAGTTAATAAAGTCAACATTTGTGTATTCAGTTGTTGCCCTTTTTGTGTTTTTAACCGTAAAAAAAAAAAATGTTTTTAGGCCCAAGTTTACGCATCAAGTGGGGCACGTTTACGCATATTATGATACCAAGGAGTAAGTGAAATAAATATTTAATCAAATTGAAATGTTTATTTATAACTTAAAACACTGTTTAAAAAAAATAGAGAAAATTAATTAAAGAACATTTTATAGGCTAAACTGAAAACATAGGGCTTACACTGCTAATTAAAAACAGAAATTATTTAGTCATCTTCATCATCACTGTTACAATTTGTACAAACAAAAAATAAAATATTTCCTTTTGCACACTTGTCATGGGACTACCTTTTGCATCTAAGACATTGAACACCGTCTTGTCCTTTTTTGGATTGGTTGTATGATTTCAAACAATAAATACACACACAGTTTTCATCTTCGTCATCAGATTCATTCACTATTTTCTTTTTTCCAGAGTGTACCAACTTTTTCACTTTTGCAGTTTTTGGTTTCATATTTTTTCCTTTGCTATCTTCTTCTTCTTCTTCCATAGAAACTAGTAAATTTTTACGTATTTTTGTGCAATCATTTTTTTCTTTTTCGCTTCTAACTGCTTTTGTCTGAGGGCTTCTTTAACCGGGCTATCAATTAGGATTGCGGACTTCCTCTTTTTCTTCCCTTTCTTAGTGCCAACCCTTGGTCTTGCCTTTTCAAATGGTCTCAGAATTCCAGGTGTTAGGTAGTCCACATGTGACGAAGTGGAAGGCTTACTGGGAGAAATACTTGTAGGATGGATAGGCATATAAGTCTCAGAGACTTCTGCTGCAGTGCCAGAGGCGTTAGTAGATCTATTAGTAGAGGGCGATGTTGGTTCTGGTCTGTCAGTCACGTACGATGGCATGAAATCAGCCTAAAAAAATATAAGTGAGTTTAGCGGTTGAATCCCTGTCACTTTAAATCCAGCCATTACGTTTGCTGGAGTAACTGATAGGTGTAAGGTTGATGCCAAAATTGAAGGAATGTCATGAATTGTCATTTATGTTACTAAAACATTAAATGATGATTTGCAAAACTAAATTGCCTGAAAATATTAAAAAGGCTTGAGACACTACGGATCAAAAAAGTTTCAGGTTCACGTTTACGCAGTAAGAACGTGCGTAAAGGTGCCCCGATGTCAATGCGTAAACGTGCCCCGTCGCCAAGTTTGGGATTTATTTTTAACGTGCAACGGAAATTAATAATATTTCTGTTCATACAAATACAATTCTCCAAAAAGAATAAAATTCTGCTGATTTTCATATATTTGATTATCCTTAACTAAGTATCATTAGTACGCAATAAGTTTCAATAAGTTCAACACAAAATTTACTCACCTTGACAGAAAACAGGTTATCCTTTCCGCATGCTAGATCAAAGCTCGACTGACGCTCAAAATCTTGTGAGAATACCCGCTAGGGAATAGCATCAATCTGTCATGACTGGTGGCGCGGCAGTTATAACTCATTTCGGGAAAAGTGCACTGCGTAAACGTGCCCCATGCGTAAACGTGCCCCGGTCTACCCTACATTTTTTCCGTAAATGATTTGTGTATCTGTTGGTATCTATTCTTATTTCTTTTATTTAATGCAAAAGAATGGTTTACTGATTGCAACACTAGACTAATGCGATTGAATTTTAGATTAACTGTATCTAGAATAAGCTGCGTGTGACCAATTAAATTTAAAAAGTGCATTTAAGTGTTAAGTTTTTTCTAATAATTATGAATCTATTTACCATTAAAAAAATAAATTGTTTTATTAATTTGAAAACTTGGATATTGGCTTCAAATTCTTTGCATTTTAGAATATTATGTTAAAAGGAATATTTAATTTTAGAAATCAATTTTGAATATTTTGAAACGTTATTTGTTTGAATTATAAATATCTAAACACAAATAAAAATATAATTATGTCCATTCGTTCAAAGTTTTTCAAACTAAATATTCTTAAATCACATTCAAATTGAAGGAAATCATTCTACATATTTAAAGAGTATCATCTTTTCCTGAACTTGAATTAGGTATTTACGGAAACTTCATTTACATTTAAAAGCTAAGTCTCGAAATTACAGATAAGGAATTACGGATAACTTTATTTATATCATACTTCGTAAAAGTAATAGTTAGGGAAATCTTCCAAATCATGATTAGTTTTAGAGTAAGGATGTAATAATAGGCCACTTCTAATCCGAAATATTTCGATAGTGGTTATTGATCATTAAGTGAAAACAATCTTTTGGCAATAAGTATTACCTTTCAATATAAACCTTTCAATTTGATTGATTGTATAATTTCATAGTACATATGTCTGTGCTTGCGCAAACTTGTATCAACATGTGTTACGCGTGTGTTACATAAAAGACAATTAAGTACAGTGAATAACAAATATAAATTAGTTAAGATGTACAGGGTGGTTATAATATAAGTATCTCTATTTGGAGCTGTCTGTAGTTCGAAGGAATAACCCGAATGAAACCAAAATCGATACACTTACTACTCGAGAAGAGGGAAGAAGAATGGAACAATATAAAAAAAATAATTGCAATAATCACCGACAGATGGCGCTACTGAGTGTAAAATATAATGTGTGATACAAGAACAAAGAATTAAGGCGTCAAACCGGATGGCACACCTAATTTATTAGAAAATGTTACAGTGAATGTGGTTACGCTTTCGCATGGCCGATCATGTTCGGGTTCCACATGGCCATTGTGCTGGAGGCCACAATCCAGGCGGTGCACGACGTGCTCAACTGCGGAATGTAACTCATCAGGAGTGATATGTGGCGTCTGTTGTAATATGCGGTAAAGTCATTGAGGTTTGCGACACCTCCACGGTACACAATATTACAGATTACATTTCACACTAAAAGGCGCCATCTGTCGGCGATTATTGTAATTATTATTTTTATTGCTCCATTCTTCTTTCCCCTTCTCGAATAGTAAGTGTGCCGATTTTGGTTTTATTCCGGTTATTCCTTTAAGTTGCAGACAGCTCCAAATAGAGATAATTATATTATAACCACCCGGTATATTTTGTAAAAATAAGTGTCTAATATTAACCCATGCTTCACATATACAGGGTGCATAAATAAGTCCTTTTATCTGAAAAAAAAAACTTCCGGACGGAAAGAGTTACAGCTATGCAAGTGCAATAACGGGATAGTAAGTCCGACATTATTGAAGTGATAGCTTCGCTTCCTAGTGGCGAAAATTAGAAGTTATCGACCCTATTTTAAAAGTATGAGAGATTGCGAAAAAATGTCAATTACAAAAGTGTAGAACTTTTTCCATTTAGTATGAAATGATGTCTTTCATTTAAAAATTAACTTTATTAGAAGCTACTTAATTTTTAAAAATCTATACTAATAAAAGAAAGTTTCGCTCTGTGTGTGTCTGTGTGTGTGCGATGGCTAGGAAAATCTAGCTCACCTAGAAGCATGAAAATTAAGATGAGGATAGTCCAAGGTCTGTCCTGATGCAGCTGAGTCTCAAAATTTTAATATTTGGAAAATTAACCAAAATATTAATTAATACTCATTAGCCATCGCTTCCAAAATGCCATCTTTTTCTGAAAACGGTGCGAAAGAAATGTCAAAACCACAAAATGAGCTCTGTGTTGGGAGTGGGAAGAAAGATTTTAGGTTTATACGAAAAAAGACGGATTACTAGAATGACTTTTAAATACGTCTTTTCGGAAACACATCGAAAAAATTGCTCTATCCACACAAAATTCGGGATACAGGGGTGAAAAACAAATCTCGATTTCAAAAAATCAAATTAAAAAAAAAATCAAACCAGAATTTTTCAAGATATCAATTAAAAATTTTTTCATTTTTCATTCAAAAAAGATCTGTTTTTATTTCAAGACCAGATACCTGTCTTTGAACAAGTCAATTCGGAAACGAGGATTAAACCACAATTTACTATACTGGGATAATACGAGCTCTAATATTATTATTTTTTAAATATTTTAAATATTGCATTAAATAATAATAAAATTATTATTATTTTTAAAATATTGCATTTATCGAT
Source organism: Maratus michaelseni (assembly GCA_963931845.1). Lineage (NCBI taxonomy): Eukaryota > Metazoa > Arthropoda > Arachnida > Araneae > Salticidae > Maratus > Maratus michaelseni. Next base: position 58,338,930 of record OZ007588.1, on the reverse strand, counting down.
TTGAAAATTATGCATCTGTGCATATTTCATAACAAAAATCTAAATATCTAATTTCCCTTAAGGCTGCTCGTCAGTAAACCTCACGATTTCCCTCGCTAATGTTATTCCTATGGGCGTAGGATGCATTCGTATTTTTAAAATATCTCCTCGGAAAATTATTATTTTTAACTTCTGTTTTTTTTGTATTTTTCTTAAAGAATGTCTCTTGTTTTCTTAGTTGTCAATTTTTTTCTAAAATATATACTTAATTTTATATGAAATGTTAAATTCTTATTCAGTTTCGCTAAGATTTTAACCCATAAAAATATAAATTAAGCACATAGTTTAGAAATATTTTGATAACTAATAAAAAAAGAGACATTATTTAAGAACAGTACACAGGAAACAGAAGTTAAAAATATTTATTTCCGGAGGAGATATTTAAGAAATACGAATGCATCCTACGCCCATTGGATTAACATTAGCGAGGGGAATCAGGAAGTTCACTGACGAGCAGCCTTAAGATAGCATTATTAGAACCGAAATTAATAATTAATTTTACTTTAATGATTAAAAAAAAGGTTTGTGATAATGGAAGTAACTTACCAGATGCGAATAGGGATGTTTGTATTTCTTTTATTCGCTTGGATGGGGACGGGGCGACTTTTTAATAAATATCGCTTTTAGTGAACATCGCCTCCAAGCGTCGGGTTTATCGCTATTAAACACCATTTTTTAATATGTACATACCTAATACCCTGGTTTGAACTTTTTTTTTAGGTTCATCAGTAGCGTTTAATTGCATTGATGTATAGATAATTACCACTATTTCCAAATAGTAACTTCAGTAATTTTTTGTATAAAGTTTCAAGCATTTCTACGATTTCCAGTTTTTGAACAAGTAGTCCGGTAATCTTAATTAGTCGTTTGAGAAAAATCAGTCTCATCTCCTCTCTCCCCCCCCCCTTTCAATTTTTTTTCTCTAACTATGCCCCGTTACCATAATTCAGTAACTAACTTTCCAATTTCAACGGAACCCATTCCAAAAATTATAATTAACTTAATAATCCCCCTCCATAACATTAAAGTGAACTTATGAGTTGTATATACTACACTTTTCGAATAATAACTTCGGATTTTTTGTTATTTCATCTCAGCTATATTTCAAGAACTAATGTACAGAATTTCATCAAACTTCAGATTCCGTTAGACTTTAACATAAATAGATGCTGATTACGTTTTGGAGTAAATATCCCAACAGGTGGCGCTGTATGCTACATTTTCATGATTTTCACCATAACTATATACCTCAAGAACTAACGCACGGATTTTCATCAAACTTCAGATTCAGTTAGACGTTGACATAAGTCGTTGCTGATTGGGTTTTGGTGTAAATCTCTTAATAGGCGGCGCTGCTATGCTACTTTTTTCCGGATTTTCACGATTTTAGCGACAGTTATATCTCATGAACTAATACGCGGAATTTCATAAAACTTTAAATTTAATTAGATCTTGATATAAATTGGGGATGATTCGTTTTTTTTGTGTGTGTATGCGAAACCTGTGTGAGATAGAAGAAAGTTTTGGGATTGGCACATCATCCTAGTTTACAGTGTATTTATTTATCAGTTTTGTTAACCCGGATTATAGGTTTTTCGAATGCTATCAATTCTCAAGTAAACATTTTCATCTTCAACAAACATTATTATCAGACAAACGTGTTAAAGTAACATCATTACTAACATTAAAATTAATATTATTTTGCCACTCATCCATGTATAAATTCATTTACCCAGCTGAAACTGATTACTTAAAAATCGGTAGTGTCGTAAAAACCGATTATCCCGTTTGATAAACTCATTAATACACTATCAAATCTACTTGGAAAAGAGTCTGGAAATTAAGATCAGCGAAAGAAACTTTGTTTTACTTACCCATCATACGTAGTATAGGGTAAATCTTGTAATCGTTTAGAAAATCGAAAATTTTTTTTGACGGATTTACACGTTTCGGACACTGGAGATTCAGAGAAACATATTTTTAGAAGAAAAAAATTTGCCGTCCGTCTATCTGTGTAACTGTAAACGCTCTATCTCCCGAACAAATTGAGATAGAGACTGGAAATTTGGTATGTACTTAGTATGTAATAATGGAAAGAAGCTTATTCAATTTCAGTAACTTCGATTATCCGGAACTTTTTTTTTCGGACTCTCGAAATATTCGTTCTGATAAAAGGTACATAACAATTTTCGAAATTGTTTATTTTAAGGAGCGAATATAAAAAACAATAAAAAAAAACATAAACTTTGCATAAAAAATGAAGTCGATGGGATAATGAGTTGCCGAGATATTTGTAATCCTATTTTCAACACTCTTCGATTTTTCATGACCCTGTATTTCATCTAAATTTCAATTCAAAGACATATTTTATTTGGAAATGAGACGCTTAATCCGATGCAAAAAACCGTTCGTTAATATTATTAACATTTTTCGGAGTTATAAGGATGCTTCTTTTACGCATTTCAGTAATAGAATATTTAAAGTTTATGACGCCATCAAGCCACGATTTTATTCGAGCAATGCATATTATAAGTAGTTTACGCATGTTTTATTTTCTTATTTTATATTATGCATATGTATGCTGGGTAAGTATTACGGTGGTCTCCAACGACTAGTTTTTTTGTGTATGCAAAACCTTGTGAGATAAAATAAAGTTTTGGGATTGGCACATCCGACTAGTTAACAAATCTATTTATTAATCAGTTTTGTTAACCCGGATTATAGGTTTTTCGAATGCTATCAATTCTCAAGTAAACAGTTTCATCTTCAACAAACATGATTATCAAACATGTTAAAGTACACTGTAAAAAAATGGGTCGATCTACTAAAAATATTCTAGCTTTTCTCACTAAATCTTTGCAATTACTAATTTTTTTTTTGTATTCTTACCCAGTTACAAGAAAATTTGTAAGAATTACTAGAAAACAGTTAGCAACGATTCCGGTTTTTAGTAACCGTTACTAAAAAAAATCTGTGAAATACAAATATACTAAAAAAATTTTAGTAACCGCAGGATTATTTTTTGCAGTGTAACATCATTACCAACACTAAAATTAATATTATTTTGCTACTCATCCATGTATAAATTCATTTACCCAGTTGAAACTGATTACTTAAAAATCGGTAGTGTCGTAAAAACCGATTATCCCGTTTGATAAACTCATTAATACACCATAAAATCTACTTGGAAACGTGTCTGGAAATTAAGATCAGCGAAAGAAACTTGGTCTTTATAACTGTTTTCTTTTTTAATCTTGAAAATCTATTTGTTTATAAGATTTTGAAAAATAAAGGAATGATCTTCGTAATGGTGGGTGACTCGGAAGAGATATATCATCTTTTCGCTGGTGATTACACAATGCTTTGGTAGATCAAGAAACATTTGTCTGTTTTTACAGTGTGGAAATAATCTTGGATATAAAATAACCTGTTGCCTATTAGTAATGACTGTCAATGTAAAACTTTGATTGAAAACGTTAAATGTATATTTGTTTGAATGCAGAATTTCGTAACGGTCAGTTATAATATACAGGGGTTTCAAAAGACCGTGACACATTTTAAAATTCAATGAAAGATCAAATAATTGGCATGTGAGGGTGCGGTTTGGTCGAAAATACTACTTATGATCTGAAATATTGTTTAAGCAAATGAAAAAATAGTTCTAAAAATTTCTCATAGATGGCACTGCTTCTGGAAAGTTATCGAATAGGTAGAATACCTTTATACATAACAATGGTGAAAGACGCTCAAAGCGTATGCACAATTTTTGTCCAAACTATGGCCACTTATATTTAAGAACTTAACAATACTCGCCTTCCCGAGTTCGATTAGACGAGTGTGGATGAATAGACTAGTATTGTTAACTTCTGGAATATGGGTTGTCATAGTTTGGACAAATACTGTGCATACGCATTGAGCGTCTTTAGCCATTGTTATGTATAAAGGCATTCTACTTATTCGATAGCTTTCTAGAGGCAACGCCATCTTTGAGAAATTTTTGGTACTAATTTTTTAGTTTGCTTAAGCAAAATTTTGGATCATAAGAAACATTTTCATCCAAACCGCACTCTCGTACGCCAATTGCTTGATCTTTTATGGAATTTAAAAATTTGTCAAGGACTTTTGGGACATCCTGTATATTTCTACTTGCGTAAAGGTTTATTAGTATACCGGGGGAACCAAAAGTTCGTCAAAACTTTAAAAATTCATAAAAAAAGAAGAAATTAAGATAGAAAAGTGCGGTTTGCAAGAAAGGGCTCACAAGGTAGTCGGATTTTTTTTTAGCAGCAAAAAACAAATTAGTTAAAAATGACACCTGTAGATGGCGCTAACATGCGAGAGATTTAGAAGAATTATGTAAATTAATGCTGCAATAAAAGACCGGGATACACGAGGATTTCTCATTCGCTTTCAGAATGTTATCATTACCCGATCTAGCGTTGTTGGTGAAGTTGTTCTATTTGAACGGAGAGTTTCCGAAACTCATTCCGACATGTTGCATTCAGATGTAACGGGCACTGTGAGTCGCCTTAGTTGTGTCGTACAATGTTCTGGAGGTCATGTTGAACAATTGTTATTGCAAGAATAAACGGATGGAGTGTACTGTTGTCCTGTTCATTGTGTTTCGGGTCGTCAGCGCCCTCTACCAGTCTAAAATTACAACTCTAAAATTTTTTTTGATGATAAAAAAAAATCCGACTACTTTGTGAGCCAAGAGCAAGACCTTGCAAGAAAGCAAGCACTTCTTTATCATAATGTCTTTATGATAACGATGAATTTTTTTATGAAAATTTTTAAAGTTTTAACGAATTTTTTGGTCACTCGGTATATTTATAGACATTTGTGACTGTATTATACAAAAGCAATCTTCTAATATCCTATCTTTTAACTTCTTTTGACATTCCTATGTCAGATTTAATTTGAAGGGAGTGAATCGACGTGTTTAAAGTTTACATTCTTGAACGTTAATTAGATTGTTATAAATTTCATGAAACTCTATTTACATTTAAAATGTAGGCCTGGAAATTTCAGATTAGAAATCACGAAAGACTTTACTTATAGTGCACTTCATAAAAGTAATAATATGGTAAGTATTTCCAAATCAAGATTAGATTGATGGTATATAATAATAGTCCAATTCAAATCAGGGAAATTTCCGCAATGGTTATTGATCATTAAATGAAAATAATCTTTTGCCAGTCGTTATTATACCTGTCAATTTAAAACTGTGAAATGTATCCATAAAACTTTAAATTGCAGAATCTCATGATTGTCTGTTAATATATATGTCTGTGATTGCATGAATATATTTTCAAATATATGCGTGTGTGTGTGTAATAAATAAAAACTTGACAAATAAAGCTAATAATAAACATTAAAAATTATTTATAACAGTTAATAAACAGTTAAAAAATATTTCTTAACTTTTACAAAAGTAAACGCTTATTATAGCTATTGCTTATATATAAGTATGCATTAGTCTGTGTATGTTGTATATAAGCAAAATTGCTTAGTAGATTATTTTATACTATCAAAATAGCTTTTTTTGATAAGAGGTCTCGCTTGTATATATATATATATATATATATATATATATATATATATATATATATATATAAACTTAAATATAAACTTAAATATAATTATCTCAAAGCAAAAATTTATTCGACTATAAAAAAAAATATTTTTCATGAAAAAATATTAATAATAGAGTACAGAATAAATTTTAAAATTGCTAAAAACTGTGCATTGGTTAATGGGATATCTAGCACAATAGAATAAATAATTTTGGCAAAATCTCAAATCTTATATGCTGTCTCGATTATATAGACCCCCAAATTAAATAGAATATTTAGTGCTAAATCAACTTTTGTCTAATCAATATGAAAACACTTTTCATGAAAATATGCTAATAATAGAGAATTTTAAAGATTTCATTATTATTATTATTATTTAAGGCAAATGGAATATAAATATTAATTTGGAGCTTGGTGCGATATAATTAAAGTAAAAATAAAATACAACGTTAAAACACCAGTATAATTGAATCTACAGCATACCGGTTTCGGTAGCATATAGCATACCCTCCTCAGTGCTCTGAGGAGGGTATGCTATATGCTACCGAAACCGGTATGCTGTAGATTTAATTATACTGGTGTTTTAACGTTGTATTTTATTTTTACTTTAAATGGAATATATTGTTTAATAGAATATTATCTTGGTGAACTGGTCACTATTATAAGAGTGTTTACTGTATAGATCACAAATTAACTAGATTAGATAAGGCTACGCTATATTTTTCTAACCAATAGCAAATACATTTTACGTAAAAATTACTATTATGACAGTATTTTATAATTTTCCTTATTTATTTAAAGCCTACTAAATTGATAAATATATATTTAAGTACACTCAGAAAAAGAAACTGATTAAAACTACAAAACATATTTTTTGAGTACATTTTGTTGTTTTAGCAAAATTGGAGTAAATTGGAGTAAAATTGAACCATTTTACTTCAATTAACAAAACATTTTTGCTGACGATACAAAATTTTTTTTTGGAATTGCAAAAAAAAAAAAAAAAATTTTTGTTGATTCAAACAAAATTTTTATTGACCTATATTTAAACAAAAATTTTGTTTAAATATAGGTCAATGGAAATTTTGTTTGAATCAACAAAAAAAAAATGTTTTGTTAAAAACTACTTTTTTTTTGCAATTCCAAAAAAAAAAAATTTGTATCGTCAGCAAAAATGCTTTGTTAATTGAAGTAAAATAGTTCAATTTTACTCCAATTTTGCTAAAACAACCAAAATGTACTCAACAAAAATGTTTTGTAGTTTTAATCAATTCCTTTTTCTGAGTGTAAAGTAATCTTCCAAAATCAAAATGAGTTCCTTTTCACGAACTGAAAATAGTTGGCGTGTCTATGATAACGTACATTTATTGATGTTTACGAATGAAAAAGTGGTGTTTACCTAAGAACGAACTGTACAAGAAATACTATACATGCTCCTAGCTTACATCATCCACAAAAATTTTCAATTTCTTGTTTATATATACCGGGTGTCCTAATACGGACTGACTGACTGTTTTTAAAATTCATTAAAATGAAAGACCGTTACAGATATTAAAACAATTCTTGCAGGAGAGTAGTGTAGGATGTGAGGAGTTTTTTTACTCGATTTAATTTGAATTACAAGGAATAGATTGCGCGGTGAGCAATAGACGTCTTTTAGAGGCAGAAGCAGAAATCATTAAGCATTGATGCGTAGGAAGGGGGTTAAATATATGGAGTGGCTCTCATTAACCAATGCAATCTTTTTCTTATCCATATATTTAATCTCCTTCCTTCGCATCCTATGCTGGATGATTTCAGTTTTGGCCTGGATTGAGCACCTATTGCTTTCAGCGCTACCTATTGTTGCTATTTGAAACTGAAACATGGAATCGGAGTAAAAAATAAACTCCTGACATCGTACATTACTCACCTGCAAGAATTGTTTTCGTACCTGTCACCGTTTGCAAGTTATTCAATTTTAAAAACAATCGGTTCATTTTAGGCTTTTTATGTACTACATATTTATTATAAACTTTTATTTAAACTTCTTTTCTAAGGCTAGAAAATTATATTTTTATGTCTATTCGTATATTAAAAAAAAATTTCTTCTGCATATCATCGTTTCAAAAATTTCCAACCTTAATTTAACATCGATTTTCTATTAACTTGAAAGAATGAGCAATGATCTAAGCAATAACCAAATCGTAATTACTTTTGCATCATATTTTATTAATAATTCCATACTCAAATTAGATATATCTTTAAATATTTCCGCAAATATTATTTTTTTTCCTATATGAAAACCCATCTCACTAACTTTACAAATAAACATTGTTTTGTTTATTATTGAAAGAATATTTTACCCAACATTAATACAGAAAAAGTAAAGAAAACATTCTTATTCCCTTTTCCACAATTTAATTTACCAGGAATGGGAATTTCGTTTATTCATTTTATTAACAACCGTAAAAAATGTATAATTAGTTCTGCCTACGATTCGTGGTTAATTAGAGACAAGAAACTAAGTTGAAAATTATAATCCGAGCTCATTATCTGAGATCTTTATTATGAAAAAAAATAACGATATTTACATTTATTCTAAATGCAACATTATTGCGTCAATAATAATAAACAATTATATATATGATATGCTTTTCCATTTCACTGTGAATTAGAACGACAAAACACTGACGTATTAATGCTGGTAAACGATGTATTTTTAGATTCATTCTTTTGCAGTCGAAAAAAATCTCGATGGAAGGCGATGTTTGAAATACACTAGGTATTTTCAAGTAAAATAAAAAAGGAATCTGCATCATCATCAATAATTTATTGACATTTCACAATCAAAGACATTTTTTTAGGTTTTATTTAGCAAGTCAAAAAACGTAAAAATTCTCATTCTCAAGGCTGTGTAACGCGTTTTATACCCGGCGAGGCGTAGGAATCTATCGCCAATGCAGAGGTAATTTAACCAATGAGCGGGTTGCAAGGCTGTGGGACTCTTTATTGTACTCGGCATAATTTCGAAGTGAATAGATAGACGTGGGAGTGGAAATGAATCATGGGATATCGAATGATAATTTTAATAAAAATAAAAAGGATATTAAGAGACGTAAAGAAATAAAATTCAATGTTTCAAAAGACGAATTAAGTTAGGGGTTTTTACAAAGAAGTGCAGCTTTTAACAGATTAAGAGTTTTAGAATAAGAATTAAAAGAATATTTTGATTAAAGGTTTGGAATTTAAATATAAATTATTTTTAGGCTATTATTAAAAGACGAGGAAAAATGTAGAATTGTAAGAATTTGGAATAAATTAATTAAGGTAAAATAGCGGATTTTTTTTAACATTACATATACATACATATATATATATATACATTCTTGTGAGTAAAACATTTTTTCTACAATTTAAGGGTTCTAAATTCCAATATTATTTCAAAAATGATATCTGGTGGTAATTTAGTGTGGTGATTTATAAAGATTTTAGGATAATCGTTGTAAGTGATATATTATATATTTCTTAATGGTTTTTTATTTACATTTTACATATTTCCAATTTTAAATTTTTCCAATTGTTGTCTGGTAATAATTCAGTATACTTGGCTGATTCTACTGTTCTTAGCATCATGCCAGTAGAATTATGAAATACTGAATTATTTTTAAACACATGTGGGTGCAGCCAAGCTGACGAGTACATCCACATATGTTTTTTCATATCCAATTCTTGATTGGTTCTCTTGTAGTCCAGTTTTTCCACTGAATAATGTTCATAATTAATTTATTAATCCATTTGTGTTTACATAATAGCAACTCCAATTTATAATTTTTTTCCCCTTTCTCTCTCTTTCTTTTTAAATGTTCTTCAGGTATGAGTAAATTTGGCTAATTACCATTGAAGCACATGCTATGGTAATTTTATGATTGCACAAGTTAATTATTAGCTATGTGGTATTCTGATTACACAATATCATTAATTATCTCTTTGTAGATTTTAGTAGAATGATATTAGAACTTGATATGTTTTTGAAATTCATAGGTATTATAATTATATATATATATATATATATATATATATATATATATATAATAGCATTCAAAACATGGTGAAAGCTCAGCTTAAATATTGATTTAATTTTGAAAGTTTATCTGTGGAAAACAAGGAATAATCATTAATTTCAATAATTAGTATGTTTGATGGTAATTAATCTTGAAATCAAAGTTGAGAAATAATTAAATACAAATTAAATAAATACGATTACCATCAAATCATCATTTTCTAGTCGATTAACATAAGCTTTACTAGCTTATTAAATGTCTGATAGAGCACTTGTATGGTCATGGATTGCCTGTTAGTAAATTGTAATCTGAAAGTAATCTGCAATATTATTACTCTGTATTGTATTACAGCCTAATTCTGCATGAAATATATGGGGTCGTTCGAAAAGTTCTGAACGATTATGTAGATGCTAATTTCAGATACATATGAGTGAAAATCTCACAAGTCGGATTTTCTGCTGCTCATTTTCGGTTGATATCTGATTTTTTTGAGTGTCTCATATTATGCCCAATTTGAATTTTTAATAACCACTAATTTATATGGGTCTCCCAAATGAAAGTGGCACTACAGTTGGTTTGAGAAATGGTTTAATGGTATTATTAGAAATTAGTATACAAAAGAAAGAGGTAATACAGACGCAACAGATCTGCTAGACAAAGTCACCTTGTAGGTTGTCAGCTTGTAGGGCTTTGGTGATAACCACATGCGCTTGATTAGGTCGTGATCTGTCGTCAGTACTGCTTCTTCCACAATGAAAATCCCTACAACATTGGAATACTGATCTGCGTGACATATACTCCGTGCCATACACATTTTGCATTCGACGATAGATTTCACCAGCACTCACATACATTTTCCGCTATTAAAAATTGTACGACCGCGCGTTGACACCGTTTGCAGGCATCCATGATGCGGCGAATAATGCCTTTTAACGTGTTCTCACGCTATCACACACGCATCTGGCGATATCGCATGCATTCCCAGCACTCTCTGTCCTCTATAGGAGCATGCGCAGTCATCTTTCTCTTCAAATGGCGTAGTTATTACAGCAATGCCACTTTCATTTGGACGACACTTATATTTCAGAATTATAATTGGTAGATATGGTAGATTGGGAATTATAAATTTTGTATAAACTTGTTTAATTATATCAGAAGATGAACGCTAATGTGTGCTGCTGATGTTTAAGAAACTGAAAACAAAGTGCAACTGGTTTGTCGAGAACGTTTATATCGAGCACAAAAGGGGATTTTTGATACTACTCATGGACCATTGGTCAACCGACTAAAACTCTATGATGTAAAGTGGAATGTTTTAATATTTATAACATACATTATCTGACTTATATTAAGCTTCTTTCAAAATTCTAAGTGGAATATTATGTGCCAATGAATGAACATCTTAAAAACTATCTTTAGTATATTTATAATGGGAGGATTGATCTTTGTGCCGTTATATTAAAATAATGATCAACGTAAAACATAGCACAAAAAAATACATGTATAGTAGCAAACAGCTGTTTCGGAGTCTGTAAAGCTCCATCATCAGTGCCAAAGTTAAAACGATTAAAAACAGATTTTAAAGTTTAGGCTATGTACATATGCTTGCATCTCGGCTTGCGACCAAGATGAAATGGCAATAAATGTTTAAAAACAAACACTTTTTACTTGGTCCTCTCGCTCCATTTTTATGGAGCAACAAGACCCATGGAGGGGGAAAAATATTTTTTTTTTACATTTTTAGACAGTAAGGTGCAATTTTGAAAATTTCTGTTTGATAGAGTGATCCTAATTGAACACATTTACAAAGATTCAGGCTTTAATTCAAAATGAACATTGGCTTTGCAAGCTGAATTGCCAGAAACTGCAGAGTGACAATGTAAAATCACGATGCAGTTGTCCCTGGTAACCTTACATGTCAAGGCATTTTAATTTTTCCTTCTTAAAATAATTAGCTTTTTGGAAATCTGGTCCTTAGTGTTATAGAGCATACCTGTAAGAAAAGTATGAAAAATGTTGCAAAAAATTCGAAATTGTAATAGAAGTACCAGTTTAAAATTTTCTTATTTGTTTTAGAAAGTTTAACTTTTCAAATTGGAGAAGCGTTTTTAGGTAGATTTCGTAAGAAATACTACCTATTACATTCTCCCCTATGTTGGAATTTCTGTAAAAATTTTGCAGATCTACACCGATCATGACTCCCAGAACCAGAGCCCGATTATGGTCGTCTGGGTACCAAGGCCCAGCAACTTTTTGGGCCCTATAAAATTAAAATAATAGCTAGAAATGATTTTAAGGATTATTATCAAATATTATGATACAGTTGGCAAAAATCTTTGTTTTTGTTTTTGAGAAAATAATTACAGAAAACTTCATTTTTGAGAAACTTTTTCTAAATCATTTTATTTATTTTGGGGCCCCAGGCCGTGGCCTAGTTGGCCTGTGCGTGCGTTAATCAGGCCCTTCCCAGAACCCACAACCACCCCCAGTTCAAAATTTATCTATCTATTCTATCTATATTACTTTCTTATGGACACGATAACTTCAATAATTCTGCTCAAATTTCTTTTAAACTGATACATAAAGTCAAGGGGCATAAAATCTCGGTCAGGTTCGTTAAGGGGCAAAACCGGACCACAAGGGGGTGCTTTTTGTGAAAACAGAAAAAACCCAGTAGCTTCTTAATTATGATACGTATGGCATCCGTTTAAATTTATTATTACTTCTATGAAAAAGTCCGAAAATTTAGGTATGACAGATTTTTGGTATCATTAAAAATGGCCTCAAGGGGTGGGGGGAAATAGGGGTTCAAGAGGAAAAAAAAATCATAACTTTGTCAATTCACAAGATATCAAATCCGCTTAGTTTTATTATAAATCCTTTTAATAGTATCTACAACTTTTACGAGTTTTTTATAGAACCAACCCTTATAGCAAAAATAAATAAATAAATAAATAAATAATAATAAATAAAAAATAAATACAAAAAATTCCTGCCGGCCTCGCCTACAGATACAGGTAGATTTCGAAGTGGGCGGTCCCAACTGCCACATCATGGCAAAAAGGTAATTTCTTCTGCAATTGCCAATAAACAAGCGCCCTTAGGTCTGTGTCTTCGAAATCTACTTGTGCCTGTAGGCCGAGATTTCAGGGATTTTTTAAAAATTGGTTTTCCTTTTTAAAATCGTTTAACAATAAGTCAAACAGGTATAAAATACTCAAGTAAAAAAAAATAGCCCAAAGTGTATCGAGTATCCTTAAGTATTTACTCCAAGACGAGGGATAAATGATATTCATGGTTTTCAACACTAGGAAATATTTTACATTGTTTAATTTCAATGTGTCAAGATTAAATCAGCATTGTGTGCTAGAAATGAAATAACTTATTTTTTTTATTTAAGTTAAAAAGGGCAAAATCAGAAATACAGAATCTAATAAAACAAGTAAACTTGTTCAAAACTTTTTCCATGATGCATAAGAAATTTAATCTATGTAGTCAGAATAGACGTTGCCATAAATTTATTTACAAAAGATGAAAAAATGTCCTTCCGACCTGTAACGGTAGGAATAGGTAGCTTTCCTATATCTTCGTTTTAGAACTTTAGCTAATGTTTCTCAAACACACCAAGCTAAAATGCAAAGAAACCGAAGAAAAAAGAATCGTTAATACTAAATTTGAATAAGAAATTCTCCAAATTAGTCAGCTATTGCCAAGTTTATTCATAGCTTCATTTATGGAGACTTATTTTAGGTCGCCGAATTTGGCGATATTTCGCCAAGCATCGCCAAGTTTGCGAGAATTTGATGCAAACGGATATGAATATACAGCTTTTTGCGTATGAATGGAAAAATAATTACAACAATGGAAGATAATAATTTGTAAGGATTCACATTCCCTAAAACACATAAATTAATCCTTGATTTTTTGTAATATGCTGTCTTGTTTAAAAATGTGAGAACACCCTAGACTTTCAAACTGCTCTACCTTAGTCATCTTTTAAGATAGAGGCAAAATAAATAATGCTCCGTAATCCTTGCATCAAGGCCTAACACTTACGCAAAAAATAAATTTGAATTTCAAATTTTTTTGTATACTTTTTTTTAGTTTTAAGTATTTTAGTGGACGCCATTTTCAAACAAGCTGGCCAATGAACTCGGTCGAGATATTAGTGAGTCTAATGCATATAATTAGTTTCACCCAAATAGGTTTATAAATACAAGTACTATCGTATGGCAACGATCATATATATATATATGAATCAACATTTGGAAGGTTTTAGGGTCTGGGAGTCATGATGGGTGAAAATATACCGAATTTTTCCGGAATTGTTTTCCTTGAAACGGCTGTTTTTTACTTTTTGTAATGAAAACTACCTAAAAATTATGTTAATGTAAAAACTTCTGGTAACAGAAAAAAAAAATTGTAACTAATGTATATAAATGTAACTTATTTCGTACGAGAATCGTGAATTAGAATGTTTTTATTATTTATTTTATATGTGCGCTGCTATTTTCGTAAGAAAATTAACACATCAAAGAACAGACAAAAGTACTCTGTCCAAAAACAAAAAATAGCAGACTATTTTCTTTTCTTCGTGGAACATTCTTCTTCAGCTAATTAAAAAAAAAAAAAAAAAAAAAAAAAAGACATCAAAGGTAGAAGTTTTAATTAAGGCTATCTCTCTAACCTTATATCTTCTTTCAACTTTCGGTTTAAATACGTCGAATTAAATTTACAGACTAATAAATAATGTACATAGAAATAAAGAAAAATATCAAAACGTGAAACTAAAAAAAGTATAGACAACATAATAAAAGTATGATACACATTTTTCAATAGAAATTCTTTGAAAATCAAATACTTGAAGTAGCTCTTTTTTATGACCTAGTTGTGCACATTATTTATACTGATTTTTTTTTTTTTTTTTTAACAAAGATAATATTTTAAAATAAACACTTTACATTTTATGAAAGTAAATTAAGAAGTTTTCATAAAAAAATAACTTTTTTTAGATACTTTAACTTATTTTTACTTTTTAAAAAGAAATATGACTCTATTTTAAGTTTTATAAATAAGATGGATAAGCCTTATTTTTGCTCTCTTGTAAACTTAACATTTTGCTTGTTTCAAATAGTTTCATAATTTTTTTTCTATAATTCGTTTTTTATAAAAACTGTATAAAAATGTGATAGAATATATGAAACATAGGTTATTTAAGCTAGTTCGACATTTTTAAAAGTGAATTTGTTTGTTTTTATAAGAACTCGTAATGGTTACATATATTAATCTATACTATTATATATAGAGATTAATGCCTGACTGATTGATTGACTCATCAGCGCCCAGCTGAAACGACTAAAGTCAGGGTCACGAAATTTAGAGAGTAGATTACTGTTATGACCTAGGCAAGTAATAAGAAATGTTTTTTAGAAATCCGACCTCCCAAAATTGTGTTAAAGGTATGAGGGGTCGAAAGTTTTAGGTCATTTTGCTATATCTCAGTAGCAGTTCTTGGTAGGAGCGTAAAATTCAGGAAATGAAATATACTATCAGAATGGTTAAACACGTATTTCCATTACTATTTTAGACATTCACCCCCTAAAGGGGTTAAATAGAGGGATAGGTAAAAAAAATGAATCTTGCAACAATACAGCTACAAAAATAAAGACACAACAATAGTTACAACAGTGAAATTATAACAATGACATTAACACAATGAAATACATAAAATACAGCTAAACGAATCTTCCAAAAGATAGTTAAACATGTATTTAAGTTATTTTAGCGTTTCACCAAATGAAAAAAAATATTAATATGAAATAAAATTGATTGACGTCATAGTCGTAATAAAACGGAAAATGTCTAAGATTTCTCAATAATACAAGGAGTATGAGTATGTGTAAGTACACAAAGCAGATTAATATCACGTCATTAGAGAATTAAAAAGAAAATCTGACGTCATATGGGAAGTTTATCTAATTTTTCAAATGTTTAAGAATAATACAAAGCGTGTATCAATATAAATAATAGAGAATAGTAAATATATGAGTTTGAGAAACATATTGAACCGTGATAAAAATCCGAGTATGGAAATATTCGCATATTATAACATTTTGAAAGTGAACAATTTGTTTCATTTTGAAATTATTTTTTTAAATATTGCATTTAGTCCGTATGACGGATATTAGTATGACAGAATATAATAGCGGGCTTGGCCCGCTATCCGGCTGGTTTAGATATTCGAAAAAACTAAAAAATAGACCAGTAAATTTTTACTTTATAAAAAACATGACTTTTTTTTTGTTGTTGTTAAATGAAATTCGTTTGAATTTATTAAAGAAAGGATAAAGTGTTTTGAAAGGAATATTAAACGAAACCCTTTGAGCGATCTTCGATCACACTTACCCATTTGTTTGATGTATTAACTAACTTTCTCAACCTGGAAGATAGGTTTTCTGGATGCTATCAATTCTCCAATAGATATTTGTTTGTTCAACAAACATGTTTTACAAACAAACTTGATAATAAATTAACGCCATTAACACTAACATTAAAATTAATATTATGTTGTTGCTGTTGCATGTGTAAATTCAGTTACAAATGTTTAATTCAGAATTGATAGTCTTCTAAAAACTGATAATCCGGCTTGAGAAAACTGATTAATATGCTGCAAAAACTACTCGGAAAAATTCCCGAAAATCAGTGGTAACAAAAGAAAATCTGTTTTTATAAATGCTTCTTAAAATCTCAAAAATATATCTGTTGCTAAATTATTTTAAGCTAAAGAACGTTTTTTTTGGAATCGTAGCTACCTCAGAGGAGTATGACGTGCGAGCGCCCACTTTCGGTTACTGTTGGAATCACATTTTTTTTAATACATGGAAAGAAATATCCAATATCCCTCTTATCCTATTCGCGCAAACCGAATTTTTTTCCGAGTATTGCTGTTTTTATTATAATTTTTTTAAGTTTTCATGAATTTATGACGCACCTTGTATATATAAACATGTTAGTGTGGAAAAACAACATTTTTCTGCTGTGCAGTAGATCAGATATGGATTTTATATACTTATTTCTTGAACTATCACTTTAACATTAATTAATTCGTTTACTGTTAAGAAATTTTCGACTTTAAGTGGGATGAGCGTTGACTTGTAATTTAAATGGAATGTTTTTAGTCGACGAACGGAATTTAGTTGCAGAATATTCTAGAATCATGGCGAGTAGAATACAACACCTATCACGAAAACCAAGTGAAAGATCACTAAAACCCAGCGAAGCATAAATATCACACGTTGCTCCCAAACTATAATCAACTGAAACTAAAATTAAACTAATTCTCTCTTTGTTGCAGTCCTTTGTGTATGGCTAATTTCGATGACGACGTACTTCCGGGGTGAAATATCCCCTAAAAATATAAAAATGTGTTTCTGGCTAATTGTATATAATACTTTGTAACGTGCATGTTAAGTTCGTTACCGGCGAGCTCAGTCATGACGAGCATTTAAGGTTTAAACTATGTTTACTTAAACTATTTGGCAGGGATGTGACAAAGTCTCTTCACAAGTTTTTGTCTATACTAAACGGCGGTCCACAAAGTTAAACCACTAACTCCGCTCTTCACTAGAAATAACTAAAACATTTTGCTAAACAAAGTTCCACGTAAAGAACACGTATAAAATAATCCACTACTCACTCCAGCGAACACTCGATGTTCTTCGCTGAAACACAAAAGCACTAACAAAAATTGTTAACATAATTTTAGGTTTTCAAAACACTTGCAGCCCATGCATGCTGAATAGCTTTATTTGAACTATAACTAAAAATATGTTAACAACGGCTAATCTTCGATTCAATTAAACTTTCACTCTGAGATCAGGGTTAGAAATTGGGAGTAAGGTGTCAAATTACGCCTACACTTTTTTTTCTAGGTGCCAAACTACATTTCATGTTTGCAATTTTGTTATATCATATTTTCTCATTGATTTTTGCAACCATGTTGGCAATAACAGGGTTGCTATTTTTAACTATTTTTATGTGTTAAGGACAGGGGGGAGGGGTGTACATATTAAAAACTTTATCTTTGGAGAAATATTTCCAATTTTGTAGGCAATGACTTGTTTTATAATGCAAGGTTGCATGCAATACAGCAGTAACGGACCTTATTTTTGTGACGTTGAGTCACGTGCTTTGAGGAAACATTTCCGAAATCATAGCTTTGAGCCCAAACAGAGAATAGAGTCCATTACCATTCTTTCGAACAAAGTGTGGGATAATTCTAGGGACGTAATCTCTAAGTTCACCTTTATCAGTCATTTGTTAAAGTGAAGTCAACTTAGGGGTGATTGACAGGTTCAAGGGAATCTAAGACACAAGCTGCTTTCCGATCTTCTATCGAAAACAGGTGCTCTTGAAATGCATGTGGTGGAGGAGAGGGGTTAACTTATGCTAAAGTATAAATCAGAGTGTTTGTTAAACAAAAATTAAACTGAAAGAAAGCTAGGCGTTAAATTTGACGACTAGGCATAATTTTGTGGTCGTGAAATGCAATAAGTTAGCTGCATTTGACGACTTATGACCGCTAATTTCTAACCCTGTCTGGTTGTGCAGGATCTAATAGGTGTGAGTGCGGCGAGGTGGCATCCCCTACCCACGGCTACCACGAATGCACACTTGACCCACACTTCTGAACAATCTCAAACACATCCACCAATACATTAGCACACATCTCCAACCTCACAAGCTAGTCTGTACCCAGAGCAACTCCCATTCCCTCATATGGCATCGCCCCTATTCGCGAATAGTGTTATAGTGTTACTCTGGCGATGCCACATCGCGCCTTGTCGCGAGAGAGCATGTTTCTAGAGCGCAACCCTTTAGCTTATCTGCTGTCTGATAACCAGGTGCTGTGCGGCACATCATTCTCAAACCAATTTCAAGAACCTCGGCACCTCGCTGCCCCGTGTCGCGAGGGCAATCGTTCGATCGTGCTCCGGAAGCAAGGGATTTGTCCTGTGAATTTCGGGCAATAATGGCCCAAGGCAATTCACCCGCCCCCTGTCGCGTTTTCCGGCGGGCTCAGCTCCAGCTGAAACTGTATTTTTTTTGTTTTCTTTTTTAAACCTTAATAAAGGTACCGGGAGGGACACCTATGCTCTACAGACTTGGCCTCCTCGTCTGAGCAGTTCCTCTTAGGCTGTGAACCCTGTCTGAGATGCAAGCACAGTAGTCACCGATAAAAGCACGACTTAATTCACCACGCGGGTAGAGATCCGACCTCAAATCCGCCAATACAAGCTTTCGTTCGAGTTTTTATACTCTGCCTAATAGACCAACGAAGCTAAAATTTGCATAAACATGCAGCGAAACACAGAAACCGCAAACTCCGAAGGCTCCATGCATACTTCGAAAATTAGAGTAAAATATCGTACAGAGGTCGCTGCTGGGCACACATGTTACATGATGACATCCTGTTCTCACTCAAAACATTAGAATGCCTTTATAAGGCGTTTGCTTGTCCACTACAACTTGATAGAATAATTTACTTTTTAAAAGTAGCTATTCTTACAAGTAGACTTGACTCTATAAATTAAAATTAACTAGAAAAGTCACTGCTAAGGAAAAGGTATTTTTCAAATCAATATTAAAACTCTAAAAATTAAAAAAATTATAAGATAATAATAAAAGATATTAAGCAAATTTTCTGAGTGGTTTATAAATTTAATCTAAAATACTTACGTGACAAATAAAAAAAATATATATATTAAACTATATATTCTTTTTTTATGCTAATATCACTGTATCACATAGATTGCCTTAGTTATAGATAAGTTTAGTTTAATTTACTGAATATTACTTTTCAACCATTACACAAACGTAGAAATACTTTTCGTTCTTTAAAAATACATTGCAATCGCTTTGGAAGAAAGTGTTTTGCAGACTTATATCAATTTGTATATAAGCTTCTCTTTCTTCCTTAAACCGAATAAGTTCAAATGATCTTCTTTAAAATAAATACCATGCATTAAAACTAAATGAGAAACGTATTTAAACTGGAGGTGTTTTATTTTAAAGCACATATTTAAATCATATAAAATTACATCAATATTTTTTATAGGTAACGGATTGATAATTTAATCTATTTACTTCCGTATTTAAACTACCATAGTTACATTTCAGTATATGGATTTATTACTGATTTCATACTACATATTAATTTTAGCTAATGGAAAACACTCTTTGGACTGTTTAGGCTAATTTTGAAATAGAAATCAAACGGGGTCCACTTTATGTGTTTTTTGTGTAACGTTTTAGGTATGTTTCGATAAACTGAAATGAAGAATATCACGATTTTCTCTCTGTCATGTAGTGTGTTTCTTCAAATGAATGTGAAACATCCAAGAAAATTGTTATTTTTCAGTATCTCCATGTCCCATTTGTAGAGAAGATGTAGTATTTATTGAAGAATCACTTAGAAATAAGCTTCATGTTACATTTTATTAATTTGTTACACTTATCAAAACTGCCACAATGTGTAAAAGCTTTATAATGCATCGCTCCTCCTCAAGAAATAATGTCCCCACCACTCCTCTTTTGAGAAATTTGTCTAGTGTACTTCTTGCTACCTCTTGTTATGCAACCAGCAAAAGTTTACTATCATATTGATTAGTGGTTGGTTCTTTATGACTATATTTATAATTTGCTATTTGGAAATTGTGATGTTTTTATAAGTACATTTATTTCATGATACCAATCAAGCAGATTTTGGGGATTTGTTTTAAAACTGTACGTGTTAAAAAATTTTTAACTTTTTTTTTTAGTGAAATCAGCTAATAAAATACATGAAAACATCCTTAATTTGTAAAAATAAAGTTCGTCGTAAGTCTCTAGCATCTATGAAAGGGGATAACATCTTATACTTCTGTTTTAAACTAATAATTATAGACTTGTATGAAGAAATAGTATACAATTTATAATCTTTTCAAATAGCTCTTTATATAAACAGTAATGAGGAAAAGTTAACTCATACTTCGTTATTTTCCCAACAAAAAAAGTTACCATGAAAAGTTCCCATTATAAAGTTAGAGGTGGCTTCTCTGTATTTTGTTACTCTAAAAATAGAGTAAAAACACCAGTACTAAACGGTAGATAGTATAACAGAGGCTTAATGATGGTTATCTTTAAACAAGTTTATACTTAGAAAATCCTTGAAATTAGATCGCATGTCTTTAGTTCTTTAGTTGAAAATTTCTAGTCGGGATTATTTTTAAAAACGTACTCAATAATAATAAAAAACAGATAACTTTAAAGTATAATTTTTTAATGAAAAACTGTAGTTAAAAATTAAAATTGAATATGCTGCTCAAAAAGATTAAAATACTTAATTCTCTTACATATATAAAAATCGCTGTAAATAGTATTCTAAAATTAGGGATTTTTTAAAATTTGTAATATCCACCACTTTTTTCAACTAGTAATCTTTGCTTTTTTAATTGCGGAATGTCTATGTGTAATTAAAGTAAAGATTTGCTATTTCGAAAAAGGGATAGACCATTTTGAATAAATAAAAATATCCCCAATTCGGTAAGACTAGCTGCAAAAGCATTTCTCATGAAGCTTGTTGGTAGACAGCTAACCATGGCATAGATTTTTACAAAATAGTTCAAAATTTTACTGGCTCTAACGTCATAACTTGCGTAATAACCTCTGAAATAATTTCATCATCCAAAGTAAAATGGTGACCTCAAACTGCATTATTTAATGCTAGGGAGCCAGTTATGGACAGATCAGGAGAAATAAATGGATGGATAAGTGGTGTGAACGCACAAACCACCAAAGCAGCATGTGAAATCGGGGCTCTATAATTGTATAATTGTAGGCTAAAGACATGAATTGTTTAGATGCATAAAAACATAAAATTAAAATCGATACTGATATAAATGTTGGTACTGTGACTCATGAAAATATGCTCTATAGTTGAACAAAATTATCTTGTACCAATGCAATTTCTTTCATCCTTCAGGCATACAGCACACATACACCTCCAGGCTACAATGATCCTAAAGTTTATGTGGTTTTTATATGATATGGAAACAGACCATTAGATATGCATAGGAAATAGAAGTCGAATTATCTAATTACATTTTCGTCATCAAAACGCGCAGATTCTATTAACGGATGCACATGATCATCAAAATTCTTTCTTGATAATTTAGAAATCTTTCTTCATCCTATAATTAGCCCTATAAACGCATTAAAAAAGAAGAAGAATCGCTATTGCTATAAACTTTGGAACTGAGTGTTACAAAATTATGCTATAATTGTACAAATTTTTCTCTACTAATGTAATTTTATTCGTCGTTCGGGCCTACTACAAGGATCCTAAAGGTCTTGTGAATTTTATATGCTATGAGAACGAAACATTAGATATCCGTAGGAAATAGAAGTCGAATTACCTAATTACATTTTCGTCAGCAAAACTCGCTGATTCTATTATCGGACGCACATGAGAATTCAAATTTTTCCTTGAACATTTAGAAATATTTCTTCATCCTATAATTAGCCCTATAAATGCATAAAAAATGAAGAAAAATCGATATTGCTATAAACTTTGGAACTGAGTGTTACAAAACTATGCTCTATAATTGTACAAAATTATCTCTACTAATTCAATTTCATTCGTCGTTCGGGTATACTACAATGATCCTAAAGGTCCTGTGGTTTCTATATGCTATGAGAACGAACCATTAGATATGCGTAGGAAATATAAGTCGAATTAATTAATTACAGTTTTGTAATCAAAGCGTGCGGATTCTATTATCGGACGCACATGAGCATTAGAATCCTTTCTTCATCACTTAGAAATCTTTTTTCATCCGATAATTAGCCGTATATAAATGCATAAAAAAGAAAAAAAAATCGATATTGCTATAAACTTTTGGAGCTGAGTGTTACAAAACTATGCTCTATAATTGTATAAAATTATATCTACTAATGCAATTTCATTCATCCTCCCGGCATACTACAATGATCCTAAACGTCCCGTGGTTTTTGTATGCTAGGAGAACAAACCATTAGATATCCACAGGAAATATAAGTCGAATTAATTAATTACAGTTTTGTTATAAAAGCTTGCGGATTCTATTATCGGACGCACATGAGGATTAGAATTCTTTCTTCATCACTTAGAAAAAAATTTTCATCCTATAATTAGCCCTATAAACGGATAAAAAAAGAAGAAAATCGATATTGCTATAAACTTTGTAGCTGAGTGTTACAAAACTACGCTCTATAACTGTATAAAATTATCTCTTCTAATGCAATTACATTCGTCCTCCGGGCATAACCGGTCATAATCCTAAAGTTACTGTGTTTTTTATATGCTATGGGAACAAACCACTAGATATCCGTAGGAAATAGAATTGGAATTATCTAATTACATTTTCGTCATCAAAACATGCAGATTCTATTATCGGATGCACATAATCATTAGTATTCTCCCTTATTTTTTTCTACATCCAATAATTAGCCCAAAAACATCATATAAAGTCATCCGCAGGATGTAACGTTTTGTTATCCTCTGACTGTCGAAAGGAAAATTTCAATCATCCCGAAGATATCAGTTATCATGTGTATGATATCCACTGGATGTTTCTAGGATGCAGTGTTATTGTCTTGAGGGTACTCCTTCCCTGTAATACTCAAAATTTGTCGACTACCACGCTTACTTTTGTGGAGTTGAGATAGATTTTGTATGGAACATCCGGTGTCATCTCGTGTCATTTCGAGTGAGAAGATTGGTACACAAACATTTAGACAAACGTCTCGCAGTAGGCATCATGTGACCATACTTAGATTCCTGACCTTTACATCTTTAAATATGCCTTGCTTAATAAAACAAAACAATAAAACGTATTTGATAGCATTGCACTGAAATAAAACTTTAAATATTAAAAAAGCACTTTATTGTAAAATTTTAAGCACATTTTAACGTAATTTATTTTTTAAATAAAAGTAAATCTAATTGTTATTAATATCAAAATTGACTTTTAATAAAATATTCCATGCATAACATTTTAAGATCAAAAAGTAGAAAAAAAATTCTGAAATAAAATATTTAAATAGATATTTTATTCTACAAATAAAACTAAATCTTTTATTGTTATTAACATCAAAATCTACTTTTATTAAGAATATTCCATTGATCATGAAAAATATAAAGCAACCGATAAAAAAATTTTAAATAAAAAAGTTGAAAATAAAACTGAAATAGAATATTTCACCGATAAAATATTTATAAATAAAAAAGTAAAAGGAAACCGGAAATCGAATATTTTAACCAATGAAACATTTTAAAATAAAGATCTAGAAGAAAAAGTTGGGAATAAAAAGAAGACGTGGTATGCGAAATCGTGCTATCTAGACTCATATGCATCGCTCTAATCACTCAACCATCAAGTACACAGAAATTTACAGAAATCCCCCACTCGTGGACAGCCAACTGTGAGGTATAGGCTCAAAACGTCCACGAGAGGAAAAAAAAATCTGCCACTTACCGGACCACAGCCAGAAGACCGGACCCAGGAAGTAACGGGGAAAGGAAGACCCCGATCCGACCTCGCCAGATTCCCGAGAGATTCTGATAGGTATATGGTTGGTCCCCGTTCCGATGACGAAATTAAATTGAATGTGAAGACAATATATACAATATTATACAACCAACGGGGACGACCAAGCAATGCTCGGTCAACATTACCTTTGTGTTCAACTCGGTAGTTTAATCATGTATCTCGGCTCCTATTGGGAATTTCTAGAAAATTCCTTCAGATTCTGAAAACCGACTTTTCCGCCAAATGCCTTCTTCCTTGTAAGGAGTTAGTCCATGATCGTTGCCAATCATCGAGTGCTTTTTTAGTAAAGAAATGTTTGACTGTTGAAGTTGGAATTAAGAGATCTAGTTTTTCGTTATACTCATTTTTTGTTATTGCATGTTTTGCGAGAGAGTCCGCTATTTCATTGCCCACAATTCCGACGTGTGATTTTGTCCATGAAATGAAAATCAGTTTTTCAGGAATGGTTAAGGGTTTTGTAGATATTTTTGATTATGTAGTTACGCGGAATAGCCAAGTTAAGAGTTGCTAATGATGATAGATTATCTGCAATGATAAGGAGGGTATTTTAGTTTGATTTTTTGAACCAGTCTATTGCTTTTTTTATAGCATACAATTCCGCTTGGTAGATTTGATTTAGTTTATTGTGTCTTGTGGAGTGGTCATAAATAAACATTTTGTTCCTTTGTACTGTAAATGCTGAAGAGGTACCATTGTCCATTACTGAACCATCTGTATATATTATTATTTCGTGATTATTGGATATTTCTTGTGAATTTGATTCTATTATTTGTAGGTTGTTAATTTGTTAATATTCTGGGAAGTCATAGGTTTTTTCATTCTGCATCAGCTTTGAATTGTTAATTGTGTAATCTTGAGTAACTAACTGTCTGCTTCCTTTACAAACTTGATTACGGCCTAGTTCATTTCAAATTAGGATATGAATCGGTATGGTACCAGTCAATATGTTTAGTGCATCCGTTGACATACTTCTATATGTTCTGATTAGACCTAGTAGTGCAGTTTTTTGAATTGATTTTAGCTTTCTGATGCCATGGTCATTAAGATGCGGGAACCAGATATCTGAGGCATATAGAATTTATTTCAGCACTACACAATTGTACCATGTTTTAAGAATTTTAGTTTTCAGACCCCCCTCTTAAAAAAGTAAAGACGTCGATAAGCATTGATGAAGTTTAAAATTTTTGTTTTTATATGAATTAGATGATTTTGAAAAGTTAGCTTTGAATCCAGCATTAATCCTAAGTAAGATATGTTGTTCTTTATACTTATTGTTTTATAATTAATTTTGAAAATTGGGCGTTTGTTTTGCAGTAGGTTTTTGCCAAATAATATTCTATTGATTTTTCTTCAGATATGTGCAGATTTAGGTTGCCGTACAGCAACAAAATTTTAAATAATTAGGAAAATCTGTGATCTGAAGGCGGTAATGTAAGCATGGTCACTTGATGTCAGACGCTAGATATTAGTAATATTTCATGGGGCATCTGGTGTTATTTGGAATTATACATCATACATCAGACATAATGCAAGAACTTTCAGTATATGATTAGAATTATTGTAATATTCTCCAGATCTTAATCATGCATAGAAGGAGAGGCCGCGAGTGAGGGGTATAAATATATGTTTTAAGAGGTAAATTAAAAAGCCTTTATTAATCGTATCAACTCTGGTGCTAAGTAAAATCTGCCAAGAATGCAGTTTTTCAAAATTTTACGCATTCTCGAAATATTTTTATTTCATTATAAATCTTCCTATTCAACAAATTACGCCGAATATTATTTTTAAAATAATGATACAAGAGTGATTAATTTCATTTAAAAAAAGTTATTTTATTTTATTTATTTATTCAATTTAATTTAATTTTTTAAATGGAAAATATTAAATTTCCACAAATTTAATAAACATAAAAGACTCAAATACAAAAAAAAAAAAAATAAATAAAAATCAAACAGACTCAAATGTAATTTTTTGAGTATGTTTTGAAGACTCGAAAGCAATTTTAATAATAATAATAATAATAATAAAAATATTGGAAACATTAAATTTCCATATTTTTTAGGCTACAAAGAAAAATTTACGAATGTAATCGGACAGCAGATTTAAAATACACTCTCATTTCTTAGAGTAGAAAATATTTAAATTTTACTTAGACGTACAAAAACATATCATTATTAAAGCGAGAAAATGTTGTTTGTGTAAAAATAAATATTAAAATTCCCGAGACGAGCGAAGAAATTTTCTTATCCCCTTTATTTTTTTAGAGTGTGATTATGAGAGTTAGAAAAATATATGAAATGATATTTTTTGAGGAAAGAACCGTTCCTAACAGTAAAAAAAAAAAAAAAAATACATTTTAAAAAATACAAAAGTTAAAGAACCTGAGAGAGTTACGATGCAAATAAATAATAAAAAAGATCTAAGTATCCAAATTTCCATTTTAAATTAATTTTATGCTATTTTTTTGTAATTATAAAATAAGAACGGTGTCAAATTTTGACAAATATGATAGAAATGTACTGCTGAAACTGTAAAAAAAAAAAATGTTGTAAAATAAATGCATTTTGTACTACAATGAGAAAAATAAGAAACAGAATTCATGCATTCTTTAAACACAGTTTTTAAATTCCTTTTAGTTTAGTTTTTTAGTCAAAATATGACAAATATGATAGAAATGTACTGGTAAAACTGTAAAAAAAAATTGTTAAACAAAAATGCATTCTGTATTACAATGAGAAAAATAAGAAACAGGATTCATGAATTTTTAATAACAGTTCTTAAATTTTTTTAGTTATGTTTCTAAAGATAAGAAATCTGGAAAAGTTAAAAATTCAAAAACATAACGTGAAATTAGGATGTTATCTACATACAATAAAAATAATTTCTTAAAAAGTCCGTAACATGTAAAATAGTGCAATGGATTTTCAACGAATATTTTTTTCCTTCCTTATATGTAAACAAGAACAAAAGATCATGCCTCAAGCATAGATTATGTAACACTGTCCAACACTTCCAAAATAATTTTACAAATATTTAACCGTTTAATAAGTGAAAGATGATATCTAAGTAAACAAGGTCAAGGTCAAACGGGCTGGGAGGCCTACTTTTCGGCTTAAACTCAACTAGTTCTGCTCATATCTAAGTAAAGAATTTGGAAAACGCATAATATATTTAAAACTCAATTTCAAGAATTACCAACAATATTCGGAAAAATATCGGAATTCTTTTGTGAAGCCCCGAATATGATCTATATATTTGAATGTATACTACATAGAATGGTAAATTTCAGTCAATAAACAGAAATTTACTCGAGAACTTTTGAGCTGCCCTGTATATGATCTAAAAAGTACCAAGTAATATAGAATCCAAGTAGTATACACACCAAGTAATATGCAAAAATGAGTTAAATTTAAAAACGCGTTCCGTAACTTAAAACGCACTTCCAGCAATTATTGTTAACAAACAGTACCGAATTCTTCTGTGTGTCCTTGTAAATGAACGATGAATGCTATACACACAATATTATATAGTAAATCTCTTGTAATGCACCTTTGTGATATAGGGTAGTTGTGCCAGTAATGGGCACTCTTAAGGAATTTCTTTAAAAAATATTTTTTAATTAACAGTTAATATTATTATATTCCACTTTTTTTAATATTATATTAATCTATTAACATTATTTAATCAATCTCATAGTCTAATTTTCCAATGTGAATCAAAATTTAATTGTAAATAACAGAAATGTATCAAAACACCCTCTGTTCCAGTAATGGACATAATACAATGGTATAATAATGGTATAATATAATGGTATACTGTTCCAGTAATGGACACCCTACAAAAATAATTAGATAATTGTTTTATGATAGTATTTGTGTTCAGAACTTAATGAAAGGATATTGATAAAAGAAAATTTTGCAATTTAAGATAGAAATTTATTACATTAAAGGATTTATAATGTAAAGATTTAGTTTTACAATAATTAAGTTTGGTGACATTTTTTATTGCCTCTTTTTATCTAATCTTCACTCATATCAACGTCCGAATGATGTGCTGTAAAATTATGGCATTCAAATGCCAAATCTTCAATTTCCTCATCACCTTCTGATAATCCAAATCACTCAATATGCAATTTTGGAATGCATTTAAAATTATAAGCGTTCTTTTATATTAATCTATCAACATTATTTAATCAATCTCATAGTCTAATTTTCCAATGTGAATCAAAATTTAATTGTAAATAACAGAAATGTATCAAAACACCCTCTATTCCAGTAATGGACACCCTACAAAAATAATTAGATAATTATTTTATGATAGTATTTGTGTTCAGAACTTAATGAAATGATATTGATAAAAGAAAATTTTGCAATTTAAGATAGAAATTTATTACATTAAAGGATTTATAATGTAAAGATTTAGTTTTACAATAATTAAGTTTGGTGACATTTTTTATTGCCTCTTTTTATCTAATCTTCACTCATATCAACGTCCGAATGATGTGCTGTACAATTATGGCATTCAAATGCCAAATCTTCAATTTCCTCATCACCTTCTGATAATCCAAATCACTCAATATGTGATTTTGGAATGCATTTAAAATTATAAGCGTTCTTTCTTGCACTTGTCACATTCTACCCACTTCTTTGCTTTTCATCATTTAAACTATGTTTGCATTTATGACAAATAAAAAGCTGAAGATTTCCATACAAATAATAATATAACTCTAGCTTATTTTGTTATTTATTTATTATCTGTATGATAATATTCAGCTTGCATTTCATAACTCTGATCCCATTGAGATACCATTCTAAAAAATTCCAAATTTCAAATTCCTAATATTTCAAAAATCGCACATTTTTTTCATAAATCTTATTCAAAAACACAATTTTTTTTTTTTTAAATGTTATTTTTTTTAATCAAGTATATTCAATTTGCATACCAAATGAAGCCTTGGGAAATTCTCTTTAAAATGAGGGATGAAACAACTCCCTATGCCTCATAGAACCTCAGAAAATCAAAATTGAAAACATTTACGCAAGCCAAAAATTGATTTTTCAAAATTTCAAAATTAATTGTATGAAAATCTAATGAAATAAAAAAATTAAAGATATATTCTGATTTATATCATCAGAGAGAATGATTCCTGACAGTATCATTAAAATCTAAAATGGTCAGGTTGAATATTGAAATTTTTTGGTTGATTTTGGCATGGAATAACCCTATTTATTAAAAAAAAGTGCTTATTACATTCTACTAAGTAAATTTAAAGAATTAAATTTGAATTGATAGCTTTTCAGTTAAGTAAAAATATGTTATACACTACTGAAATTATACTTTCAGTATTGGCCACATAAGGGGGTGTCCATTACTGGAAAGAGACTAATTAAGCATTCTAGTAATGGACACCGGTCTTAAAATCTTAACAATAAATGAAATTTTGTAAATGGCTATTGGTATATGAAATTTAAAGTTTCATATTACTATCCAAACAATAACATGCAATTTTTGCAAGAAAATAAAGAATATATAAATTAATTAATTGAAGCCAGCTCTTAACATGTTCATTAAGATTTTCACAGAAAAAACAGTGGAAATGTGAAACATTATTTTCTGCTTCCTGATTGATTTGATTAAGCGTGTCAACAATAACCCAGATTATAAAACATGCAAGGGGGAGTTATGAAAAAAAAAAAAAAAGCAAAATTTTTATTGGTTATTTTTTTATAAACCAAAAACATTCGGGGGGTGTCCATTACTGGAAGGGTGTCCATTACTGGCATATCTACCCTATATCAATTTCAATATGTTTGAAATATTAAAACATTATTAAAATCAACTGCAAACGATTTTTCTCTGTATGCCTTAATGAAATGGAATTGTTTTGAGAGCCCCTGTAAAGGAACTATAAATGATCTATAGTAAGCCTCTTTTAGTGCACGTCAGTGATAAATATCAGTTTCAATAGGTTTGAAATTTTGTAACATCATCAAAATAAACCACAAATGATTTTTATCCATAGACCGTAATGAAACAGAATTTTTTTAATGTCCCTGAAAAAAACTATGTGCGTAACAGACTTCATTTTCAATACCGAACAGGCCATAGTAAACCTCAATAACATATATCAATTGCATGACAATTTGAATATATTTTCTTGAGTTAGAGCACGGACAGACAGACAAACCGAAGTCATAAGCACTTTTCAACTCTGTTGGAAAGTGCTTATCCATTTCGAATAAAATGTGATAAGCGCATATCACATCATTGACAACATTTAAATTGCAGGCTTTTACATCAGCAAGCAAACGATAAAAAAACAAAAAAGAAAAATGATGACTCCGAACATCGATTATGATACACTTTTCAACTAATTCATAATACATTAACAAAATTTAATAAAGCAAAAAAGAATATTTAAATAAACAATTTGAAAAAAACTCAGCATATATCTAAGAATATACTCGTACTTAGATGCTTCAACACAGAGAAACAGATTTAGGCACGTACAAAGGGGCGCAGCCTTGGTGAGAGAGTACCACTATTTTCAATTAGTAATTACCGCTTCATTTAAACAGAGAATTTTTGTTATAATTAAGGGAAAATTAATATTTGGATATACAGGGCAATGTGAGTCCCATCTCCTAAAATTAGTTAGTGACCACTCAGACGCAGTGACACAGTTACCACTCAGACGCAGTGACACAGTTACCACTCAGACGCAGTGACATAGTTACCACTCTGACTAAGTGACTAAGTCAGACAGTTACAACTCTAACAGTTTATGCAATATACATAACCACATATAGTAACGACTTTCAATACATTAAACGTACATCATATACAGGGGGAATCTAAACTCTTGGGCAAAATTTTAAGCGGTGATAGTACACATCAAGACAAACAATATTAAATAGGAAACTAAGGATTCCAAACGTCTTCCGAAGGAGATAGGCGCCATTAAAATTTAGGGTCCAAAATTTCAAATGATTATAAAAAATGGAAAAATTGGTAGATTCGTTTGCGGTTTTCACTAAAACTATGCTTTATGTCAGTATTTTCTTAAAAATAAATCTTAAAGATAAAGTTCAAAAAATGCTGATAGAGAGCGCGTCAACTGGCGACTTTGGAGTAACGAAAAACTATATTTACCCTTATTTTTTGTATCTTATCAAATGCTTTCAAAAGCTTAGACTTAAACTTAAATTTTGAGCTCAAAATCTGAATCGTTGGGAGTGATTAAGTAGCGCAAACTGAATTGCGTTCAGGAGTTGAAATTTGAAACACCCCCCCCCCCCCCAACTCCTGCACACAGTTCAGTTATTCCCGATCTTGGTGTCGTAGACAAGGCAGAAACAGTATGAGTTGTAATTTTCCAACTGGACGAAAAATGTCCGGGCCAGGATTCGAACCTGGGATCTCTCGAAGCTGCCATGCTCTATCTCGGTTTAATCTAGAGGGCATAACTCATCCAGTTCATGCCCTCCAGATTCAACCGGGATAGCTCAGTTGGTAGAGCATGGCAGCTTCAGTCAAGAGATCGCAGGTTCGAATCCTGGCCCGGACATTTTTCGTGCAGTTGGAAAATTACAACTCATATGATTTCTTTACCAATTTGAATAATTGTGTTAAAATTAATCTTGACAGAAACTACTACCCCCTACACGTAAAATAAACGATAGAGTAATGACAAAATTAAACAGAAAACTTATTCATAACAGACATGAGCAATTTCTCCGCGCAAAATAAAAAGAAACAATTTGATGTATGCATGTAATGCGCAATATGAATTAAGGTTGACACGTAAGAAATGGTACACGCATGATGTTCATGAGGAATCACAAAAACTGCTCGAAAGAGTGCCCACCAGCAACGATGCAGGCCTCACGCCGCCAGCGGAGGGAGTTGCAAACATTAGTGAATAATGCATCTCCCGGATATCGCTCACTACGACAGCAATCCTGGCAACCAAGTCCTCGTCGGAGTCGACGGTAAAAAATAGTTGTTCATTACTCCAAAGTCTAAAGCGTTCTCTATCGGCATTTTTGAACTTTATCTTTAAAAATTATTTTTTAAATAATTTTTTTATTTAATTTTGTCATCCCTCTATCGTTTATTTTACGGGTAGGGAGTAGTAGTTTCTGCCTGATCTACGACACCAAGATCGGGAATAACAGAACTGTGTTCAGGGGGGGGGGGTGTTCAAATTTCAACTCCTGAACACAGTTCAGTTTGCGCTACTTAACCACTCTCAAGGGTTCAGATTTTGAGCTCAAAATTTAAATTTAAGTCTAAGCTTTTGAAAGCATTTAATCAGATACAAAAAATAACGCTAAAAAATAGTTGTTCGTTACTCCAAAGTCTAAAGCGCCCTCTATCGACATTTTTAAAAGTTTTACTTTAAAATTTATTTTTAAGAAAATACTGACATAAAAAATAGTTTTAGCAAAAACCGCAAACGAATCGACCAACTTTTCCGTTTTTTATAATTATTTGAAATTTTGGACCCTAAACTTTAATGGCGCATTTTTCCTTCGGAAGACGTTTGGGACCCTTAGTTTTCTATTTAATATTGTTTGTCTTGATGTGTACTATCACCCCTTAAAGTTTTGCCCAAGAGTTTAGATTCACCCTGTATACATGCTGTAGAACAGAGGGCCAGATTAAGGCGTGGACACACGGGGCATAGAACAGAGTGCCAGTAATCGTCGAGCGAATAGTAATCGTCGCTTCATTCAAACACGGGATTTCTGTAATGAAGGAGGCAAAAATTACTATTAGGAAATAGCGGGGAATGTCAGTCTCTTAAAATTACTTAGTTGGGCCCTGACAGCTCATTTACATACAGTAACTTTCAATACATACAACATACATCATACTCACAAATCCTATAAAAATTACATATGATAATTTTTACAACGCTTTCTCAAGAAATGAAAGCAAAATTGACCACTCAGTGCGAACGAGAAACATTTTAAATAAGAACCCTTTTACAATCCGTATAAAGCTTAATAAATATATATATTTAAATTAAAGTCTTCAGGTAATAGGAATGGGTGTCTTCTAAATGTTGGCAAAAACGCTTTTTCAACAAGCGAAAATTATTACAGTGAGCCTGCCCTAATAACGCATTTTCGTTGCATACGAACGGCAGAAAACACTACGCTTGATCCTTTTCTGTATCAACAGCAAACGGTTTGGATGTGATGTATTTTGGCTAGTTTCCTTGCAATAGAAATGTCACAGGTTTCACACGTAAAAATACAAACTGTTTATTGCATGGCTAACAAATATTTCCAGATTCTCACAAGTTTAGACTTGTAATTTCTTTAACTTACCCTTCATCTCGCCATCTCCTTTTTACACCGTATTTTGCGTTCATGCAATTTTCTACGTCATTCTAAATAGGTTAGGGGCTGCTCTTCTTTTAGAGATACGTCATACACACCGACGCGAGGCTAACGAAAAAGAAAGGCTACCGCGGTGCTTTACGCGAATCTTTTTTTACAGTCCGCCGGAATCATGTGATGCTCGAATGCACCAATGCAGGTGTACGAAAAGAGAATCACGTCACTCAAGCGGTCTGTAAAAAAACTTAACTGGAATGCACAACGGTAGCCTGTCTTTTTCGTTAGCCTCGCACCGACGATACATAGCTCAGCTTTTTCCTCGGTCTTTTCCGTTGGCCGTAAGCTATATTGCTTACTTCCTTTCTTGTATTCGCATGCAGTTTTTTTATAATATTTTTAAGCTATACACTAAATTTGGAGTTTTAGAAACACTGAAACAACTGTCTTCTTTCTACATTTAAAATTATCTCGTATTTTTTAACACGTTATTTTCTTCTGTCATTACAGGAAGAAAGTAATGGATATATGGAAATTTACTATTTCCGGTTTTTGAAGGATTAATATATTTTAGATGGTCTTGAACACGATTTGTCTGTTTTCAGAAAATGTCTGTGCATGAGTCTGTTGAGTCTGTCTGAATGTATCTGACGCAAATTTTGTGGTAGCTCTATCTCAAGAACTAATGCACAGAATTTAATCAAATTTGAGATTCAGTTAGGCTTTGACATAAATTGGATATTATTTATTTTTGACGTAAATTGCTCAACAGGTGGTGCTACTATGTTGTATTTTTAATGA
The DNA here is from genome assembly GCA_963931845.1 of Maratus michaelseni. NCBI lineage: Eukaryota > Metazoa > Arthropoda > Arachnida > Araneae > Salticidae > Maratus > Maratus michaelseni. Next base: position 58,304,494 of record OZ007588.1, on the reverse strand, counting down.
TTTCCGCGATAGCTGTATCTCAAGAACTAATGGACGGAATTTCATCAAACGTGTCATATTCTCTTATACCTTGACATAAATAGACACTTAATAGTATTTGGTGTAAATCGCCCAACAGATGGTGCTGCCTGTTCTTCACTTTTCACGATTTCCACCATAACAATATCTCAAGATTTAATGCCCGGAATTTCATCAAACTTCATACCCTGTTAGAATTTGACATAAATAGATGCTAATTCGGTTTTTGGGTGTAAATCTCTCAACAGGTGACACTGCTATGCTTCATTTTTCACGATTTCCGCCATAGCTATATCTCAAGTAATGCACGGAATTTCACCAAATTTCATAGTCTATCAGACCTTGACATAAATAGATCCTTATTAGGTTTGGGTGTATACCGCACAACAGGTGTCGCTGCTATTCGTTGATTTTCACTATTTCAACAATAGCTATATCTCAAGAACGATATATTGCCATTTAATTTAGGTTGTAGACGATTTGATTATATAAAAGAAAGTTTTGTGATAGCCTCAACATACTAGTTTATTTGTATTTTAATACATTGGCAGAAAGGTCCATCCATTTTTGAAAAATAAAAATGCATTTAAAAAATTATATAATTCTTCCGGCTTATATAGCTCAAATAATTATTATTTTATTTTATGCGCATAAAATAATGCATTCCGCTGCATATTAATGTTATGTTTTCCCCCTGATTTTCGTTTATCATAATTTCCCATTTGCTTGAAATAATAATTATTACTCTTGGAAATAACGACACCTAATTGCTTTTCCGTTATATATTTTTATTATTTCATACTCCGTTTTGATGTATCCTTAAATATTTCCACAAATATGATTTATTTTTCTAAATTGAAACCCATTCCACCATATTAAAAAAAAATAATAAAAACTCTGCTTGCATATTCATTTAAAGATTATTTTGATCGAACTTTTATAAAGAAAGGGAAAGGGAAAAAAATCTCATTCATTTTTCCACGGTTTAATTAACGAGAAATTAATTGGAAATTGCATTTATTAATTTTATTAACAACCTTAAAAGATGTATAATTAGTTCTCCGTACGATTTGTGGTTAATTAGAGACGAGAAAATAAGTCGAAAGTTATCATTCGAGTTCATTATCTAACTTAAGATCCTATTTAAGATTAAAAGTAAGATACTTAACTTAAGATTATTATTAACACATGGTATATGCGAGTCATGTTTTGAAAATGAACACGATATTTATTTGCGCAAATGTAGCTATAAGTTGAAATCTTCTCACAACCCTTCGGAACAGTGATTACAGTCTGCTAATATTTTTAAAAATTAGATTTTTACCATATTTATTTGAAATAGTAATATTTGCCACAGATGGGTAGAGACAGAAATGGCTCTTTCTTTACGTAAGATAAGTTTCATTTTCAATTTCCATTGGCTAACTTTTTGCGAGTTTTTAAGACTACCTTAAGGCAATCTTAGCAAGCAGTTTGTTTAAAATTCTGTTCTAAGCAATTTCTGAATGAGTGAATAGTAGCTCAGTGGAATGTCGTTTGTATCCAGTTATATGAACCCGAGTTCGGATAAAAACAGTGGAACGGTTGAAATGCAACAAGTTTCTATTTTTATATTTAATTCCGTTATAAAAATAATTTCGAACAATATTAGAAATTTATGAAATGTGATTTTTAATATTCGATATAGTGATCGCGGTAATTAAAATTTTATTTATATGCGCATAAAATAAAACTAAATAATGGGAATCAATGCTTTTCATTTTCTCTGATCATAATTTTACATATATTTCTCATTTGCTTGAAAGATTAAATGATATACTAGAAAATTAGAAAACCTTATTGCATTTGAAGCACATTTCAATTATAACTCCAGACTTAATATTGATGCATTCTTTAATATCAATACAAATATTTATCATATATTCTAATACGAGCAAATCTTGTGTATATATATATATATATATAATCCAGCAAAAACATGATTTTGGCCTGAACCAGCACCATCCCCCTCACCAGAAACAAGACAACACAAGAAAACACAGTAGAAAATATATGTAAAAATAATCAGAAACAGAAACAAGCTGCGGCCTCATCAGCAGTGAGTAAATTCAAAGGCAGCCAAGCATCCGAACAAAAATATTAACAGTTAGTGGCAGTGGGTTTCGGCCAGAGCGCTGCGTAGCAAAAATTCAAAATGTACAGAAACATATTTGAATACTACTTAACAGACGCTCCCCCCACCGTACCCTACTCCACAATATTAAGCGAATGCTGTACCAAATGTCTCTTTGAAAATACACACAACCAATTCAGCCACGTTGCCACAATTAAAAAAGTAAAACACGATAAACAAACCATCTTGACTCTTACCTTAATTTAGATTGCCATTGTAAGAATTATGAAAATTTAACTTTCTTGGATAGCAATAGTCAGAACATTGTAACTGGAAATCTGAACATTATTGCTAACGTATACCTCCGTAATTTAATGAATTTTGGTACTAAGTATCGTATTAATAAAATATTAAATCAAAAGAGATCATTGGAAATATTTAAAGCTGATTTGAACACTTTTATTTTAAATTTAAGTTACCAATATAATAAACCAATCCCCCTTTTTACTGATTGGAAACTTCATATATTAAATGATTTTAAATCTTTTCAAAATAGTTTTATTAATGACTAGCAAGCTACGTCCGCTACGCTGGTCAATTTCTTATAACGAACTTTTAATCCAACAAAATATTGACATTTCATAATTCACTTTTATATTTTAACAGAATAATAAGGCTATTATAATTTGTGACTCGTGCCATAGCCAATATACACGCCAGGACACGTCGCCCTTATCATTATCTTTTTACGCATGAAGGTTTCGCTATGGTACTCCATTGTGAAAGTTGGTAATTTTTCAAATTCAATATTTGAAAAATGGCATAATCATTAGATTTGAAATTTATATCAAGAAAAATACAATTTATTACCTTTCAAACGCAGTTTGCCTAACATTTTTCTGCCAAATACTTTTCGAGCTACTATTTTTTTTCAGTAACTTCAAATGTTTCATTTTCCGAGATTAATCTGTGGCAACAATTAGCGAAAAACCCAGTCGTCAGAAACGCATAGTTTTTTATTAAAGAGGCTGTTGCAGCAGGGACTGTCACCAAGAATTTGCCACCATCACTTTTGAAATCGGTTCGGTAGTTCTAGAGATTCCATAGAAATTGTGAATTAGAATGTTTTTAGAACGCTTTTCGCTCATTTCACCCTTTTAAATTTCGATTTTTTTTTAAAGTTTGTTTTTAGAGAGTATTTACATCTTATAAGTAACTAAAATGCCAAATTTCATATTTCTAGCTCCTTCAGTATAAAAAAATCGCAATTTTAGAACGTTTTTCGCTCCTGCACCCCCCCCTCTGGGTTAGTGACACTGGCATAAAATATAGCCTATATTGGAGCAGGGGTTGTCACCATCAATTTGCCACCATCACTTTTGAAATCGGTTCGGTAGTTCTAGAGATTCCATACAAATTGTAATTTAGAATGTTTTTAGAACGCTTTTCGCTCATTTCACCCTTTTAAATTTCGATTTTTTTTAATTTTGTTCTTACAGAGCATTTACATCTTATAAGTAACTACAACGCCAAATTTCAAATAGGTTCGGTAGTTCTAGAGATTCCATAGAAATTGTAATTTAGAATGTTTTTAGAACGCTTTTCGCTCATTTCACCCTTTTAAATTTCGAATTTTTTTAAATTTTGTTCTTAGAGAGCATTTACATCTTATAAGTAACTACAACGCCAAATTTCAAATCGGTTCGGTAGTTCTAGAGATTCCATAGAAATTGTAATTTAGAATGTTTTTAGAACGCTTTTCGCTCATTTCAACCTTTTAAATTTCGATTTTTTTTTATTTTGTTCTTAGAGAGCATTTTCATCTTATAAGTAACTACAACGCCAAATTTCAAATCGGTTCGGTAGTTCTAGAGATTCCATAGAAATTGTAATTTAGAATGTTTTTCGCTCATTTCACCCTTTTAAATTTCGAATTTTTTTTTTTTGTTTTGTTCTTAGAGAGCATTTACATCTTATAAGTAACTACAACGCTTCAAATTTCTAGCTGCTTCAGTATAGAAAAGATCGCAATTTTAGAACGTTTTTCGCTCCTGCACCCCCCTGGGGTAGTGGCACCGACATAAAATATAGTCTATGTTGGAGCAGGGGTTGTCACCATCAATTTGCCATCATCACTTTTGAAATCGGTTCGGTAGTTCCAGAGATTACCCCCTACAAACAAACAAACAAACAAACAAACAAACAAACAAACAATCTTTACTCCTTTATAATATTAGTATAGATTCTGCATATATATATCATAATCTCAATGCGGAAATTAGAAATGAAATAACAAAGTTGAAAGAAATTTTTGTTTTTTGTCCAGTCGATAAGGCTGCTGGTAATTTTGAAATTATTTGAAAAAAATATGCTGAAATGCTGAATGCAGAGCTGAATAATAGTTTAACCTACAAAATGTATAACTCTTCAGTACAAACTCTTATTAAAAAGCATCTGGCATTTTCTAAACAAACTAAGATTTCTTTTCCTTGCAATAAAAACTTATCATTTCCATTTTTATTTATTTCCCCCAAATTTCATAAAATACCGGTTAAATACAGGTTTATATGCAGTAGTGTCAATAGTATTGTTAATAACTTTAATAAGAAATTCGAAGAGCTGCTTAAAAAAGTTTTAAACATGTTAAAATACATATATAAAGATACTAACTGCTTTTGGATAATTTCGAATAGTTATGAAATTGCAAAGAAAATAAAAAGTGATAATATACATTCCATTCCATCCAAACTTATGATTTCGAAAATTTATTTACATATATCCCTATTAATAGCTTAAAGGAAGCACTTTTAAAAACAGCTGAATTGGTTTTAGATGTAATGGATTTTAACTCTACTTTATTTTTCAAATTATGTCATTTCTGTCTTTGTAACAATTATGTTTATACAGGTTCCAAAATATACTCGCAAATCAATGGTATCGGGATGGGTACGAGTTATTCATCTACGGCCGCTAATTTATTTTTATTTTATTATGAGTTTCAATATATTATCAATACAGCTGATGTTCGATTTATTGCATACACATACATAGATGATTTAATTGTTTTAAATGTCGATGAAGAATTTGGGGTGATTTCTCAAGTAATTTACCCTGACTCTTTAGTATTAAAGAAAACTAATCATGATAATAAGTTCGCTAATTATCTTGATCTAAAAATTTTGATTAAAAATGGATTACAAATTTCAGTTTTTGATAAGCGTACCAGTTTTCCGTTTAATGTAAATCTATTAATTCATTGGTCTTCAAATATTCACAAACGTATATATATAAATATTATAGTTGGTCAAATTTACCGTTTTTACAGAATTTGTTCAAATAAAAACCTGTTTAATAAGGAACTATTTTATTTTATTAGTCATTTATATTATAAAAACAATATCCCTCTAAAATTTATCAAAAAATATTCAGATTTTGCAGACTGCCTCCATTATTGATAGATTGCTTACATTCAACAGTAAATGACTCGTAATTCCTAAAGCCTGAAAAGGACGGTTTTATGATGATGGCTGGGTTTGTTGGCATCCGACCTGGAACGAATCTGGGTTGTGTACTGAATGATGGATTTGGTTTGTTTATCGTGTTTTACTTTTTTAATTGTGGCAACGTGGCTGAATTGGTTGTGTGTATTTTCGAAGATACATTTGGTACAGCATTCGCTTAATATTGTGGAGTAGAGTACGGTGGGGGAGGGGGGGCGTCTGTTAAGTAGTATTCAAATATGTTTCTGTACATTTTGAATTTTTGCTACGCAGCGCTCTGGCCGAAACCCACTGCCACTAATTGTTAATCTTTTTGTTCGGATGCTTGGCTGCCTTTGAATTTACCCACTGCTGATGAGGCCGCAGCTTGTTTCTGTTTCTGATTTTTTTTACATATATTTTCTACTGTGTTTTCTTGTGTTGTCTTGTTTCTGGTGAGGGGGGTGGTGCTGGTTCAGGCTAAAATCATTTTTTGCTGGATTATATTGAATTTGTGTGTTCTAATATGCAGCTTCTGGCGCTGTGCACACAAATATATAGTTGTTTTGTTTATGATGTGATGGTTACTGCTTATATATATATATATATATATATATATATATATATATATATATATATATATATATATATATATATAATGCAAATTTTACTTTAAAAACGGCTCTAGTGATTTTGACTAAATTTTGTATCCTAACGTTTTGGGGCTCCAGAAAACCATTTTGCTAGATTACATGTTCGATAAAATTCGATTAGTAGGTCATTATGGGTCAGGGTCAAGCTAATTGTATCTAAAAAACGGTTCAAACGATTTTGACTAAATTTTGTATTCTACCATTTTCGAGCACAAGAAAACTATTAGGTTGGGTCACATATTCGACAACTTTCGATTAGTGGGTCATTTGTGGGTCACTGTGGGTCATTATGGGTCAAGCTAATTTTATCTAAAAAACGGCTCAGACTATTTAGAATAAATTTTGCATCCTATGGTTTTCGGGCACGAGACTGGGCTAGGTCACGTGTTCGAGAAAATTGGATTAGTGGGTCATTTTCGTCATGAGTCATTATGGGTTAAGCTATTTTTATCTTAAAAATGGCTCAGACGATTTTAACTAATTTTTGTATCTTGCAGTTTTAAGGAACGAGAAGACTTTTGGTCTAGGTCACATGTTCGAGAAAATCCGATTAGTGGGTCATTTTTGTGTCACTGTGGATCAAGCTAATTGTATCTAAAAGACGGCTCAGAGTATTTTGAGTAAATTGTATATCCTACGGGTTTCGGGCACGAGAAGACAATTGGACATGGTCACATGTTCGAGAAAATTTTATTAGTGGGCAATTTTTATTATGGGACATTATGGGTCAAGCTATTTTTATAAAATAAAAGGCATTATAGTAATAATGCAGAGAGAAAAATATACCGAGTTGAACGCAAAGCTAATTTTGACAGAGCGTAGCTCGGTCTTCTCTGCTTGTTTTTTTTTCTAAATGAAAACTCGTACCATTATCTTTAGAAATAAACGTTATTTCCTTTATTATAAAAATATTAATTTGCTCGACGAAAGGCCCCGTGCGAGGATTTCGCACTGCACTCTAATATTTTTCAACAGTAGTATCTAATATATTTTTCATGCAGGTTTACTATTATATTTTTCATGCAGTAAACAATTTATGGTAAAAATATCTGCAAAGAACAATAGTAAGAATATCATTCCAATTATTTCAACAATGTTACAGTCAAAACTAATCGCAGATAGTAAAAGACACACGCCATAAAAAAAATAATAATAACAATCGTATTTTAACTCCGTTAGAGGATGACGTCATCCGCATCGGGAAAGACATGGGGCAGAGAAAAATAAATTGTATACCTATAAAATAGAATTTAATCTAATATAACAAAACATGCCTTTTAGTCTACACGTGAAATACCACTGCTTCAATCGATCCATTCCCATTTTTCCTCCTAAACATTTCGATTTCGCTTTTACTTTTTAATCATAAATATAAAATAAACTCGTGCGCAGGCATCACACTTTATCTTTTTTTGCGCTAGTTATTTATTTTTTTTATAATAATTGCTGAGTAAAGATATAATGCAATATATTATTTTCGTGGCAACATTGATTTGAGAAAAACCTTTCATTTCATTTATAAAAACAATGCTGATTTAATTTTTAATAAAAAAACATTTTTTAACAAAATGTAAGGGTACTATGTCAGAAGCCGGTTCAAGAACCTTTCGAATGATGCCTCATGTATTATTGTGCGCTTTGTAAATGCATGGAAAAATGGATTTGACAACAGAAATAATATATATGATATATTATTTTTTCAGATTTTAATTAACCAGAATGTGGATTTTCCTTTATTCAGTTTATTAACAACGGTAAAAATGAGTAATTAGTCCTGCATATGATTTATGGTCAATTAGGGACGATAAAATAAGTCGAAAAGTATTATACAAGTTCATTATCTAACTTCAGAACTTTATTAACAGAAAGTATTGACATTTGCATTTACACAGTTGCAAACCTTTCGTGTTTTTTTAAAATCAAAAATACGTATTTTCAACCCGATTTTTCTGAAATTAAAATAGTAATTTCTATCTCTGTAGCAAAAATTTTATTTATTACACAAAATTTCTGGTTGATTATTAAAAAAAGGGGAAGGTTTGCAGCAATATTGTTTCAATGATTTGTTTCAAGCAATTTATCGACACTGTAAAAAAAAGACAAATGTTTTTAATTTTGGGAAAATTTAATATACGAGAGTGGGTTTGATAAGTTCTCAGCCTGACAGTGAAATAACAAGATCTTTGACATAATTTCATATTATTTTTATACATTTAAGGCACACTCTTGTGTGCGAATTCTTTAGTGCAGCCCTGTACGAGGGTGGTTCGAAAAGTTCTCAGCCTGACAAAGAAAATAAAATATTTTTGACGCTATTTCATTTCATTTTTCAACTTTCATCCCAATACATTTCAGAAGACTCTTGAAAAATGTTAATTCTTTGGCGTTTCTGGTCGACATTCAACAAACGCGGGACGCATCGAGCGGAAAGCTTTTTCATACCCAAAACATGGTGCAAAATGTAGTGGATACGGTCTATTTTGAAAATATTTCATTTTATTTTTCAACTTTCATCCCAATACATTTCAGAAGACTCTTGAGAAATGTTAATTCTTTGGCGTTTCTGGTCAACGTTCCACAAACGCGGGACGCATCGAGCGGAAAGCTTTTTCATACCCAAAACATAGTGTAAAATGTAGTGGATACGGTCTATAGAGATGTTTGCAATGCCAGCAAGTTCGCGTATTTTCAATCGGCGATCATTCAATACGGCATTGTGAATTTTTGAGACAATTTCGTTGGTCGTAGCGGTTTTTGGGCATCCTGAGCATTCATCATCGTGAATTGATTTCCTATCCTGGTTAAAATCAGCAGCCTACTATTTTATCGTCGAATATGAAGGACAAGAATCCTTTAAAGTGAAATGTAACTCTTTTTGTATGTCCGTGTGGGTTAAACCTTTTTTAACAAATCATTTTGTGACAGCTCGATCTTCAATTTTTTGAAGATATCAAGACTTGTTTATTTTACTTTATCACCCAGCAATAACCAATACACTCACGTGTCTGAAACTCGGCAACATGTCATCCAAAGGATCATACTTTACAAACATCATTGTCAGTTGGTCATACTTGTTCCATCTCTGTGTCAGGCCTAGAACTGATCAAACTAAACTCGTATAACCATGACGAAAATATACAATAACCTCATCTGAATTACCCAGGATTCTGTGTATATATTACTACACATTTATACAACGCTAAAATTTAGTTCAGTTAAGAAACGCGTAGCACAGTTATACATTAACCTCCTCCGAGTTACCCACGGTTTCGAAAAGCGTTGTTTATCTTTAGAAATCTCAGCCAAAAAAAAATATTTTCGAGATTTAATAACGCATTTATAAAAAACAAAGTTTAGTTTGCTGTCACTGATTTTCGGGAACGTTTCTGAGAAGTTTTCTTAGTGTAATCAGTTTTCAAAATATAGATTTTTCGAATGCTATACAGTCTCAAGTAAACAATTTCATGTTCAACAAACGTGTTTTACAGTCAAGCATAATGGATTAGCAGAATTATCCTTAACATTAAAATTAATGCTACTTAATTTCGCTTGCATACATAAATTCAGTTACGCAGCTGGAAATGTTTAACTGAGAGTGGATAACATCCTAAAAAATTATATTCCAATTTGGGAAAACTGATTAATACACTATAAAAACTCCTCGAAACGTTCCGAAACAAACTTTGTTTTCTTTAAATCTCAAAAATATATTGGATTTTGAAGTTTCTAAAGATAATAAAGAACACTTTTCGTAATCGTGGGTAACTCAGAGGACGTTATTATATATTTTCCATCGGGGTTATATTATATTTCCCTACATTTAGAAATATTTGTATATTTTCACTGTGTAAAAAGGAATATTGTAGGTAGACAGGGCTTTACAAATTTGATAAAATCTGGCAGTCAGCATCAAATTCTAGTCTCCAATAAAAAATATTTACCCCCCTCCCCTCTTTCCATATTATTAATTTTCAAAAAACAAAAAACAAAAACAATATGAATTAATCGAAAAAAAAAAAGAACATACTTTAGAATTACTAGTTACATACTTTAGAATAGTACACAATTTAGAAAGATAATATCTAAGTTTTATAAAAATACAAAATTACGTAGCTCTCAAAAAAGAAAAAGAAATATTTTAAAGGCTGAATTAAGCGCCGTGTTCGAAAATGCTGATTGCTGAATGCTTCAAATGTCCAGATGGTAGAGTGCTACGAAATCTATATTTGATGATGGGGGCATCGATAAAATAATGAAGCAGGAGAACAATTTTTTGCCTATTTTCGTATGGAAGTTAGTCAAATTACTCTGATTTTATTATTTTAATATTGGCAGTTGATGAACTTATTTGTGCCAAATAAAAAGTAAAAGTAAAAAAAAAAAGAAAATATATATTTTTAATATAGTTTCTAAGTTTATTTCTTAATATTAGGTGGACAGAAAAATTACCGTTAATGTTCATTTCTTAGGACAATTTTTGTTAGGAAAAAAAAAAAAAAAACAGAAAGAAAAGAAAAAGCTGCCGCCAGTTAAAAAACTTGGTCACCAGATTTAAAAAAAAAAAAAAAAAAAAAAAAAAAAACGGAAAATATAATAAGGTATAAATTTTCTCAAGAACAATAAGTTGAATAAAAAAAAAGAAAAAGAAAAAAGAAAAGGAAGAAACTGTGTGCCCTTGAACTCTGATGCAATATATATATTCATTAAGTTACATTTTATTAGAATTATGGTTTAGTTAAATTTTCAAATCAACATTTTGTAGACACGTGTGAACTTTTCTTAAGAAGGAGAAATGTACTTTTGACAAATCTTTCAATGAGAAATGTATATAATGCAATTACGCAAATTCTACTGCAATGGACGGAAGCGAAAAGTTAATATCTGTAACATTCGTCAAGTTTCAAGTATAGGTCTTTGCGTTACCGAATATTTTTCAAAATGTTTTTCATTATTCATAATCAAGACGCACAGAAAAATTCCAAATGTTCTTCTTAATTTCAATTTCAAAAGCTAAATTGCTAAGAATTTTTTTTTTTTTGGTAAAAGAATTTATTAATAATGGACCTTTATTAATAAAATGGAAGTTAGTCAATTTAGGAATTTAAATGGACCTTAATATTACCTTTGATTTATCTTATGTCAATACGTAAATTTCATGCACTATTTTTTTTATAGCAATTATTATGTTAAAAAAAAAAAAAAAGATTTTTGGTAAAAAATAAGGCTTTTCTGTATAGACAGTTTTTTTTTATTACCTTTGTTTTATCTTATGCCGATACGTAAATTTCATGCACTATTTTTTTATAGCAATTATTATGTTCTCAAAAATAATGGTTTATCTTATAAAATTAACTAATAAAATAAAATTACAAAAATAATTATAGTACGACTCTAAAGATATTAATATCTTTTGAAATTATTTTTCTTATTTTTTAATAAAAAATGCAACCCATAAAACATTACATTACATATCAATGATTCTAGTTTAGGGGGGAAAATATTTATTGGTCACTTTATCTAACGAAGATTGATTTTTAATGGAAAAAAATCATCAAGGTATAAAATTTGCATGTTACGTAAAAGTTTTTTTTTTCTTAAAGGAAAAAGAAAAAAAAATAGCAAGATATTAAACTTTTATATTCAGCTCAGAAAAGTATGAAACAATAGGAAAAAAAAATAATAATCTGTTTATCGTTGTAGAAAACATTCAATCTAATAATAATTGTAAGAAATAAATATTAAGAAAATAATTGCTTTTCTCTTTTATTATAGTAAAATTACAAATCATTCAAGGAAAAAATAGCCTTGAGTGAATATGAAAATAATTAATCTGATGAATAAAGCACATTTAAATGAATGAGAATTTTTTTTTCTTAGAAATAAAAGTAAATATAAATAAAAAAAGTATTGTTTTTTTTTTTAAATAATTTTTTATAAGCATTCAATGTTTATCTTGAAAACCACGCCTCAATTCATGACTGCAATTTAGGATTTTTCCAGAAAGTTTACATTACAATCCATTAATTTGACGTGGATACCAAACACGATTAAGGAAAACTCGCTGCTTTTTTCTTTTTCGCTAGGCAGAAAGCGTGAACTAATGAATGCACTAATATATATATATATATATATATATACGGCAACAGGAAATACAGTATTCGAATGTGCCAATCCCAAAATTTTCTTCCAAATCACACAGGTTTCGCATACACTAAATACGAATCAGCACTGTTTACGCCGATAACTCATTTAATATTTATCACTACAAAAGAAAAAAAAAACACACAATCTCTAAATAAAATAACTTACTAGCGGACTGTAACTCTTTTAATTTCTCACAACACTAAATAAAATGGTCAAGAGCCGAGATTTACACAACTTCTCTGATCGGCATCTCGAACCCAACTCACAATCACATTTTTTTTAAACATTTTACATAGACGGCGCTTCTAGCGGCAACATACCGCCGGGCCTTGAATGTTGCTAACATTCAATAATATAAATGCAATATAATTCAAACACAATCTCTAAGTGAAAAATACAATCTCAAAAAACATAACTTCTTCTCAAAAATACTACACTAAATAAAATACTAAATTTACAAATATAAACACAAGAATGTAATACACTGCAGTAAAATATATAGTTTAATAAAACAAATGTATGAATTTAAGTAGTTAATAAACCATCATTCACATATGGCAAAACAACAATTTTTGTGACTGGCCTTTTATATGTGCCATTTTTATCTTTCAAGATGCAACTCTTATGATATTGTCTTGGCCTGGATGGATTTTAATAATTCGGGCCAAATGCCATTTTAAAGAGCAATAATTATCAGAATTTTTTACTAATACTAAATCTCCCTCTTTTATCTTTACCCTTCCCTTGTACGATTTAGGTCTATTTCAAAACGAAAGGCTTTTGTAGTAAAGCAAACAAATACACAAATAAATACTTTTTTTACCTGTTTACTTCTACCTACGAAGTTTTTTACTTCAAAGGGACCACAGTAGTCCAATCCAGTACGCATAAATGCTCTGGCCATTGTTACTCTAGAAGCTGGCAAATCAGCCATTTGTTGCTCTGAATTCTTAGAATTTACCTTTTTGCAAGTCATACAATTGAAAAGGATTTTACGAACTATATTTCTAGCAGATAAGATCCAAAATTTGTTTCGGATGAGAGAAAGAGTTGTCTCAGCACCTGCATGGAAATATAAATTATGAAAATATTTAATAACACAAAAAGTAAAATTATGGTTTGAAGGAATAATCATTGGATATTTTTGATACTCAGTTAAGTTGCTGTTTCTCAGTCTACCACCAACTCGGATTACACCATTATCATCTAAAAACGGGCACAAGTTTGTCAGTTTACTACTGTTCGAGATTGCAGTACCCTTTTCTAAATACTGCATTTCCTTCACGAATGAAGTCCTCTGGATGTTTTTTACAATACAGCATAAGGACTGAGAGAGTTCACTGCTGGTTAAAGTTACACCTTTGGGATACAAGGGATTTCTACAGTTATGGATGAATCTATTACACCATGCTACTACTCTTTGCAGTTTTATGAATGAAGAACTGTTATTAATGATGTCTAAAGGCTCAACAGTGTTAACTAAGGTACATACTTGAGTTACTGATGGTGCTTTCAATTCACGGATAAACAACTCACTGGTTTCGAAAGAAATAATATCAGGAGACTCCACCATCTCAGGCTGTTGTAGGAATGATGGACCGAACCACCATAAATCACATTGGTGGATCTTGATGGGATCTAGGCCTGTAGAAATGAGATCTACAGGATTTTTCTTGGAAGGTACATAATTCCACTGATCAATCGAAGTTAAACTTTGTATAATCGATACTCTATTTGCGACAAATGTCTTTAGATCATTCGACTCAATTTTTAACCATGCAAGTACAATAGTACTATCTGTCCAAAAACAAGTTTTAGAAACTTCTTGCTTTAGAGCTCTTAACACTTTTTGCATCCACTTAGATAATAGGACTGCTGCAGAAAGTTCTAGGCGAGGGATAGTAATATGCTTTAGAGGAGCCACTCTAGATTTACTAGTGAGCAGTTTGATAGCAGAATCCCCATAAGAATTAATAGATTTTACATAAACGACCGCACCATAAGCAAGTTCAGAAGTATCTGAAAAACCATGCAATTCCACACAATTAGATTGTTCTACAAATACAAATCTTGGGATATTGATCATATTTACAATTTTTAACCTTTTGAATCCCACGGTAGCCGAAAATAGCCGGTTACTCTGAAACCCGCAGTAGCCCAGGATAGCTGAAAGGATTTTCTTCCCCTTTAAATTGGTTGGGGTGTTGTCAAGGGGGTGGTCTCCCTCAGTGATGGATGGGGTAATGTATTGGCATTTCTGGACAGTACAGAAGGAAAAACAAGATTTTTTCTGTAACTGGAGCAATGTTAAACAAAGGGGTGTAACACTTGTCCAAATTTGAATAAAGGGAGAAAGCAGTAGAGTCATTTCCACTACTAACCTAGTGAAAAAGGGGGGAATGAAAAAAATGAATATTTTGAGCTATTTTGCTGGGATAATAAGGAATAATTTCTAAGGTCATTCAGTTTTTTACATCTTGGGACTTAAAGAGTTAAGGAAGAAAGAAAATTAGTCCATTCGATATTTTCTTTCACTGGAAGATAATCACACCAATCTATTTTCAGCAACCATAATTTTTGGAGGAAAACCTTGGCTTTCGTAATTATTGGATCTATCAAACCCAACGGGTCAAATATTCTAGAAATTTGCGATAATACTGAGCGTTTGGTATACCTTTCACTTTGCTCTATAATTAAATTAAATCCAAAACAATCTGGTTGCGACTTCCACAATATTCCTAAAGTTTTTGTCTCATGGGAAAATGAATATTCAGATATTGCGTTATTACACAAAAGAGAAGAAATATTTACTGACCATTTGTGAAGATCCATGCTTTCCTTCTTTAACAAAGATATCAGTTGTTGTTGGATCTCTTTCGCTGTGTCTAGATCATCAGCACCTGTCAAAATATCATCCATATATACGTCTTGAAATAATACATTTGCAGCTAAAGGAAATTCCTTTCCTTCATCTCTAGCTAGCTGGGTAAGGGTTCTTGTTGCTAAAAAAGGGGCACTCGTTGTGCCATAAGTCACCTTACATAATTTATACAACTTAACTGGTTCATGTACCTCAGGTTTAAACAAGATTCTCAATAAATCTCTCTGACTCGGATGTATCAATATCATACGGTACATTTTTTTAATATCTGCTACAAAAACAAATTTGTGCTTTCGAAATCGCAACATTATGCTAAATGTTGCGTCTTGGATTGTTTCTCCGTTATTCTGCAAACTATTTGGAGATTTTCCGGTAAAAGTTAAGGATCTAGCGTTAAAGACAACTCTTAATGGTGTGCTACTTGATTCAGCACGGAACACGCAATGATGGGGTATGAAATACGCGATATCTGGTTCTTCAGATTCTATCACTTCTTCCATATGGCCCATACTTAAATATTCTTGCATAAAGACTTTATAAAGATAATTAAATTTAGGTTCTCTAACTAAGCGATTCCATAATGAATTTAAAACTTTCTTAGCCTTTTTCTTTGATTCTCCAAGACAAGATGGGTCTTTCTTAAATAGCATTTTTACTATGTATTGCCCTGTTGCAGTTCTGGAATAATTTTTCAGAAAATGTTCTTCACAAATTTCTGATTCCTTATTTCTAGAAACTTCAGACTCTCTCTCAATGTTTTCTATTTCCCAAAAATCTCGAATTACCCTTTCTAACTCCAAATTATCTGTTATCAACCCACAATGTATATTACTTTCACCCTTAGCCGGAAGGCTTAAGCTAACAATATAACCGAAAACACTGTTTTGTAACACTATTCTAGTATTTAATGGTTGGGGGTAAATTTGACCTGGCCTTAAAAATTCATAGAAATTTTCTGCACCCAAAAGCAAATCAATAGAACCTGGCACATTAAACTTTTCATCAGCTAATTTGATGTTATTTAAGGATGGAATACAAGTCTCAAGCGGTCTAGAGGGCGTAAATTCCGTAATTTTCGGAACGACTAAAAAATCTACTTTTAAATAAAAATCTTTATCTCTATTCGAAATTGTTGTGTTAACTCTAGATCTAACATTAAGGGACAAATTATTTATTTCTGAAATAGATATATTAGTCTTTTCTCTTTCCAAATTTAGTTTATCTACTAACCTTTTACTCATAAAATTAGAGTTTGCACCGACATCTAATAAACGACGTGCTTCATGAAAATTACCATATTCATCTTTTATTAAACAAACAAATGTGCTACGTAACACAGCTTTTAACTCGTTAGACAAATTACATATCGTTGAAAATAAATTGCTTTGGTTATTAGCTTGGAAAGGCTGGAATACTGGAGCCGAAGCATCCGATTTATTTCCGACTTCGTTTTTAGAACTCATTTCCTGTGAAATTATCTCTAGATTTTCAACTTTATTTATTTTTTGTTCACGCGGGAAATGCAAAGTCACATGGTGCCTTTTTTTGCAAATAATACAAGAGAATTTAGATTTACAATCAATCACTTTATGATTCATAAGACAGTTAAAACAAAGATTTTTGGATTTTACAAGCTCAACTCTATTACCCACTGACATGTTTTTAAAAACAGGGCATTTATGCAAAGGATGATTTGTCACTACATGACAAAATACATTTAGAATTTTTTACGTCAGTTAGAAAAACTTTAGAAACATTTCGATAATAAGTATTTTTATTACTCGCTCTAGAATTGTCAACCACGGGTTTTCCCTTTGACGTATAATATAAATCAATTTCCCGAGACAATTCAATGGGAGAAAACCACGATTCTGCTTGTCTAACATTTATAAAATACATGACATCTTTATCAAGCGTTTGACAAATCTTATCAAAAACTATTAACTGTTTTAAAGTTTCGAAATCTGTCACATTCCTCAATTATAAATAATAATCCCAACTCGTTGTTAATCGGGATGCAAATTGTACATATGTTTCATTAGGCTGACGTTGTGCTTTCCTAAAATGTTCTAAACAAGTCTGGGGGGTTGGCTCAAATTCTCTAAGTACTATAGCCTTTACTTTTGAATAATCTTCTAATTCCCCATCTTTAATGTATGTAATAACGTTTGTTGCCCTTTCTCCTAACAGATTTAGTAGAATTTCCGATTTATATTTTTCTGGGACATTTTTAGAAATAAAGGCTCTTTCTAACGATGAAAAAAATAACTCCAACCTTCTGGTTTAGATGGAATTTTAATCGTTAACGTTCGTACATTTTTAATCAGAGAGTCTAAAGATTCTATACTATCTTTTTTTTCAAGATCACTTAAATTATCAGTCTTGGTTTCTGCACGGCCCTTAGCCAACTCAATTTCTAACTTTCCATGTTCAATTTTTAATTTCTCAAGATCTAGTAATTTTGATTCTTCATTTTTTCTTTCCTCAATAAAACTGTTTGCTATGTCTTCAACCAGTTTATTATCTGCTTTATACTTCGAACTATCCTTTATTAAATTTATTAAATCATAAATAGTTAATTCGGAATCTGATATATCTATGTCTAATTCAGCAGCAAATCGCTGATAATCTTTCTTTTTTGCACCTTTAAACATTGTATTATAAATACAATTTACAATAAATAAATAAAACTGACGTACCTTTATCTTTTAATAAATCTCCAAATCTGATAATTCCACATTGAAAAGATGTAATCCACTTTTTCTATTCTCAAATTAGTTCAATAATAAAGAATATCAGTTCTTTTCTGCGTAAAAACATTCACAGTTTATTCTTTCGTATTACGAAATTCTCCAGGTTCATCGAAATTATTTTCCTTCTGGAATCAAGAAAAACTTCATCGGAATTTTAAATGACAATATTTTGTACTTCAGTATAAACAATACGATGATTTAATTTTAGTCTTACTCATTTTAATTACTTGATAGAATTCCAAACACCATTTTATCTTCAGCAGACGATTCCCGAAAAAACATAAACATCGAATAATTCCTTTAGTTCTTTCTCCGGAGAGAGGAGACCAATACTATGGATTCTCCGATAACTCAGTTACTATTTAAGAGCTTGTTCAAGTATTCTGATGACCATTTTTTCCAAATATGTTGTGTTAATTTTTGAACTAATTGCCATCTGCTCAACCTATTCATAGGAATTTCTGTATAATTTGGTTCTGGTAAGGCCATTAAAGAGGAACCAATAAGGAAGTGAGCAGGTGTCAAAGTTTCAACATCATTTGGATCATTTGAAAGGGGGCAGAGTGGCTGAGAATTAAGAACTGCCTCAATTTGAGTAATAAGAGTCAAGAGTTCCTCATAACTTAAAATAGTTTTACCTACAACACGTTTTAAATGGTCAAGAGCCGAGATTTACACAACTTCTCTGATCGGCATGTCGAACCCAACTCACAATCACAATTTTATTTTTAAACATTTTACATAGACGGCGCTTCTAGCGGCAACAAGCACCAATTTATATCAAGGTCTAAATGAATCTAAAGTTTTATTAAATTCCGTGAATTAGTTCTTGAGATATGACTATATCTAAAATCGTAATCGTGTAAATACTGAAAAATGCAGCATAGCAGCACCACCTTTTCCGAAATTTACACCAAAACCTAATCAACAAAAGCTTACATCAACTTCTAACTGAATCTCAAGTTTGATGAAAATCTGTGCATTAGTTCTTGAGATATAGTTATTGTAAAAATCATGAAAAGAGTTGCATAGCAGCGCCACCTGTGGGGCTATTGACACCAAAACGTAATCAACATTTATTTATGTCAAGGTCTAACCGAATATAAAGTTTGATGAAATTCTACGCATTAGTTCTTGAGATATAACTATCGTGAAAATCATGAAAAATGTAGTATAGCAGCACCACCTTTTGGGATCAGAGTCTATTTATGTCAAGGTCTAAATGAATCTGAATTTTGATGAAAATCAGTGCAATAGTTTTTGAGATAGAGCTATTGCGAAAATCGCGAAAAATGCAGCATAGCAGTGCCATCTGTTGGGCGATTTACACCAAGCACTAATTTATATTAGGGACTAACTGAATCTATAGTTTTATTTAATTACGTTCATTAGTTCTTGACATAGAGCGCCCACAAAGTTTTTGTCACAGACTCACAGACAGACATTTTCTAAAAACAGTCCAATCGTGTTCAGGACCTTCTAAAATGTATAAATAAGTCGAAAACCGAAAGTCAAAAATTTTTATGAATCCAATACTTTCTTCATGTAAAAATAGAAGAAAGTAAAAAGAAGTATTATTTAAAATTAATATTATATTGTTAATTTTAATTAATAATAAACTGTTAGTTTTAGTTAATAATAAACTAATAATAAATAATTTTAATTAATATTAAACTGTTAAGTGTGTTTATTATTATTATTATTGCTCTCCTTATTATTTTTTTAAAATTTAAATTCCTAGTTTTTACTGTTTAAAGTATTGTATTGTTTCAGTTCCACAGTCAATTGGCCTCTTTTGGCGAGCGTGGTTTGGCGCATTATTAAATCCATTGCCGTTGTAACTCGTTTAAAATTGTAACCATAAAGAATATATCGCGATTCATCACCTGTGGCTCACGGAAGAAATATTTGAAATTGTTAATCTATAATTAAGTTCTAAAAATATTAAAATGTCGTATTGTCCTCGGAAATACACCTTTGTTTATAATTTCTATAATTTTAGCATATCAGGAAGTGAGTTAGAAATTGATTACAATATTTCTATTGTAATGTTGATGGCTCCTTGCGACGTTCCTTACCTAAACTAATCTCCTCAGTACTAACATACAAATTCAGTTGGATGAAAAACAGTTCAATCTTGATGGACCTAAAGTTATACGCTATTACTGGCACGTTTTGTGGAGGAATATAAACGTTGCATAGAGCCATCAAAATAAAGGAGGATCAGTTATGGTTTCGGGTGCTGTGTCAGCTTAAGGTAAAAATAATTCAGTTATTGTTTCTAAGGAAATGAACTCGAGTGTACTCCCGTATTTTAGAAATGCACATTTTGTCATATAGTAACTTTTATTAGATGAAATATAATCATTTTCCTTTAAGATAGCGCCATACCTCAAAAATGTTTCAAATGATAACAATGTCCCATTCTTTGTTTAGCCACATCGATCGCAAAATATGATCATTCTAAAAAATAAATGGACTGCACACTGTTAAAAAATTTGTGGTAAGTTAAGTCAGCTTTTGGTGCTGAAATAACTGCAACCATAATATGGTGAAATATTGCTCCAACATTTGGAGCTATGGTTGAAACGGAACTCCACATGTTGGAGCGATATTTCACCACTTTATGGTTGCAGATACTGCAGCACCAAAAGTTGGTTCAATCTACCAAAGAAATTTTAACAGTGCAATGGTAAGCTGAGGGGGTCGGGGCAAGAAAGTGCCAAGCCACATTTTTGGTGAAGTAAATCAGACACTGTAATCTGTCTCTTAATATTGTAAATTATAATACAATAGATATTATTTTTTTTTCTAATGTCACTAAGTTGCAGCATATGTACCAGGTTTCGTTTTTGCCCCAGATGTTTCTGTAACTTTTTTACCAGAAAGAAAATGTATATCATTAAAGTAATACCATTAAAGTAATTCCACAGTGTTATTCAGGCTATGTCAAATGTTGCTAAGAAATTGGTAGAACAACTTTATATTTTATGTATTTTGATTTAAGTATTTGGTCTATCTTTCAAACTATATTCAAAAATGTGGCTTGACACTCTCTTGCCCCGACTTCCTGATTTTTTTATGTAAGTGCCAAAAACAATATTCATGCATTACAGACCTTGAGAAATATCTTTACAATCCCTGGGAAACTATATCCAAATCATAATTATCAAAACTTGGTCCTAGAAAGTCAAATGATATGGCTAAATATTTTTCATATAAAGGTGGTTGGTTTCTTATAAAAGTTTATATCTATTCGAGCTTATAAGCAGCGTCCTTATAATTATGACAAATAAAAATTCTTATTTCTTGTTTTTGGAATAAATTATTATTACTTTTACTAAAAATTCGCAAGACAAGCAGATTTTTTAAAGTATAAATACATAAGATTTAACAATTTTTAATATATAAAATTGTATAAAATTTATTATTCTTTACACTTTTTAATATTATAATTTTGGCCATGGGTGCATGATGTACGTTTGTACTAAGCATCATGTTTATTATTATAATTATTATTATTTTAAATTTGTATAAAAGTTTAACACAAAAGTAAATTCCTGTTTACACCTTAACTTTTGGAGGTGTACTAACTTTGTCTGTTAACCTTTTCACTGCTTTAGAAATATAAAATAAACATTGATATTTTCGTGAAAAAAATGTTTTATTCAAGTCTCAGATCGAAAAAATCAAGTTGAAATCATTTTCCCATTCCTTGAAATTTGGTTACACTTTGAGTTAGAAAATATCATTTTTACATAATTCTAAATAAAATCTGGCTGTTTGAATATATCTATTTAGTAAAGTTGTTTAAAGTATCATATTAGTAATCATTTTTATTTAAAATATGAAAAAGAGATAAAAAATGCATGTTTTAGTAAGATAGAGGAAACAAATTTCTTATGACATTTTAAGATTATATTTATAACTTGGTAATTATTGATTATTTATTTCTTAAATCCTCGCGTTATTTGAGATTTGAGTTTCAACTACTTGTTGTTATTTTTATCTCGATTTATGCCATTAAATATAGCGAATAGAATTTACTGCTTTGTTTATTTTCCACATTATGAAAAAGCATAGTATAAGCCTGTGATAAATGTGGAATTATAAAAGCTTTCATGATATCGTTCATCAAAGCCAAGATTAATCTGCTATTTCAATGGATTTTTATTATTTACATGAATTTAGAAAACTTTACTAAAATCATTCAAATATTTCTTCTCTTATTCTAAATGAAAAATGTCATTCTTATAATTTTTATACGTTCTCATATTTCTTATACGTTTATAAAAAATGGTTACGTACACTGTTAAAAATTTACAGTAAACTGACCAGTCATTTGACCGTTTTTATAGAAAATGGTTACATAGCCGTAATTTAACTCTATTATGACCATAATATGGGGAATAATAAGGTCAGAATAGAATTAAATTTCTGTTATGTAACCGTTTTCTATAAAAACGGTCAAATAACAGAAAAGTTTATTGCAAATTTTTAACAGTGTACGTATAGTAATTATTTTTTATTTTTATTTTTATTTTTTTAATAATTGTTATGCAATTATGTTTTAAAATCAATTAGTTTTTAAATACAGGTTAAAATATTACATTAATATGCTATTAATTTTAAAAAAATATATATGGTGAAACAAATACAAATTAGTTTACAAAGTATTTCAGAAAAATCAAATAAATACTTTTCGTAATTATGTCTATACTTGCAATAGTTTTATTCTTAACATTGTTAAAAAAAAATCTTTAATACACGATAAAAATGAATGCAAAGAAAGAAGTACTACGCGTTTCGAAAAAACCCTAATCTCTTTTTTCAAGCGCAAAATCGACGTTCTAATACTACGAAGAAGAAGCCAGACACAAAGCACTTAAGTCATTGTTTTTATATTTTTTCTCTTTAGTATGTCGTGTTTCTGCTCTCATGGTGGTTATAACTTACTTTTGTGCCCAAAGGAGAAATTTAAAAAAATCTTTCAAAACGTGTTGCATTTCCTTCATTTTGTATGGTTATAGAGTTTGTAAAAATGATATTTGGTTTTATTCCAGTTTTAAAATATATATTTTTCTCTCTAGAAACAAACCCATGTTGACATTAGAGCCTAATATTGCACTAATGAAATAGCGATATTATTTAAAGGGTTAGGTACCCTTTAAAAAAGTATCAAAAAATCGAATTATTTTTATTAGCTTATAATTAAATATGATTCCTCAGGAACATTTTAAAATAAACCCATGCGAAAATTCACTTTAGAAAAGGATTTATGTCCAAAACATTTTGACCTTTTTTTTATGTGATCAAGGGATAGTTTGATCTTTAGTCAATTTTCTGAAAGCGGCGATTTTGGTCATTGCGCGCACGATTTCTGTAAAAGGGTTGGTTAGAATTTCATGAAATTTTGATGGAATGTATAAACCATACAAATGCACAAAATGACCTATTATTATGCTTCTCAAGTAACAAGTTTACAATTCATAACTACTTTTGCATTAAAAAAACTCGATATTTCGAATTTTTCTAAAGAAAAATTTCTCAGGATCTATGCATTTTATTTATTTTTTTATTGTAGGTCATGATGAGAACACATTAGATCTGTACTCATAAAAAAGTTTTTGACTGGTTTTAGCCATTCAAATGTGCAAAATCATGCTCGCAATGTAAGCAAGAATAATTCTTTCGTAAAAAGTGTATTGTATTTTAAAATAAATTAAAAAGCTTTATATGAGAATATACTTTTTTTGATAATTTTAATTTATAAAAAAAATCTTTATTAAAATGTGTTTTTAATTTTATAATTCCTCGTCATTTAGTTACGGAATTACTGTAGTTCTTATAGAGGTCCATTTTACATGTATTTTGTGAATTCAAAGGGTACCCTGACCCCTTAAATATCTGTTTTGAGATGAACGTATTTGTATTACAATGAATTGAATGATAAATCGCGAAATATTTTTTGTGGTTACAACTGTACTCGAATTACAGCAACAGTGACGTTCATTAATCGCCAAACCGTGCTTTCTAAAACAAGCCAACTGGCTGTGAAACTAGAACGATGAAATATTTTAAACACTAAAAAGTAGAACATAAATTATATAAATAAAAATAAAGAGTATAGTATATATATTTTTTAAAATATGTAATATATTTTAAAATATTAAATCATACCATTAAATCTGATTATACTTCATCTAATAACTTCTTTAATTTTTTTTGTTCTACATTTATCATTAAATATATTATTGTATCTAAGAAAGTTTGCTGCTTTATTTAATTTCACTTTTCGTATTGATAAGTCTTTTGTTAATAAGTTTAAGATTGATATACAATTCCAAAAGCTTCCATAATATTTTGCTTTAAAAAGTCGATTATCATATTTTACTTAGTTGATGTTTATCAATTATCTAAATTAGAAATAAAGTCAAGTTTGGAGAAAGTCATAATTAGTCAATTTTTCAATTATATAGGTTTGAAATATTGTCAAGTTTAGAGGAAATTGGTCAATTTATCCATTAGGTTTTATGATTATTATTCTTTTTATAATGGATGTTTACAGACTGTAGGCTTAAAATTTAAAATATTATACTGCACATTAACACAAACATTTTTTTTTTTACTTTTTTCTATCCATAATAGAAGAAAGTATTGTAATCGAAACTTTTTTCGACTTCTGGTTTTTGACGGATTTACACGTTTAAGGAGTCAGATATTCCGACAAACATGTTTTAAAAAATATCTGTCTGTCTGTATTGTCAGTGCGTGTATCTTCTTTATATCACTGAAAAATGTATGTATTTATAAATAGAATTGAACCAAATTTCATTTATAGGTTTTTGGCTATGGCCAGCAGGCCCCACTTGAATATTGGGATATTCCGCCGGAGGAGGGCAATGTGATAGTGATTTTTGTTCCATTATTATTATTGTATCATCGACAAATGTATGAAGTTATAAATAGAATTGAACCAAATTTTTTGTATATGTTTTTGACTATGGCCTGCAAGTCCCAGTTGAATTTGGCAATATTCCGCCGGAAGGGGGTGATAACCACTTAAAGATTTCAAATACAAAAATATGTAAAAAAAATAGAAATCGTAAAAGTTTTTTCCGTTAAATGTTCGGTGTTGATCCAAGAATTCCGGAGCAATTCCTATTTTGCCTCTATGTTAAAAAAAGGCTGAGATATAGCAGTTTGAATGTTTTGGGTGGCTGGCATTTTGAAACAAGACAGCAGGATTAATCCATAAGAGGGTTTAATTTATGAATTTTAGTGCATATTTTTTCTGGAAATTTTTCTTTCATTGCTGTAACCATCGTTCCATCTCTTATATGCTTAACACTATATATTCATATTCGCCAGCGTCAATTTCTCGTTAAACTTGGCGACAAAAATAGTTTGACATAAATGAAGCCAACTTGGCTATAGCTGACTAATTTGGCGAAATTCTGATTCAAATTCAATATTGACGAGAACTGGGAATGAACCTTCTGTATTCAGGTTCCACGCATTCCTGCACCGGTCTTCTGATGATGGCTCCGTTTGGCAACCTCACTGTGCATGCTTTTGTCCGACCATCACGTCCAGGATGAGTCTGGATTATAACACCCATTTTCCATATGAGGCGTGGGGTGTTTTCCTTTATAACAACGATAGTGTTTTCTTTAAGTTCACTTGGTAGGTCAACCTGTTGGTGCTGGTGAGCAGATTTTAATTCTAACAGATAATTGGATTTCCATAGTTTCCAAACTTGAGTCAAAATATTTCCTTGATATTTTCTGATTTTTATTATTTGGTATTCATTGGATTGGGGAACTGTTATCTTTGATTGAGGTAGAGTTAGCAATCTTCTGCCAATTAAGAAATGGCCAGGTGTGAGTGGTTCTGGCTCACGAGGATCGCTGAAGACGTAGGTGAGAGGTCTAGAATTAAGAATAGCTTCTACTTCAATCACAATTACTTCCAATTCTTGAAGGGAAACTTAAGTTTTTCCAAGAATTCTTTTTAGAGACATTTTAACTGATCTTACAAGATGCTCCCAGAAACCGCCCCACCAAGCTGCTCTTTCAACTATGAAATTCCATTTGATGGACAATCCACTAAACAAATTTTTCACTTCTTCATTTTTCATAATCTTCCATAGTAAATTTAATTCTAGTTTTGCCTTATGGAACGTTTTCGCGTTATCCCTGTAGATAGTGCTGCATATTCCTGGTCTTCCTACAAATTTTCGGAACGCTTGAATGAATGTTTTTGTGGTCAGGTAGCAATATGTAGGTTTTCTTAGTATCATTGTGATCCTTAATGTACAACGGACCTAAGTAATCTAGGCCTGTAACTTGGAATGGATAGGACAGAATAAATGGAAGGAATCTGGGTGGCAGGTTTAACACGAAGTTTTTCACATAAATTGCATCTAAATATCAAACTCTTGATTATTTATCCAAGTTTTTTCTCTGAGTTGTGTTAAAGTTTCCGATACACCACCATGCCTTGTTTTTTCATGACAATCTTTGATGATAAGATTTGATAAATGAGATGTACTAGGTAGTGAAACTGGATGAGCCTCGTGGTATGAGATATTAGCTTGCTGTAATCGTCCACTAATCAAGATTATTTTTCTTTCATTTAAAATTGGATTGAATGGTCGAATAACTGAGTTTGCTGGTACTGGTTTACCTTGCGTCAGCGCTGAATATTCTTCAGGAAAATTCTCCATTTGTGTAAGTTTAATCAAGTATTCTTTGGCAAATTCAAGTTCTTCTGTAGCCGAGGGACCACTTCTCTTACTCTGGGGATTCCTTGTATTGTGGATGAATCTTTGAATCCATGCAGTAATTCTGGATATTTGTTTAAGTTTGCTGAATCTTCGAATATCGAAAAGAGCTTCAAGTTTTGTTGTCAGGAGCATATTCACCACTTCATATTCTTTACTTTCTAAGTCGGTTTCCTGATCGGTATGAATGTTGGCTTGTGGCCATTGACTTTTGCACTTTCTTAGCTACGGTGGCCCAAATCACCAAAGCTCTAGGTCCTTTAGAATGGCTAAGTTTTCACCTCGTGTTAACGTATAAGCAGGGTTATCATTTCCAGGACAGTGATTCCAACGATCAGGATCAGATATTTTCTTGATTTAATCTACTCTGTTCTTGACAAACATCTTCAATTTTCGAGAATTATTCTTTATCCAGTGAAGAACAATCGTGGAATCTGACCAAAATATAGTCTTCGCATCCATCGGTATACTTAAATGTAGTCGAATATGATCGAACAATCTGGCTCCTATAAGTGCAGAAAGAAGCTCTAACCTCGGCAGAATTATTTTTTTAACTGGTGCAACCCTAGTCTTTGAAGTGACTAAATTCGAATGGAAAATTCCGTCAGAGTTGCAAAAACGTGCATAAACAACAGCTCCGTAAGCTCGTTTGCTGGCATCGACGAAGACGTGAAATTGACAGTCCGTAAGTTCTTCCATTCCTTTCATTGAGAATAGATGTCTTGGTACAGATATCTGTTTCAAATAAAACAATTCTTCACACCAATCTTAAAATATTTTTGCTAAGTCCGTTGGTAAAGCATAAATCGCAATTGAGTTTTTTCTTCCATATGTCTTGCAGTAGTATTTTAGCTCGAACTGCAAATGGTGATATTAAACCCAACGGATCGTAGATTCTTCCGATAGTTTTTATTACGCTTCTCTTCGTAAATTTTAATTCTGTCATATATTTATCCCTCAAAAGTTTATCACTATCAACGCTTAAGACATCATCTGCTGAATTCCAGCAATAGCCAAGGACCTTGCATAACGTGGATTCATCGTTAACGTCTTCCTTAAATCGATCTTGCAATGAGCGTACATTTGTTTTCCATTTTCTCATATTAAAGCCTGCTTCTCTCAAAATGAGCCTTATTTGTTCGTGGACGGTGTACGCTAAATCTGTGTCTTCTAAACTGTGTATAAGGTCGTCTATATACAACCTACTGTTCAAAACACTGAAGGCAGTTGGATAAATATTCCCATACTTCTTGATGTGATGTTTAATTGTCGCGTTCAGTAAAAATGAGCTCGATTTTGCTCCAAAAATTACACGCGTCATCCTCAAAACTTCGGGTTCAGCGTCTAAATCTTCCGTAACCCATAGAAATCTAACTGCATCTCTTTCTTCTGGCGCCAAGGCAATTTGCAAAAATGCACCTTCTATATCTGCCGTTATGGCAACCTTATTCAGATGGAACTGCAAAAGAAGTATTAGGATATCGGGTGTTAAATTCGGACCTGGACTCAAGCAGTCATTAAGGGACGGAAAATTGTGTTCACTCGAGGAGGCATCGAAAACTATTCTCATCTTCGTCGTCTATTCCTTGAATTAAATGTTTTGAAATAATGTCTTTGTACCGACCATGAAAATTTCGATTTTTCTTAAATCTTTTAACAAGTGTTAGCAAACGGTTGTTAGCATTACTATAGTTGTCCTGTAACGACACGGAATGTTCGTTCCATGGTAGTTTAACTTGGTAG